>OY856411.1:344329338-344804338 GCA_963693085.1 Alisma plantago-aquatica | reverse complement strand
TACATTGGTATTGATAAATGTAATCATATTATGTTTTATATACAATTATTGGCATCTATTAAACTTCATCGCCACTCTAGTAATTTGAGAAGTTGGAGGAAACCTTCAACCTAGTTTGACCAGCATACAATGGTCGTATGATCCCTTTGAAACAATATCCAGATTTAATATGAGGCACAGAATTGTCATCCTCTTAATGTCCAATCATTGTTATTGACCTAGAGTAGACTTCGTGAGATACATATGAGCTCAACAACATATTTTGAATAACATGATCGTGGCCATGTATTTCATATTTTCACTCATCAAGTGATCGTGATATCACTCCAATAGTAAGGAAAAATTCCATCTGCCTCACTCCAAATAATCCACACATGCCATAGTGCACCCAAGCACCACCTATATGTCCATATCTTATTTATGATGATGTTGAGTAGTTTTAAAGTACATTGTACAACATGTGATCATTGTAGTGACTTTAACTCTAAGGACCATAATCACAACTAACACCTAAGATATGATTTTGACTACCATTTATGGATTCCAGGTACCTCACTCAATTTGAGTCTATCTAGTACACTTGATTATAATAAGTAAATGTCATTGACTTGATATCCAATATCATGATTAACCGGACATAGCCATTAGTCAAACCATGTAAAAGCCTTGAGGCATTATTGTTGTCCTATCTTTCATAATAATTTCCAAGTAGGGACCTATGCAAGAATGGATAAAAATTATCATACACATGATCTCGTGTACAAGTCCTCAATCCAAAATGATATGTCATTGAATCATTCATTCATAGGAGATTATTATATTTATACATTATCTCATATTGAAGAAAACATAATCTTTGGAATTACCATTATTATTAATCAAATGACTACAATGTGAGTCATTAAAATCATCACACGAATAGATCTCCGTTCATATTAAAAACAAAATATTCTTATCATATTTCCATATATAGGTTGTGGAGGAGAACATGTTTCTAAGGATAACGAATGATGTCAACTTCACCGATGCATGGAATATCTTGATGTGGCAGTTTCATGATGAAAAGAAGACCAGCTCAGTGAATTTGTAAATATTTTGTTAGAATTTAAAAAATTTCTCCATAAAAGGAAGAAAAATCTTTCAAAAGAATTTTTCTCGACTGTTTAATATTGAGAACTACATTCACACTTATGATGAAGAAACTTTTGATAAGAATATATGAAGATGTTTTTTCAATAAATATGACTTTGTTATTGCCAACATTGAGGAGTAAAAAGACCATTAAGTCACTTAGGCTATTGATATATACTATTTTGTTAAAGAAATGTTAAAAAGGTCATCAAAAATTCATGTTGATAATGAAATTTGGTATAATATAGAATATACAAAAAGGAATACATATTAAGTTGGTAGATATGCTACAACAGTGGGGAGTCTGGTCACTTTGCCCGAGAGTGCCTGAGCGGCAACAAGTATTCTCTGCAGTCATCTTTCGCCACGGAGATCCTCCGGATCTGCTCCAGTTGGCGCTGGTATCTCTGGTTTCTAGTGTCTTTTTGATGTCCGTTGTTCTGGTACCTAGGTTGTTGGTCTCTTTTTTCCTCTTTTTGTTTCTTTTTTAAAAGCCAACCGAAGGAGTATATCATCTAACACGGTTCGCTATTTTATTATCATATCTGAACGCTAACCTCGCGACAATTTGACAGTGTTAAGGGAAGGCGGGAGCTTTATCAGTAGTTGGGTCATGTTATGTTCATGAAGTGTTTTGCTGGGGTCTCTATATGTCACTTGGTACTCTTTATTCGAATGTTCATTTGGAACTCCTTA
Source organism: Alisma plantago-aquatica (assembly GCA_963693085.1). Lineage (NCBI taxonomy): Eukaryota > Viridiplantae > Streptophyta > Magnoliopsida > Alismatales > Alismataceae > Alisma > Alisma plantago-aquatica. The sequence goes on along the minus strand of OY856411.1, from coordinate 344,802,511 downwards.
TAGACATCATGCAAATGGTTATTTATGAAAAAAAAAGAGGTGCATCTAGTTGCAACAACATTAAATATCATGTTCATGATGATGAATATAACTCAGATTGTGACACAGAATGTGGCACATCAATAATGAAGGTGAATCACATGACACTGATAATCATAAATTTTATAAGAATAATAATTCTACTTTTGCAAGATTCTAAGACATATTGAAGCTTAGTGTTGGGGGAATGCCAAACAATAAGCAGTTTTGCTAAAGAAAAACACAAAGTTTTGTGGTTCATGGCACATGTCGGCTTTAATAATTGTTCATTTGTTGAAAGCTCTCTAGGACATGGATGACATTAAAGGCATATTTTATAATTCTCTGGTGTTTGATGTATTAATTTATATTAGTTAAATTGTTGTTTAATAGTTTACATCAAGGGCCCTACTAATCATGAATGATGCAAAATGTGTGTGTGACAACAATGTGCAACAAACATGTGTATGTAACACTGTATATTGCACTAAGATGTTGTTGTCAACATGTGTTTGGTTGTTATATGTAAAGTGTGATGTATGAAGTGGCCCTATAGAGTGTTTTTTTAAAGTAAAAACTTACATTTAGTCACTCATCTTAAAATCTTGTAAGCAATGTAAGCAAGGCACTACCTCACAAAACAACATATGGATGTGTGTAATTTATGGAACAAATCTTTGATCATTTTATTATTGTATTCCTATGCACTACATTCTTGTCTTATCTCACTTTTGTGGTTGTTAAAACAACAAAATCATTGTCCTTGTGCAAGGATGGTGTATGCTTGAAGGAAAGTGACTGGACACTACAACTATCATTCGGGAATAGTGATGAGAAAATTGAGTTTCTCTTCTACGTTGATACTCTCTCCAAAAGAGTATTATTCTCTCTTTTATTGTATATCAAGAACATGAGAATAGATTAGATATCTTAAGGGGGAATGGGGATTAGCCCTTAATCATGTACACTGTTTTTGTATTATGAAGTGTTATTTACATAAAGCTCTATAATGGTAATCAATAGTTTAGTGCTAGATTTGTAGCTTGATTATCTATCATACATTATGTTTGTTATGCTAGATGTATAAACCTAAAAATCTATGACGAGTACACCAAATGATAAATTAAACCTCATATGGGGACACAAAATGACATTTTTTGGGTAGAAAATTTATGATATGTAGGTAGCCTCTAGCATATAACGAGATCAGTCCTTGTAGATGTCATACTTCAGAAGCATATGAAATTTCTTGACACTGTTACAAATATCTATATGAATGAATAATAAATCACATAGAATAGTTATGTATGAAGTGGCAGTGAAACACATCATCTTGGTAGCTTTATCATAGTTTTATAAGCCATTTTTTTCTTGGTTTAATTTATTTTTCTTACCTAGTTGACTTTGTTAATCAAACATAATTCAAAAAGCTTCAACCAATTCTTCTTATTAATTGTTTTTTTCTTAATTAGTGTAGATAGATGATATTTTCTTAAAACAATGTTTCTTGGGTTTGATTCTAAAGTCATAGTGTGATAAGACATGTATGATTGTGGTTGCTGATTATTATGTGTTAGATTAGGTAAATTACTAGAACTAATTTCTTAGGTGATTTTTTTGTGCTCCAAATTACCACACATGTACTAAATTCCATTTTTAACAGTTGTAGATCAATGAAGTCCATGTATAGAGAAGAATTCAAAGTATAAAAATTTAACTCTATAAATAAGGTGGACTAGAGGTCCACAAAATGAAGTGGATAACTCTAATAATTACTTGAATCCACCACACATATATGTATATATATATATACATATATATACGCATATATACTACTCGTACATCTTAAAGTGTAACTATATGGTACAAAAAAGTAACTCTAAGATCAAAAAAGTAACTATTGATAAAAAAGTAACTATATGACTAAAAAAGTAACTGCACAGAAAATATACAGTCAATAAATATATGGACGTATTTTTTTATTTTGGTGGGGCAAATGATATTATTTTTGGATGAAATTTTTTGGGGAGCTTGATTAAATGCTCATATACAAATGTGATTTTTTTTAAAAAAAGGGACAAGAAGGATGCGCGGGTATCTACTCACGCTGTATTAAAGATGAACACTATATATATATATACATATATATATATATATATATATATATATATATATATATATATATATATTAGGGAGAGAATTATTCTCTTAATCCCACATATCTACTTACATTCAAATAAGCCTTATTTTATGAAAATTTGGAAGTCCATGGAGAACAACATCTCGTATGATAGTTTTATAAGTCTCATGCATTAAACATCTAGGTAATAATATATGACGAATAAATTTCTAGAAAACTCTAAATGTATTGTAGAGATGTAACGACCCTTAAAATTCAGTCCCAAAAATTCTAGATATATAACAATGGTGAAACCCTAATTTGAATGAATCGATTTTATTCATATGTTGACTTATGTCAATACCATGCTTAATTCATATTCCAAAATGAGGTAAATGTGCCAAGTGGGCTTTGAATTGAATCATTTACATCAATACTTAGTCACATTAATGTCATGTATAATGCACAAAAACCTAACCCTAATTATGCAATGATGACTAGATGGGATTGAATGGTAGTTTGGACCCACACATATGTATAATGTATCACACTAATTGGTATATGAATAGATAATAGAATAATGGAGCTTCCCTCAGATTTGGTAATAAAATTCCTTTTTAATGTTTATTAATGTGTTAATTACCCTAAGTAGCTAATGATGTAAAACACATGTTTCCCTAACTCATATCTGAAATCTAATTGGATAATTGAATTCCTCATGGTCAAATTAGCTTGTCTACCAATTTTAGTTAGATTTGGATAATCCTAGATATTTTAGAAGGTATTAATAATAAAAAAGGGAAATAATGTCAGTTTACGACCTAATCATTTAATAATGCAGATGATTATCTCGACTTTAACAAAGTTTATGATAATGGGTAGATAATAAGCTTGTCATGCATAGCTTAATGAACTCGGCTCCTTTATATCCATCAGATGAGGATGGACAAGTTAGATTTCATCCCCTTCCTCACAGTAAACTCGTGTGTAAGGTTCAATAGTCTACAACAAATTCGGTCGATCATTCTCTCTCCCCTCCACATTTGCCCTTTTCCTCTCCAAGAACAGAACTAGGAGGTCATTCTGAGTTAAAAGAACCCCCACTCAAACCCTAGCTCCCCTCACAATGAAAATACCCAACTGGCGTTCCTCTTCAGTCGACAGCGCCACCATCCCCAATCCACAAGGGACCATCGCACCGAGATCCAGCAATCTAGGAAGCATACCCAGTCATCGTTTGAATTTTCTCTACCACTAATTTTGACTGAGCCCAGCTAAAGAGCCTCCATAGGCTCGATCTGCACCTCCAGCATCAACGAGCTCGTGTGATGTATTTAGGCTACTTCAGTCCAATTCCTCACGCAATAACCATATGTGACTTCCCTTCTTGCTTTTCCTTGCTCCAATTTTTCTTTCAAATGCCCCAGTTTGTGTATCCTACAGTTGCGTTCAAGTTTCACATCGGTTCTCTTAGGTAGACCACCGCGATAGTCTTCTTATAGGGGGGAAACATGGTTTTGACTTTGAAACACTTGGCTTATGGTTTCACAAACTCCAGTGAACAACTTTAGAAGTGCTTCTATTTGGTTCAGTTTAGGGCCTTTAGGCATCCCCTTCCCTTGTTTCCACACAACCTCCATAACTTTGCCATGGCTCTAGTGGTCCCTGATCAACATGGATCGTTTCTTCACCTTCACATGGACTTCTCGAGCTTGGTTCATGTTGAAGATTGCCTTGTTTGGGTGGTTTTGTGGCTCTAGCTTTGATCTGCTCCTCCAGCCATGGCACTGACTGGAGATGGAGTTCTAGGGCATGACAAGTCCAATTATTTTAGGTCCCTAAGCTCGAAAGGGAATGAGTATCTCTGTGGACCTCTTCGCCCCCAAACCATGATCTAGATTTTCCATGTTTTGATCGAAGCCTTGGATCTTGATTTCCACTTTTTGATTTCTCCATTTGTTGTAGCTATGTGGGGTGATCATACCAGGTGTTGATTTCCCTGGGTCACCCTTAAGGCGACCAGCATGAATGTCAAGCATACCTGGGCATTTCAATCTTTTAAATTTTTTTCACTTTTTGAGTTCAGTTGAGCTCTAGGCCATGTGGATGTTTAACAATGGCCCACCTCGATGACAATGGGCTAGCTTCGTGTGGCCTAAATTATATAGTTGTCTTTACATCATTCTATGATTGGTCAATTTTAATCTTATCTCTAATAAATCGTAGAAAATAATTTATAGCTCAGATGGGGATGATCCATAGATGGGTTTTGATCATTTTTTGAGACTTAACGAATTGTCAAGATTACATACCTATATTCCCAATCAAAATTAAAAGATTTATAGAAAACCTTAAAACCCTAGGTTTAATCATAATGATTAATGTATTTATACACATTGGATATGATAATTAGGATTGATCAGGACTTCATCTACTTTTGGCATACCTCCTCAGGATCAGGTAAGCAGGTCCAAGCACTTTGAGTATTTAGTATTAGCTTTCATGGTCTTATAATTATTACGATGATTAAGATGAATGATATGCATATTATGTATTTCAAATTAAACCTTAATTGCATCAAATTTCCCTTAAAGTCATTGGTTTAATGTTATGCCTCAATGATATTTCAAGAATCCATATCATGTTCATTTGAAATCCAAGTAAAGTTAATTACTTCCAACATATTGATGAATCATGTAATGGGTTAGATTACTTTATCCTCATCATGTTAATGTTGAGCCTACGGGCCTTATGAGCACCATTGGTGCATAAGTATCAAGGATACTTTAATCAACCAACAAGATAATGTTATGTGAATCTAAATCCATTGTTCAATTAGTTCCGTGCTTTTCCTTATTACCAAGTTACTATGTTGTTATAATAATGCTCAATTTTTCTTACACTTACGTAGTTTTTATTTTCATGCATGGTTGAGGGTGTGATGCCCATTGGTACAGAAGAACTCCAAGGATAAATCATATGAAGATCAAATCAAGGAATAGATCACGGTTTCCAAGGGATATATATGGTGGGGTGCCATCTACAATAGAAGATCCTTATGAGTATAGATGATTTCATGTATGTATTCAATAATGAGTAATCATGTCTGCTTAGTTAGTTTCATGTTAAGAACTCAATAGTAAATTATGTATAAATCAAGTTTAATATCTATGCATGGTTATTGTTTACTTTATTTGCAATGATTAATGTGATTGTGACATCCCTTTGAGCTAGAGTACCTCATATTATAGACAATGTGGGTGTTTCTTCAGTTGCTACTTGTATGCTTCAAGGGGGTGTTACAAAAATGGTATTAGAGAAAATAAGTAGATGGCCACCTTGTAAAAACCACATCCACATGTTCTATGCCCTAGGTATAGAATATTAAGTTCAAGATAGGGGAAACCAAAGTAGGGTCTAGTCAGAAGACATAAGTTAGATACGAGTTAGGGTTATGTGCCTAGATGTTTTAGATATTTGTGTTAACTCTGAAATTGTACATAACATGCTCTCTCTTCTTCCCACGTGTTTGTGGTTTGGGAAACGGGCTCATGGAGTTTTGTAGAGAGAATGTTATGTGTAAAATCATACTTGTGTAGTCCTTTCAAGTGCATGTTGTATGGGACATATGCATGAGGGAGGTATCAAGATAAGTGTAAAAAAATGCAAGGGTTGGCAATAAAAATTTGAGATATTCAGTCACATAAATTATATAATAAGACCAAACATGCATACAAAGGGGTAGATATTTTGACATGGATATGAAAGAAGAGTCATGCACATGCTACCAAACAATGTTCTCTACTATTTTATGATTATATGTTCGAATTGAACATCATGCATTATTTCTATGCGAATGAATTATGAAATTATGAAAATCATGTTTAAGAATAAGAAATCATGTTATGTGAGCCTTAATTGGCCTAATGAGCTCTGTGGGAACATTATGTGAGCCTTAACTGGTCTTATGTGAGCCTTGATTGGCCTTATGAGCTCTGTGGGAGCATTATGTGAGCCTTAACTGGCCTTATGTGAGCCTTAATTGGCCTTGTGATTTTTGAGGGAGCATTATGTGAGCCTTAACCGACCTTATGTGAGCCTTAATTGGCCTTATGAGCACTGTGGGTGCAATGGGGAGAGTGACTATATCAACTCAAGTAAAAATTCATCATATTATAAATTATATCAAGTTAATCAAGTTCTCATCAAATTATGTTAACTATGAGTAAGTCATGCCTTAAGTATGTTAATGAGACTTTAATATAATAGTAGAGATTTAACATTCACATACTAAGGGAAACCCTAATGTGGGTAGTACTTAGAAAGTTTGAGAATGAAATTTCTATAAGGTGGGTAGGTTGTAACAACCCTCAAATTTTAGTCCCAAAAATTCTTGGTATATAATAAAGGTGAAACCCTAAGTTGAAAGAATCCATTTTTTTCATATGTTGACTTAAGTATAGACCATGCTTAATTCATATTCTTAAATGAGCTAAATGTGCCAAGTGGGCCTTGAATTGAATCATTTACATCAATACTTAGTCAGATTAATGTCATGTATACTGCACAAAAACCTAACTCTAATTATGAAATGGTGACTAGTTGGGATTGAATGGTAGTTTGGACCCACATACATGTATAATGTATCCCACTAATTGGTATATGAATATATAATAGAATAATAGAGTTTCCCTCAAATTTTGGTAATAAAATTCGTTTTCAATGATTATTAATGTGTTAATTACCCTAAGTAGCTAATGATGTAAAACACATGTTTCCCTAACTCACATCTAAAATCTAATTGGATAATTGAATTCCTCATGGTAGAATTAGCTTGTCTACCAATTTTGGTAAGAGGGATAATCCTAGATATTTAAGAAGGTATTAAAAATAAAGGAGGGAGATAATGTCAATTTACGACCTAATCGTTTAATAATGCACATGATTATCTCAGATTTAACAAAGTTCAAGATAATGGGCCGATAATCATCTTGTCACACATAGCTTAATGAACCCAGCTCCTTTAGAACCATCAGATGAGGATGGATGAGTCTGATTTCATCCCCTTGCTCACACTAAACCCACATGTGACGTTCAATAGTCTGCAACAAATCTGGCTGATTGTTCTCGCTCTCCCCTCCACGTTTTCCCTTTTTCTCACCACGAATAGAACTAGGAGGTCATTCTGAGTTAAAAGGGCCCCCACTCGAACACTAGCTCTCCTCACAGTGGAAATGCCCAATTGAACTTCCTCTTCATTCTATGATGCCACCATCCCCAGGCCGTCAAGGACCACCGCACCGAGATCCAGTGATCTAGGAAGCATACCCGACCATCGATCGACTTTTCTCCACCACAAATTTGGACCGAGCCCAGCCGAAGAACCACCGCAGGCTCGATCTACACCTTCGGCACCGGCGTGCTCGTGTGAGGACTTAGTCTACTTCAATCCAATTCCTCACATAGTAATCATATATGACTTCCCTTCTTGCTTTTCCTTGCTCCAATTTTTCTTCCAAATACCCCAATTTGTGTATCCTATAGTTGTGTTCAAGATTCTCATTATTTCTCTTAGATAGACCACCGCGGTGGTCTTCTGATAGGGTGAAACACGGTTTTTACTTCAAAACACCTAGCTTATGGTTTCTCAAACTCCAGTGAATGACTTTAGAAGTGCTTCTTGTTGGTTCATTTTAGGGCCTTTAGGCATCCCCTTCCCATGTTTCCGTACCACATCCATGTCTTTGCCTTGGCTCTAGTGGTCCATGATCACCATGCAGCATTTCTTCACCTTCACATGGATTTCACAAGCTTGGTTCATGTTGAAGATCGCCTTGCTTCAGTCATTTTGTGGCTCTAGCTTTGACCTGTTCCTCCAGCCATGGCGCTGACTGGAGATGGAGTTCCAGGGCATGACAAGTCATGTTATTTTAGGTCCCTGAGCTTGAAAGGGAATGATTATCTCTGTGGACCTCTTCGCCCCCGACTCAGGATCTAGATTTTCCATGTTTTGATCGAAGCCTTGAATCCCGATTTCCTCAGGGGAAGAGCAGCAACAGCTGTAACAGGGACAACAATGATATCCCAGGTGGAGGCACTGGCAGTCATATTTTGTATAGAGAGTCCTATGTGTCGTCTCTGTACTCTCAGGTCCTCAGAGTTAGTAGTTAGTACTTTTTATGAATCGATCTGAGATTTTGGCTTGATGCCTCAAGGTTTTTATGCTGTCTGTGTACAGTTTTAACAAGGCAGTTGATGCTTGTAATCCTCGAGAAGAGACGGTACATGATATGTACTTATGAACCAGGATGTAAATGAAATACATTGGTTCTTGATAAAAGAGTTTTCCTATGTTTGGATCTCTTTCTAAATGGTTTTAATTTTTAGTGATTTTCAATAATCCTCTACTTATGTTTTATTCCGCAATTAATTACACTATGACGGACTGATTTGGTGTCGGGTCGTCTCACTAGGTCTCTCCCAACATGTATATTGTCTCTTTCTTTTGAATATACATATTCTTATGAAGATTATCTCCATGCACCTATTTTAATGCTTCACTTGTATGCTTAGATATCATCTTGTGATGTTTGATTGTTGATATCTCGAGAGAGTAATATCACTTTTATCCTATGTCGTAGAGTGGTATGAATGCATGAGAGTTTTGGAATGCTAAGACTTTAACCATATGTTTTGTTGTGAGGTTTTTGAGTTGTTATCTCGCGAGAGAGGCTTCTTTTGGACTTAGATCTATCCACATCTCGAGAGAGACTGGAATGGAAATTTTTATGGTTTCTTGTAATCTTGATAAAGGTACGTAAGAGAAAGAGATAGTACCATTTGTTGGTGAGGTGCTTTAGTTGGTGAACCCTAATCTGAGTATTCCCTATTTACTTGTTTATAGTTCATTTCATTTTCTTGTTTTTTTTTTCTATTCTCATTCTTGTACTATTGTTCCTTAGGGAACATCTATATACACCCCTTTTTGGATGGAGTATAAGAGTGTTGATTCCGCATTCTCGACACGACCTTCCTTGTCCCTATGTTTGACCCCAATTGCTACATCGGAACCCATTTATCATTACGGGGGCCTGAGAGTCGGGTTATCTCTTTAAAATTCTAACTACTTTAATCCACTCCTTTTGGACATGTGATTTAGTCTGGTCAGTGGTATATCATTTTTTACCAAAATTTCAAACTATCAAACTTTTCGGGTCTAATTGTCATGTTGTAACATCATATCATGGATATCCACACCTAATCCATAATGATCACTTAATTTTTAAATCGCCCTCAAGGATGAGGTCTAGGGGTCTGGATCAAATATTGCACAACATTTAGAACAGTCATAATATTTATATACCATCATCAAGATTAATCATGACTTCAATGTACATGATTCATATTCAAGAGTAGATAAGACAACAAGGTTAGATATATATTCTTAATTATCCAAGTCTGATTTTAGTGTTTCAAGACAATCATCAGAGTCAAATATTAGGGTTTCTAGATATTGTTTATGATTAATTAGTAATTTAGATAAAAGTATAAGAAAGTGATCAAAATCTTGGTATATTAGTGAAATATATAAAAAATAAGGCTTCAAAATCATTTTAAATCGATTCCTTGGGTTATTCTAATCAAAATGGACTATTTATTCATAATTTTTGGAGCTAGGAATCAAAAGTTAGGGTTTTTGCAAGATTTGATCAATTAATCTAATTATTCGATAGAGAGATTGAAAAAATACCTTAAAAAGGAAAAATGAGGACCATTCGATGTTAAAAGGAGGATCCAAATCGAGCCATGCGGTGAGATGGCTCACTAGTTCACTAGATTAGTCCAATCATTGGTTTGTAGGTTCAATCTTCAATTTGTTGGTTCAATTGCGTGGTCCACTGGGTCTAAAACCTGATTGGTTCCTTCCCTAGATTGGGCAGTCCTATTCCAATCCTTTCATGCTAGCAAGCACACACATCGTATGAGCTTGGTGGTGCTAGAGGAAATGGGAGTAGGAGGCTCTGAGGTCAACCACAAACTCACCACTCGAACTCACTGTGATCACGTGAGGTGGTAACATGTGACAAAAAGGGGCAAGAAGTTGAGGTCGTGAAACACCAACTAGATAGGCAACAATGGTGCAAGGACAAGGTGGAAGAACAGAGGAGAAATCGGGGTTATTTAGGTAATGGGAGGGCACATTTACACGGCTAAGGAGAAGGAGTGGTTGTTGCAGACCTTTGGGGTGTTTTTATAGTGTTAGGATTAGGTTTAGGGCTAGCTCAGGTTCTTGGTTGCAGCCATGGCTACCAGAGTGAGAGAGGTGATTGAGGGAAACATTAGGAGAGCATAATAATGCATTAGCACTGATCAAAGTAGGGTTCATTGCACACAAAATCATTAGATGGATGTTTCTTTGTGATCTAAATTTTGAATCATGGTCGTATCCAATTGATTACTCTTTTGATTTCATAGTGCTCCTCCCCGCAATCAGTAGGAAGTAGGAGAGAACCCCCTGGTAGCTCGATCATCCCCCGATCCATGGGATCCTGATGGGAGGGTCATGGTTTGCCCCTTGCACCCTGCTCGGCCTACTGACTTGGAAAAGGCCAAATAAAAAGGGAAATAAAGGGATTTTTAGCATATAACGTCAAGATTTCATAGAAAATATTAGAAATGTCCAACTGAGTTGAAATTTGGGATAAAGAGGGAGAAATAGGGATTGAACAAAAATTGGGGAAAATTCACTTCATCACAACGATGTTCAAGATGAGCCTTATACTCAGGTTAGTGGTTGTATGTAAAAGAATCTAATGGTTGTCATTGTTTGTTGAGAGTTGGGTAAAAAGAAAAGCTTGTTATGGGTTGATGGTTGTGGTTAGCATGTCTTGTTGTACATAGGTAGGTTATAGCTTGAGTGGATTGAGCATGTAGAGATCCTATCAGATACAAGTGAGATGACTATGAACAATTGATGTTGATTATAATGTTTTTCCTCAAATAATCCATGATGTATGAACATAATCTCACTTATGTTTATAACTTGATATAGGCACAATAAGTCACTCTCATAATCTAGACCTATTATGAAATCATATCATAATGAAAGATGCAATTTGGAATCATAAACTTGATATGATGACGCCTAGAGATCTTATGTTGAATAATTAGGGGTAACATGCCCAAATAACAAATGAATCCTATGAAGATACTCTTCGTGTCTTAAATAAAATAAGATGATGAATACATTTCTTAATTTAAAACCTAATGAGGGATGAAGAACATAATTATTAATGAGTAGAATAACTTGGCAAAAACAAAAACACCTATCAAGTCTAGTATGATGATGAAATACACATTTTATTATAGTTTCATTTGAAAGTCATGACCATGAACATGCTCGTTTGAGAATTTATAACATTCGATATTAAAATTTGGTCGTATATGAAGACATGAACAAATACCTAAATGTAGAATGCTAAGTAATGGGAAAACCCTAATGCCATGACGATGTCATAATACGATGGAACAATAAGTAATTGTGTATATAATCCAGATGAGTGCACCCTTGACAATGATAAACTAAGTGTGCATACCATTGTGGGGAATGCTTTGGCAACCATGGTTGGACACCTAGACACAATGAATGTCGAGTTTGAATCTAAACTATGATCTTAGATGAATTTTGAGGATGAAATTCCTCATAAGAAAGGAAGGATGTGACAACTTGGTTTTATCTCTCATTAATCATGCTAATTATCTCACTACAAGAGACCCATATCACTCTATTTCATTTTAATCATAGTACTTTAGTGTGTTGATGACCCAATGTGATCACCTCGATGACTAATCTCATGATACATGACTCTAATCTGAGAAATGACACTAAGTATCATGCTTTATCATGTCACCTTCCTGCATCAAATTTTTAACCTCATTACTATGATATTTTTACTCTAAAATGTATTCCATGTTATAGAGGACTCAATTATCTTTTCAACGAAACAAGAATCATTGCAATCGGGCAATCATAGCTCTAGGTATTGTAATATAATTATTTCTATTTAATCTTGAATTTTAGACATGATTAAATTTCTTTCACTCTTATCTTGGTCCCAATTAGTATGCAACCCAGCCGATTTCCAGCTTTGGTAGGTGGGCGCACTAGATCTACACTATTAGATCACTCTCCCATCATGTACCCCTCAATCTAACGCCTCTCCTTTGTCTTCTCCATAGGTCCATACTGTATCAATGCTACAGTAGCCTTCTCACAACCAATAGTCACCCTCTCTGGCCTGCTTGGACGAATACAACACATGAAAAACCCTTGTCTAGACTGACACTCTCATCGCCTCCTTTTTCCGCTCACTTTTGTGCCCTAGAATCCCATTTTGGCTCTTCCCTTTCATGGCAGCCGCCACCGCCTCCTTCACTTGGGGCTTTTTGTCCTAGTGCTGCTACATGCCAATGGTAACTGTCCTTAGGTCCAAACTCACCCACAAGGCAGGTTGGTAACTTCTTTTCCTCCCCTGATCTTAGAATCTCCTTCTTCTAGCTCGGATTGGTCCGCCTCCGCGGCCAACTAGCCTTACGCGGGGAGGCACAATGAAGGGGTGACTCCCCTCAGCCACTAGATCATGGTAGGACCACGATGAGCCAGTTATTAGAGGGCCATGTTTGGAGTGAGACTTCGAGTTCCAGTGGCCCCTTCACGGTCGAGGATAGTTTCTCACCGTGCCAACTTCTACCAGTGATGAAGGGTGATGGACGATTGTGTCTTAACAACCAAAACGAACTACAAGTGACCACAGTTGTTGAGCACCACGTCATGTGGCTAAGGGTCCACCCTCAGAGAGCACGCAGTGGGCAAGGAGCATAGGCGCTGGATCGCAGACCAACATCCCAGATCAGTCAAATGAGTTTAGAGGTAACTCTTGCCAAACCCTAAAGTTTTAATGTAAGTTTTCAAATATTATTATCTCCCTCATTCGAAGGCTAAAATGGGTAAAATTATATACCAAATTGATCCCCTCGAAATGATATACAAGTTGGACATGGTTCCATAACCTGAATATGCTTGTATTTCCCCTATTTTTTCCTTAAATTGAGCTTTGACTATGACTGATCACATTTAATGCATGTGGATGATAAAACATGGATCCTTGTTACTTAATCTACCCTCTCATCCTTAACTTAGTAACTTTGCAACCCTAATGGAGGGCCTAATCATCCTATTACCCATGGATGACTATTCTTGTACTAATATGACTTGTGTGGACCTTAATGATGTACTTTGCTCTATTAATGTCAATTTGGCTTCCTAATGATACCAAACACTCCCTCAACCTTGAATATAGTAACTAAATACCCTCCATGATGCACTGGTCATCACATAAATCCCTTTTTTTATTACGGTTGTTCTATATGACACTTAATGCATGAATTTGACCTCTGTATGGCAATGATTGGTTATTCCCTAGTCATATGGGGCCTTGCACCTATATGGTGCATAATCAGTAATTTTTTTATGCTTGGTGATATGGATGCCTATGATCAGCCCCCTTGCTCTTTAGTGGTGGTTGTAACCCTACTTTTTCCTTATGAGACATACATCATTTGGTTTGGGGTTCTTGTACCTAAGTGCTTTTATGGATCCTTTTCAGTTGCCTTCCACTTTCTAATCAGAGTATACTCAAATACCTGTACCCCTTGATATGGAAGTACAACCTAATTCTTATTTTTAACCCAAATGATTTAAGAAACAAATTTGATGATTACTTGTATGATTGAATGTTGGATACCTCATAGTGGTTGTTGATGCCTTGACCCAGGGGACATTCACCTATCTTTAAATAAGCTTCTTATGTGACTAAATTGTTGATCTAAACCATATTTTATGTTTGGTTCTCATGTCTTGATGACATTGACCTTGGTTTCCCTATTGTGAGTATTTTGACCCTAAATTAGACATAAGTGGCAAAACCATGTAATAGGAATATAAAATGAATGGAACATAAAATGACTTGGAACATGAAAACCACCTTCCAAATGGACCCTAAATCACTATAATATCATAAAAAATGTAATTAAGAAACCTTGAACCTAACTTGGACAAAACCCTAAAATGAAGTTGATTAAGGTTAATGATGAGAATCTACTACATGTGTGCAATCTTGTGCTTAATCAGGCATTTCTTATGGGCTAGATGGTCAAGGATAAGTTAATTTATGAACCTCTAAATCAAGTATAGGCTTTAAATAAGTATCATTATGACTTTCTTGCTTTAAATGTGATACATATGTAAGCTTGTTTACTTGCTCAAATATTACGATGTAGTATTCTAGTATGTACTCAATGTTTGTATCATATCATGTATTTGTAACTTGAAAGAATAATATATAAAAACTCTATTATACAAATGTCGAAATAGGGTTAATCCTCACGTATAAAAGGGTTAGCTAATCTTGAGCACCCTTTCAAACTCTTCCAATGGAAGTAATCAAAGGCCTTTTCAATTCATGATGTTGTTAGTATAATTAGAGTAAAAGTATATAAAACTTGAGTTCTCTCTTTTCTAAATGATTAACTTGTTTATTCTTGTTCATTATTTCTATAAATCTTTTCAAATTATTCAAAGATTTTGTATATGTATCTTTAGCCCTGTACTCAACACCTCATGTGCTTGACCAGCCATGATTCATGTATTGTTATAGATTTAGAGATGGCTAGATGTTGATGGGCTTGGTGATCTATGTATGGTGTACTTGTTGTAAGACTCCTATTATACATGAGCATACTTGTAAAAAAATGTACTCTTGAATATGTATATGAAATCTTGTAATAAAGCAGTGTTGCCTAATAATATTGTTGAATGTTGAGATATTGTTGGCGTCTTTATCTTGTTAGTTGTTCATGTATGCTAAGATTAACACCTATACTTTTGTGCTTTTTTAATAAACGTTTTGTGACACTCGACAATTGAATAAGGACCTACAGATCATCGATGACCATAGAACCATAGAAAATTCAATCTATGCGATCTGATTCAGAAGAGGATAAATCTTTATGGTCCTAATCTTTTTTTTTGTGAACGACGTGTTACTCCTATATTAAGATCAAAAGAACTATACAGGAAAAGACCCAAGGCAGAATACCAAGGGAAAAAATAAAGAAACAAACTACCCAACCTAAGGCAAGACACCAAAGGCTGAGACAAAGAAACCAAAGCACCTATCTATACACAATATGCTAACAAAAAACAACTCTTTAGCCACATAAGCACTCTGTACCTCTATAGCACTTCATCCAAACATCCTCCGGAGAACAAAAATGACCTTCTGTGATAACCCAGATTTTAGGATTATGATACCCAATATAGTGTTTTAAGACCATGAGTGCCATGTAGATGATCGGTACCAAATTGAGGAATTGGTTATTCAATCGTTGTATATTTTCCACCCAAAAAGTGTAACTATATATGCAATTGACAATTCAAATATTATTTGAGTTCAAGTATGATGAATAGGTTTGATTAAATTGATTTGGGTACATATGACTTCTAGGGCCCCGTTTAATAGTACCAATGGACTCAAGTGATATATTAATGAGCCTTGAGGTATGTTAGTATCATAACACATGTTTATGGACATGTAGGATCAAGATTTGATGATTATTCGAATTGAATTCAAGGTTTGTACACCAAATTATAAGGTTCTTTGAAGAATTTATTTGCATGTCCAAACAATGGAGTTTGCATACCAAACTTTAGCAGGAGCTGCTTTAGGATGTTATGAGCCTATGTCTATAATTTCAAAATATTTGGAGACTTCTACAAATAGAGATAACTAATTGTAGATGAGGACATTAATGATATAAATGTTATTGGACTTTGGTCTTTTGTTCATTTATTAACTAGGTTGTGACAAATGTGTCACGCTGGCCTTTTTCCCCTTTCCTTTGGAGCGGGCCACCGTCTTGTGAGAACGTGATCTGAGCCTTCGCTGGCTATAATCGGACGGCCCTTAGTTGTCTCCTACCTCCGGTTAAAACGGAGCAAGGGACTGACTTCGTCGTTGCTTTGATCCCTCTGAGTAGGGAGCAACCCTCGAAACAAATGACTGGCTTTTTAGATCCGCATCCGCCGCAGCTTCCTAACCACCAGGTCCACCACTCCAGATCGTGGCTTTTGCTAGCAAGATGAGACGGTCCAACGATTTACTTTACTGCCTCCTCACCGGTTTTGCAGAAGGGACCACTCAACCTATTCATTTGGAAATACGACAGCCCCAATGACTGATGACCTTAGGGATGACTTTGTGGGTCGCAAACCAACATCCTCCTCAAATTGCTGGACTGAAAAGGGAGAGCAAGCTCATGAACTCCTTCACAGCACCACGAGTGTAGCTCCCTCGACATTGGCAACTTGTCGTAGATCCACGGTGAAGGGTGGCACCCATTGGGAGTTGTTGATCGACCGACCGAGCAAACCACAAGGACCCGGCGTCATCAGACTTAGCTTCTGCAGATCTCGCCAATGCCCACGACCATAGGAAGATAGACCTGCAACTCGACTAGTGTAGGCCCTTCTGTGGTGCGGAACAAGACCCCCACCATCTTCTCCGATCCCTACCACCACTACGTCTTCCCTGCTACCAAACACCACCTCAAGTTTGCTGTCGACGACCACTTTAACCACCAGCATGATCACCAACCTACGAGGAGGAGCCCCAATCCATGAATCCTCATGATGGCGGATGAGGCTGACCAGGCGGAGCTCATGGCGGCGAAGGTAGGATCAGGAGAATAGAGCTCCTAGCAGATCTACTGCGATGGCGCTCGCCGGAGGACCTGACTGTGACGGCTAGCTGTTGGGGCGATCTCGATGGAGGCAGGTGCCACCTTGACGAGCGATGGAGAGGATAGGACCCTCTCTGGCCACCGGAGCCCAAGCTTCTGCAGCGGCGCCCGTGCTTCCCTCACGGCGGTTGCTCCCCTCACGCGACGGCGCTCACGCTGGAGCAGAAGCACAGAGAAAGGCGCGTCCCAAGGAACAGAAAGAAGGAGTCGGACGAATATTTGACAACCCAACCTGAAAGTCGGTCCAGTCATTGAACCGTCCGGCCCAAGATAAACCAGGCTGTTGATCCATGCCTCACAGTGAAGACCAGCGTGGGCCATAACTAGATCGCCACCTTAGGCCCTGGGCCCCACAATGCAAGGTAATAATTATGTTTTTTAGAAAATGGCACTATCTTAGGAATGACACTAAAAATAGCTCTAGTACCCAATAAATCCACCAAAAATATCCATAGACTCTGAAAATTGTACACTTTAATTCTAGACTCCTAGATTAGACCTTTGAAGCAGTAATATTCATGGTTTTTAAATTATTAGATGATGCTTCTTTTAGGGTTCATTAAATATAATAAATAATATCCAGTTGAGAATAATTCTCAGAAAATTATCCTAGAATCCTAATGATTATTTGAATTCATCTTTGCACTATGATCCGAGTGATATACCTAAACAATAGGTCATTTCCTATTAATGACTGAATAATGCTTTTAGTCTCATTTTAATTCTATAAAATAGACCTATCATAAAAAAATTACAAAAATTGGACCAGACCCTAATTATGACATGTAGGTCAGTAGAAAAATATCAACAACAAGCTTAGGTCAGTTTAAACCTAGGTTTGGCCTAAACCCTAACTTAGACCTAAAATATTAATGACACAATGAACCATGTATTAATGATGATTAATTTCTATTAATCAGGTGATGACCATATTATCTAGATGATCATGGATGTGATAAGAACCTCTGAACTCAGGTACGTGGATATAATTATATGACTAGATTTGCTGGATGTTAAATATATGTACTTGCTTGTTTGTACTTAAAATACATTGTTGGATGTAGATCTATATGTATTGTCATTTCTGCCTTGAACAATAAGAACACTAAAGAAAGAAAATGGAATGTAGTTACTGATGGTTCATTAATCTCCCTATTAGAGAGGGAAAGTATTAATATTGACTAGCACCTCCCTAATGGTACAAGGTACGCGGGGAGATCCCTAATGGTACAAGGTACGCAGGGATAGGGCCCAATATTTATGTTTGTGCTAAGTCCACCATAGTAATACATGTCCATTGAAATATGTCTAATAACTTGGGATTACCTGATTATCCGTCTTAAATAATGTTTCCTTTCTCTTTCTTCAATTTCGAGTATTTTATATGCCAGCATAGTATAGCTTTTAATTCCACGTACCAACTTTTGTTGATGTTTTTATTTCTCGTATTTTCTAGGTTCAGAGCTAGCATGGGATAAAAGAATAGGATGTGAGCAAGTTGTCCAGGTTGTACCTTTTGTGTAGGTCCTGCTAGCATACATGTACATAGATTGGTAAAATTCTCTATTCAATGTGTAAATGTAAGTTGTAATAAATCATTTTGTAGGATACGTGTTGAATGCTGAGAAATGTTACGGTTGTATGTTCATGTATGCGTATTATGCTTCCGCATCGCTTTCTGATATGATGGGATGATGTTCTCAGATTCTGACCTCTCATTCCCAGTAGGGTTTGGAGAAGCCAAAATCCGGGGACGTCACAGTTGGTATCAGAGCATGAACAATAGCTACACCTAACAATTGCTCACCATAAAACATAAAACATAATTTCACCTTTCACTTTAAACCCTAGAAACTTAGTTAGTTGTTCTGTAGGAATAAGTTCTGACTTTGCCTATACGTTAGAACCTAGATGTTCGAGAACTAGCTTTAGACAAGTGTCTGAAACCCTTTGCATATAGAGCTCATATGTATTGGGTAGCTACACTGGTCTACATCTTGTTCTCACCATTTCACTAGGTGTCATAGCACTAGACTATCTATTGTGTGTGGGACACTCTATTTTGCTAATTTGATTTGTTTTCCAATCGGCTCGAGCCTCGACAGTTTTCTCTGACGTCCGTCTTCTCGGAGAAAAACTATATAATATTTTATTATATATGTAAATATGAAAATGTGTCCCTCACACAGGAGAGTAGTTTGTGTTCATGCAACCTAAGTGAAAGGAAGTGACATCAGTCTAGAAAAGAGAGTAGATCTAGATTAGATGTCTAGAGCCTTATCAAGATGTGTGATACATAGAGTAGATGATAGAATGATAGTTGATATAAGCATTGTTGGTCATATCTAAGTTCTACCTCTAATGATATAAGTTTCTTTATATGGATCTAAGTTGTGTATGGGATGGATCCAATTTTGGAAATTCTAAGCTAAGTCTTGAGGAAGAAAGTACATTCCCTTTTCTTATTTAAGATGAGCTAAGTTAAGATAAGGTTGAATATGCATGAGCCTCAAGCTCTTTTACAAAGGAGGACCCCCAGTGTTAGGACAAGATATGTGGTGAACTCCAGAAAGAGTGAGACCCACAAAGAGAGGGTCATAGGACCTACCCTACAATACTTGAAAATATGTGAAATGATGTGTCCTAAGATGGGTTACTCCTGAGTAAATGAGTTGAGTTCTTTTGCATGATTCAATCATATATGTGAGAGTTGGGTAAAAATAATGATGGGTAGAAGCTCATGATAAGAAAGTCAATCTTTTGATTGATGTAGGTCCTATATTGAGTGACATATGTTGTGAAGTCTCATCATTAGCTGCAAGTGAGGTGATATATGAACTCTTGTTCTAAGAGTAAAGTGCTTCGTGCATAAGATACTCATAAATGTTGTTCCTTCTACTTCTCTTTCTCTATACATGATGCTAGAAACCTCACTTGAGCTATTTGGATGACCATATATAAGGAGTCACTCATGTAATCTTAACCTATTCTATATTCCCTTCCTATATAATACATGAAATATCTAAGTTTGAAATCATGATAAAATTGGCTTAGTATATCCGCCTTCGCTCTATGTCATGCATGAAAGATATAAGTTGAAATCACGAGTTAGAAATAAATATATCTCTGGATGATGGGTTACATGATCACAACATATAGTTCTTAACTTCAAATCTTTTGACTCTAAGCTTCTAGTTTGGTAATAACTCTTACATAATAGGGTGAAACCCTGATATAAAAAGATGATTATTAGTTCCCTCTAATGATGCAATCCTAGTATGATGTTGAGCATAAATAATAATAATGATTTTAAGTATGATAAATTTCAGCAGCTAATGAATTGAAACCTTGATATCACCTTGCATGCTTTAATAGAGGAAAGGTGAAACCCTTAGTAATACCTTCTCTACTCTATATGAGTAAGTAAATTCCTAATTATTAAGGTAATAAGGGATGTAAATTCTAGAATAATAGAATGTCAAGTTCTGACTAAGCCTTTATATGATGCTTCAATTCAAAAAACAAATGTGTGTTATGCTTCAACCTATATGAGGTGGGGTGGTACACCCTACATTATAGAGAACCTAAGATGTCAACTTGGGATACATCTAGAAGTATGAGAACTATGGAATCCAGAAATGATGAACTATACGAAGTTGAAGTTATCTATATCACCATAATTATGATAGTAGTTGAATTTCGAGGACGAAATTCCTTTTAAGGTGGGGTGAATGTGATAACCCAGATTTTAGGATTATGATACCCAATATAGTGTTTTAAGACCATGAGTGCCATGTAGATGATCGGTACCAAATTGAGGAATTGGTTATTCAATCGTTGTATATTTTCCACCCAAAAAGTGTAACTATATATGCAATTGACAATTCAAATATTATTTGAGTTCAAGTATGATGAATAGGTTTGATTAAATTGATTTGGGTACATATGACTTCTAGGGCCCCGTTTAATAGTACCAATGGACTCAAGTGATATATTAATGAGCCTTGAGGTATGTTAGTATCATAACACATGTTTATGGACATGTAGGATCAAGATTTGATGATTATTCGAATTGAATTCAAGGTTTGTACACCAAATTATAAGGTTCTTTGAAGAATTTATTTGCATGTCCAAACAATGGAGTTTGCATACCAAACTTTAGCAGGAGCTGCTTTAGGATGTTATGAGCCTATGTCTACAATTTCAAAATATTTGGAGACTTCTACAAATAGAGATAACTAATTGTAGATGAGGACATTAATGATATAAATGTTATTGGACTTTGGTCTTTTGTTCATTTATTAGCTAGGTTGTGACAAATGTGTCACGCTGGCCTTTTTCCCCTTTCCTTTGGAGCGGGCCACCGTCTTGTGAGAACGTGATCTGAGCCTTCGCTGGCTATAATCGGACGGCCCTTAGTTGTCTCCTACCTCCGGTTAAAACGGAGCAAGGGACTGACTTCGTCGTTGCTTTGATCCCTCTGAGTAGGGAGCAACCCTCGAAACAAATGACTGGCTTTTTAGATCCGCATCCGCCGCAGCTTCCTAACCACCAGGTCCACCACTCCAGATCGTGGCTTTTGCTAGCAAGATGAGACGGTCCAACGATTTACTTTACTGCCTCCTCACCGGTTTTGCAGAAGGGACCACTCAACCTATTCATTTGGAAATACGACAGCCCCAATGACTGATGACCTTAGGGATGACTTTGTGGGTCGCAAACCAACATCCTCCTCAAATTGCTGGACTGAAAAGGGAGAGCAAGCTCATGAACTCCTTCACAGCACCACGAGTGTAGCTCCCTCGACATTGGCAACTTGTCGTAGATCCACGGTGAAGGGTGGCACCCATTGGGAGTTGTTGATCGACCGACCGAGCAAACCACAAGGACCCGGCGTCATCAGACTTAGCTTCTGCAGATCTCGCCAATGCCCACGACCATAGGAAGATAGACCTGCAACTCGACTAGTGTAGGCCCTTCTGTGGTGCGAAACAAGACCCCCACCATCTTCTCCGATCCCTACCACCACTACGTCTTCCCTGCTACCAAACACCACCTCAAGTTTGCTGTCGACGACCACTTTAACCACCAGCATGATCACCAACCTACGAGGAGGAGCCCCAATCCATGAATCCTCATGATGGCGGATGAGGCTGACCAGGCGGAGCTCATGGCGGCGAAGGTAGGATCAGGAGAATAGAGCTCCTAGCAGATCTACTGCGATGGCGCTCGCCGGAGGACCTGACTGTGACGGCTAGCTGTTGGGGCGATCTCGATGGAGGCAGGTGCCACCTTGACGAGCGATGGAGAGGATAGGACCCTCTCTGGCCACCGGAGCCCAAGCTTCTGCAGCGGCGCCCGTGCTTCCCTCACGGCGGTTGCTCCCCTCACGCGACGGCGCTCACGCTGGAGCAGAAGCACAGAGAAAGGCGCGTCCCAAGGAACAGAAAGAAGGAGTCGGACGAATATTTGACAACCCAACCTGAAAGTCAGTCCAGTCATTGAACCGTCCGGCCCAAGATAAACCAGGCTGTTGATCCATGCCTCACAGTGAAGACCAGCGTGGGCCATAACTAGATCGCCACCTTAGGCCCTGGGCCCCACAATGCAAGGTAATAATTATGTTTTTTAGAAAATGGCACTATCTTAGGAATGACACTAAAAATAGCTCTAGTACCCAATAAATCCACCAAAAATATCCATAGACTCTGAAAATTGTACACTTTAATTCTAGACTCCTAGATTAGACCTTTGAAGCAGTAATATTCATGGTTTTTAAATTATTAGATGATGCTTCTTTTAGGGTTCATTAAATATAATAAATAATATCCAGTTGAGAATAATTCTCAGAAAATTATCCTAGAATCCTAATGATTATTTGAATTCATCTTTGCACTATGATCCGAGTGATATACCTAAACAATAGGTCATTTCCTATTAATGACTGAATAATGCTTTTAGTCTCATTTTAATTCTATAAAATAGACCTATCATAAAAAAATTACAAAAATTGGACCAGACCCTAATTATGACATGTAGGTCAGTAGAAAAATATCAACAACAAGCTTAGGTCAGTTTAAACCTAGGTTTGGCCTAAACCCTAACTTAGACCTAAAATATTAATGACACAATGAACCATGTATTAATGATGATTAATTTCTATTAATCAGGTGATGACCATATTATCTAGATGATCATGGATGTGATAAGAACCTCTGAACTCAGGTACGTGGATATAATTATATGACTAGATTTGCTGGATGTTAAATATATGTACTTGCTTGTTTGTACTTAAAATACATTGTTGGATGTAGATCTATATGTATTGTCATTTCCGCCTTGAACAATAAGAACACTAAAGAAAGAAAATGGAATGTAGTTACTGATGGTTCATTAATCTCCCTATTAGAGAGGGAAAGTATTAATATTGACTAGCACCTCCCTAATGGTACAAGGTACGCGGGGAGATCCCTAATGGTACAAGGTACGCAGGGATAGGGCCCAATATTTATGTTTGTGCTAAGTCCACCATAGTAATACATGTCCATTGAAATATGTCTAATAACTTGGGATTACCTGATTATCTGTCTTAAATAATGTTTCCTTTCTCTTTCTTCAATTTCGAGTATTTTATATGCCAGCATAGTATAGCTTTTAATTCCACGTACCAACTTTTGTTGATGTTTTTATTTCTCGTATTTTCTAGGTTCAGAGCTAGCATGGGATAAAAGAATAGGATGTGAGCAAGTTGTCCAGGTTGTACCTTTTGTGTAGGTCCTGCTAGCATACATGTACATAGATTGGTAAAATTCTCTATTCAATGTGTAAATGTAAGTTGTAATAAATCATTTTGTAGGATACGTGTTGAATGCTGAGAAATGTTACGGTTGTATGTTCATGTATGCGTATTATGCTTCCGCATCGCTTTCTGATATGATGGGATGATGTTCTCAGATTCTGACCTCTCATTCCCAGTAGGGTTTGGAGAAGCCAAAATCCGGGGACGTCACACCTTCAAACACTCTGTGATTTCTTTCCATCCAGGTCTCGTAGCAAACATCAATCGCCCTCAACTTCACTCTTTCCAACAACTTAAAAATGTCTGCCATGGCTACTGGTTTCATATTAAACTCCTCCTTAAACAACAACCATATGGAATTGCTTCATGGGCAAGTGAACATAATATGGTTATGGGTTTCCTCATTGCAAAGACATAAGATACATTGAGAAGCAATATGGTAGCCCACTTTCTTCATATAATCAATAGTAGGTAGGAAAAACAAGAAGCTCTTCCACAAGAAACAAGCCCAAGGACATTTTTTCCCAGACCCAATGTGACCAAGACACCTTATGTCTGCATCTCCTAGAAATATCCCAACCATTTCTTAATCTAAACTTACTTCTGCCCTTAAACTTGATCGTATCCGGATTGGTAGGATCAGTCTTCGGTAGCCCATTCAAGATTCTAACAATGCTATCACAACCTCTAATATCAGGAAAGTACCAAAACCCATCCACAAGACAAGTTCCAACTTTACAATTGTCACCTTTACCAAAACAAAACATAAGTTGATAATCGCATAAGTACACTAAAGTCTTTCTATGAGGTAGCCATGGGTCCTTCCACAACAGGAACCTCCTTCCATCACCCACACAAAAGTCAATATTGTTTTTCAAAAGGTCCCTATATTTCAGCAGCCTTTTCCAAAGCCATGAAGAGTTAGGTTTTCTCTCCACAGACCATAAAGAGTCATTTTGATGTACCTTTCATGCACCCATTTGACCCATAGAGATTCTTTATTGTTGGCTACATCCCACAAGTTCTTCAACAACCCAGCTCTTGACCAGTCTTCCACCAATCTAATGCCCAACCCACCTTCAGATCGCGGAGCACATATAGTGTGGGCTCCGATCTCCAAACCACGAATTAATCCCGATTTAAACATGTGCGGAAGCAATCGGTAAACAGCGGAAGACAAAAATCACGGGAAATTAAAACTTTTCGAGACAAGAGCCTGAAACCACAAACCTTTTCCATAGAAAAAGGATTTAACTGTTTACATCACTGACAATTACTTCTTGAGTAATTATATACAACATGATACAAAAATTCTCAAGAATTCATACTCCAAAACACTCCAGGACCTGAGAGTACAGAGGACACATAGGACTTGACTCTAACTACACCATGAAGCAGGCTAGATCTCCACCTGAGATATTTACTGCTCCTGATGCTGCTGTTGCTGGGATTGGTCACCTGTGTTCTTGTTCCTCCGTCTTCGACGACCACCTAAAAAGTAGAAGTCTACGGGGTGAGACAATTATGCATAATTGCCCCAGCGAGAGTTATAACTCTCCACTAGGCTTTATAAGCAAAGCAAGGAATAACTAAAGCAATAAGAGCCTTCAAGATATTCACTAGTAGTTCTGATGATAAGCAAGAGTTCAATCAATATTAAAATATGAGAACATCTATGCTATTCAAGGTAACATCAATCAAATAACTCGTAGATAACTCTAACAGATATACTACGCTGTTGATTATGTTTTTTTCAAACATTATTGTTATGCCCTGTGGAGATGAGGCTTACCACTCATACTCCAACTGATCGCTAAGAAGTCACATCAGTATCATACATAGGTCATTAAAAGAGCCAGATTCTTATGACCTCATCTTCCTCAGTCAGTTAGAGGATCGAATGTTAGATATCTGGCAGGATACCTTTTGTTATAGCTCTCCAGGGTAAACTGGACCTTCGCTATTTTAGAGTTACAGTGGCATTCTGTACTCTCTTCGTCATCGGAAGATTTCTTGTTTATCTTTTATCGATGCGGTAATTGTGTCTTTAAGGGAGTGTAGAGATACATCTCACCTTTAGGACTTTATGGTGGGGTCTGATGGACTACTAGAATCTACATCATCCTCTCACCCTTTCTTTTATAGTGAAGGTATGACAGACTACAAGAATCTACATCAAATACCTACACTAGGATGTAAGGTTCTACACATCCATGTACCCCACATACTCAAAAGTATGTGATCCAGGAGTTCCCTTAGGAAAACCTGTTTCACCATCATTTAGACTCTGACAATGATGGATCTATGATCAGGGCTCTACATTTCACTTGATTAGTTAGGTACATTCAGTATTCTTATCATCATACAATAACACAGCTATATATGAGAATACTAAAATGTAGCAGGCCTAACTTATCACCATCATCAGTTATTTCATCTCAAATCATCTGTCAAGCATGACCTTGATAACATTTATGGCTCTTACAGCCCATAATTCACAAAAGATGTCACTTATCAGTGCATCAAGATGATTCATTATTCATAAAGCTTAAGACATGCTTTCAATGAATAAAACATGGTATTCCATACCTGGGTGTGACCATCATCTCATAATAACTTGTATGGTTAATTCAACAGATAATAGTAAACAATTGAACAATTAGGGTTTACTATTCATCTTTCATATCATCACCCTAAAATTAGGGTTTACTATTCACTCCATGGTGAATTGTACTCATTACATCATCATGTAAGAGAAACATCATCACTAAGGCTCTTAATTAAGATTAAGATCCATTAGATATCATAATTAGGGTTTCCATGACCTCACATAGGTGGGTCATTCCCTAATCATGCACATTCATGTGTATATGAAGTATCTCACTTGAGTTTCCACCCAAAAAGGGTACTTCTCTCTCTAGGATACTTTCTCTCTCTAGAAATACTTTCTCTCTCCTCTCACTAGTAGATGGTGCCAACATCACTCTAGATCAGGTTGAGATAAGTCTCCATTGACTAACATGAGCCAAAACATCAACATCATGTGATTAGGGTTTGATTAGAACAAGGTTTTACCCCTTTTTACCCCTCAAGGGTATCTTGGTAATTTGCCACATGATTACCATCATGGGTTAACTCACTAATCACATAGTCCCTTAATGACCTAGGTTACCATTAGGGTTTAGATTGGATCACCATTGAACTAATTTACACCATCAAATGGTTAAGTACAAACCATCACCAATCTCCAAACGGTTTCAACCTTCAAACGGTTTCAACCACCCAAACGGTCTTGAGACCGTTTGGAGGTGAAGACCATTTGGAAGGGTTGACTTCCAAACCGTTTGGAGCTTCAATCGGTTTGAGACCGTTTGATCAAACTTGCTTGAGATCGATTGGACCAAACGATCCTGAGGTCGTTTGAGCCCAAACGGTCTTGAGACCGTTTGGCCCCAAACGGTCTTGAGACCGTTTGGTCTCAAACGGTCTTGAGACCATTTGGATCCAAACGGTCTTGAGACGGTTTGGTCCAAATGGGCTCAAACCGTTTGGACCTCCAAAGGGGTTCAAAGGTCACCAAAGTTCATGGATATGTGTGTTGAAGCTCTCAATTGGCTAAAGCTATGCTAACCACTTATAAATGGAGTCAATTAGGGTTAGCCTTAACCACTTAGACATCCAATTGACCCTCAATTGCTAGCCAATTAGGGTTCAATCCTCCTCGATTAGGGTTTCAAATCGATTGGTCATCAATGTTCAACAATGTGAATCAATTCAAGGTTGAACCTATCAATTGACCTCCAAT
Organism: Alisma plantago-aquatica; assembly: GCA_963693085.1. Classification (NCBI taxonomy): domain Eukaryota; kingdom Viridiplantae; phylum Streptophyta; class Magnoliopsida; order Alismatales; family Alismataceae; genus Alisma; species Alisma plantago-aquatica. The sequence continues at coordinate 344,774,911 of OY856411.1, read as the reverse complement.
TGGGCTCAAACTTGGCCCAAACGGTCTTGAGGTCATTTGGACATCATCCAAACGGTCTTGAGACCGTTTACCCAAAGTTTGACCAAAATCCAAGTCGTTTTGACTAAGGTTGAAGTCCAATTAGGTCAAAATCAGCAATTTTCATCAATTCATCAATTTCCTACAATTGGACCCTCAAACCATTAGATTAACTCAACCCTAGACCTTCAAACGGTCTTGAGTTGTGCCCAAACGGTCTTAGGACCGTTTGGAGGAATCCCCAAACGGTCTTGAGACCTTTTGGGTCCTTCAACCCAAAACTCAACAAGATCTATATTTCAAATCAGCACTCTTTCACCCGATTAGGGTTTCATGTTGAAGTGCCTTCAACTCTCAATTGGTTAAGAATTAGACTTTGATTCTTTGCAGAGATGAAATTCAATATGTTAGGGACAGACCCTCAAACAGTCGTCCCTTGGTCAACTCTTTCAAACGGTCTTGAGACCGTTTCAATCCAAACGGTCTTGCAAGACCGTTTGAGAGCAAACGGTTTGAAACCGTTTGAACCCAAACGGTTTGCAACCGTTTGGACCAAAAGGGTCCAAGGTCGTTTGAAAAAGTAACATAGGGAATCACGCCCCTCATCTTCAAACTCTTGCAAGGTCGGTTTCTCTACTGATTTGCTTGCAAACGTGCAAGGAAGAAGGGTGGTAGAAGGAGAATTTACCAAGTAAATTGCAAGAATTGAGCATACATATAAAGCATAAGTTTAGAGTTATAAAACCCGCCTAAAGGTTGATCTTAGAGCTCCAAGCCTTCAAGCTCCAAGCTTTAATGGCATCCTTGAGCTTCCACAACTTGGTCAGAGGTGAATTCTCCAAGGAAACGTTGCTTTGGTCGGCTAGAACAAGAAGACTAAGTAAGCTAACCATAAAACCAACCTTAGAAAGTGAATTCCTCCATGAATTCGAGCTAGAAGGTGGGGTTTTCTTACCTTGAACAGGTTGGTCGCCCCCCCCCCCCCCCCCCCGAGCTCCAGAGCTACCCTTGGTCGTTTGAGCAAGAAAGGAAGAGAAGTGAAGGAAAGAAAGTTTGTTCACTTAAATGCAAGGGAAAAGGGCTTATATACTTTAGCCTCTTTTACACCCTAAGGACCTCACAAGATTGGAAATCACATATAGGTTCCTCCTTGCTCAAAGGCACGACAAAACCTATCTATCCTTATGCAAATCTCATGAAATCTCAAGATCTAGGGGTAAAGGAATCCAACCTTCAACTAGGGTACATACATGAAAGGGTTTCATACCCATTTTAGGTGATTTCTATCACAAAGATCATTTTTTCTCATATGATTATTAAATGATGTATCCCTTTCATCATTTCTACTCTAAATGATGACAAGAGTCATAAAAGATGTTCTAGATATTAAGAATTACAACTTGGACCCCTCAATTTGGGTAAATTGCACTTTACCCCAAATTAGGGTTTCTAAGCATGGGAATTGCTTCCACAGCTGCACCTTGGTGCTCAAGCTTGGGAAATCCCTCAAACTTTATCATAGACATCCTCATGATGTCTCAACATCAAAGGAACATCTTATCTTGTGAATTTTGCAAGTTCAACCCTTAAACTGGGTAATTTGCACATAGGTCCCTGCATACAACATAATGCTACAACTTTATACAAAAAGGAGCAATATTGAAAGTAAATGTTCCTGAGGAACTTAATTACATGCCAGGGAGTGTTCACAAGTATATTAATTACATATTTAGGCAAAACCTCCAGGGTTAGGTCATAACCCAGGTCAGGGGTGTTACATATAGTTTCCCACAAAACAGTATGTAAATGTTCTTCTTCTCATTATCATTCCATAGGAAATCTCTCATTATCTTCTCAATATACAAAATGATACTTTTCGACAGAGGAAAATCTGAAGATCATAACATATGGTAGGATGACATAGTGGAAATAATGAGTTCAACTCTACCCGAAAAAGAAAGAAGATTACACTTCCATGTATCCAACCTTTTCTTAATTTTATCCAAAATAGGAGCGTAGTGAGCCTTCTTCAACCTTCCAGTAAAGAGGGGCAATCCCAAATAACGCACAGAGAGATCACAACAAGAAATTTTGAGAATCTCACTAAGTGCCTCACTATTGGACACCCCTTTGCTGAAAAACACTTGGCTCTTCAAATTATTCAGCTTCAAACCAGAGATGGTCTCAAAATGAGCAATAATATCCACAATATCTTTAGCATTAGCACAATTAGCTTTAGAAAATACCAGCAAATCATCCGCAAAGATGATATGGGAAACACCAAGATCTACATAAGCCATCAGAAGTGAAAGTCTATTGTCTTGAACAAAGCTATTGAATAAAGATGATAAACCCTACATTTCCATCATGAAAAGATACGAAGCAAGGGGATCACCCTGCCTCACTCCATTGCTTGCTCTAAATGATTGGGAATGAATGCAATTAACTAAAACCTGAAATGAAGCAGTATCAAAACACACAGAAATCCAGCTAAGCCAGTAAGAAGGGAATCCCATTTTCCTCATGATGAAAAGCACATAATCCCTATGGATATAATCATAAGCTTTTGAAAGGTCCACTTTTACACAAAGCTTCTCCATTCTCGAATTAGAAAAAGAGCTCAGAATTTCATTAGCAAGCAAGATAGCATCACCGATGCTCCTTCGTTTAATAAAAGTAGCCTCATTTAAATCAATAATAGATGGAAGGACCTCCCCTGGATGATTGGCTAGGATTTTTGTTATGATTTTGTACAAAACATTACATAACGAAATGGGTATGAAATCCTTGAACAAGAAGCTCCTGGAATCTTAGGAATCTAAACGATGAAAGACTTGTTACATTCTCCCAAAAGCTTCCCATTATCAAAGAAATAAAGAATAACCTTTACCACATCATCTCCAATCACATCCCAGAAAGTTTGGAAGAAAAAGGCATTTAGACCATCCGAACCAGGTGCCTTATCCCCATTGAACTCCTTAACCACTTTCTCAATTTCCTCCTTAGTCACCACATTCCTAAGATCATCAAACTGGGTCTTAGAAATTTTAGGAATGACCCAAGACTCCCTCCATAGAACCTCATTATGATTAGAAGAATTAAAGACTCCCAAATAGTATTAAAAAATATGGTCAGTGATCTCATTCAACTCTTTCAAAACTTCATTTTCATTATGCAAGACATGAATACTATTATGAATTCTCCTGGATTGTAGAGAAGCATAATTTTTTTTGTATTTCTATTGCCCTCTTTCAGCAACAACATTCTAGATTTTTGTCTAATAAAACTCTCCTCAATGTTCAAAGTAGCAACAATAGATTTTCTAGCTTCAACCAGAGATAACTGAAGAGCTTCATTGTCCAGATGTATGTCAACTTGTCTCTACAAATCAAGAACATTGATTTCAAGGCTCTTTGCAGCTTCCATAATAACCCCTACAACCTCCTTATTCCACCTAATGAGTTCAGATGATAGGATATTAAATTTCATGTACAGAGTAAGCATCAACACACCTTTATCCACCTCATTAAACCAAAATTGATGAACAACATCTTTAAAACTAGGCTATTTAACCCAAGCGTTAATAAAATGTAAAGGAGCCTTGGCTCTTCTTCTGGGAACCAAGTAGATCTTTTGAGAACAATGGTCATTAAGAAGGTTTGGACAAATCTCACCCCACAATGAGGGAAAGGCATCCAGAAAAGCACTATCACATAAGATCTATCAATTTTCGAGAAAGTGCTCTTGCCAGTTTTGCTTCTGCTGTTCCACATGAAAAACAAGCCCTTCAGAGCAACTTCTAACATCCCAGTATCAGTAAGAAACATATTAAAATCATCCATGCTCCTTCTCGAAGGCAGATGCTTGCCTACTTTCTCATAATTCAGTCTAACAACATTAAAGTCGCCCAACATAATCTAAGGCAAAGAATTGACCCTGACCTGTCTAAGAGTATTCATAAACCAGACCTGTCAGAATCCCCATTCAACCCATTGACAACCAAAAGAAAGAAAATTTCTTCCCCAATAGACACTTAACAGTGTATAATTTGTTCACTCTCCATAATTTTAGTGATCACTATATTAGGATTATCCCATAGCACAATAATCTGGGCATACGAGTAGAATCTCGAATTATCCAAGTAACTAGCACCATGCCCAAGGCAGTTAATAACTTGTGAAATTTCATAGCTTCCAACTCTCGACTCTAGGATGATATTGATATCAGCTTTCAGCCTCCACAGTTCCTTTTGAATGCAAGGTAACTTATTATGTAACCCCCTCACATTCCACACAACCACTAATAGAGGACTAACCATTTGGAATATTTGAATATGAGACGATCTCCTCTGAGATAACCTTGCTTAATTGACCACCTTCACCTTCCTTCAAACTAGCCAACAATGTAAATCCATTCAGATAAATTTTTATATGCTTAACTGATGAAGTCAGCTTGTTTTGAATGTGTGGGGGGATTTAGATTTCCTCTTGTGAACTTCCCAAATAGGAGAAGGAGCAGGAGTAATCACGGGGGAACTAGACTTCCCTTTCTCATTGCCTCATATCATCTCCTTTGCAAAGACCTGAGAATTCTTTGGAGGCATTTCCTCAAGCATGATGACTTCATTCATGTCTTCAACTGCATCTGAGAAAACTTCATTGTCCTCACTCCCCTTCTCACTGGTCATTTTCTATACCCACTTTGTCTTAACCTTCATCTTCAAATCAATCCTCTTTACCATGGTAGGTTCTTCACATAGAAAACTTTCATGGCCGAAATTACCATAGGTCCTACATCTATCTGATTCCCATTCATACTCGTACGAGATGTTATCAACATGTCCATCATCACTTTGAATATCAAGTAACTTTAGAAATGAGAAGTCAACTGGAATGAGGACCTGCATTATTACATATTCTAGCCTTGTAAATTCTAGTGTTAGCTTATCCATCTGCAATGTCTTGCCCAGATAGGATCCAATTCTATCAAACATCTCACAATCCCATAGCTCTAGAGGTAGATTCTATATTTTTAGCCAAATGGGGATCTCTCATAACTTCATCTTCTCAAATGGTTCACCCGTTTCCAACCTTTTGATTATTAGCGGTTTGCCTGCAACAAACCACAGCCCCTGCTCTACTGTAGTATGAAGGTCCTCTTCATTGCAGAATAGAACGATGAAGAACCCATTACCCCTCAAATGAACCTGCAGAGAACCTTTGGATTTCAAAATTTGAGCAAAATGGCGCACCAGAACCGACCACTACGGATTAAGCCCAATTATATAACCAACTACCGATAGTCTCCATCTATTCATGTTTCTTTCTTCTATTCGCTTGGGGTAGATAAGCTTCCCATCAGCCATCTCGACATCAACTTTGGACAATTTCCCAGGAGCTTCATTCTTCAGTTTCAAAACCAGATCCACCCAGGATCTCGGCTCTTGGGAAACTTGAACCGCAACAAAGTTTGGGACAGTGACCCCCTTCCTCAGATTTAGATTGATAGTATTCTCTCTAACTCCTCCATCCTTCTCATTGCTTCTAGCGTTAACGCTCTCCCCCGAGCCTCTAGTCGCCTCCTGAATCGCCGGGAGCACAACCATTGACTGAAACCTTTCTTTGTTGATGGTCCTAATCTTTAAATATATAAAAAGATACTAAAAGAGGCTAAGTTAACTATGGAGTTCATGGTGGTGAAACCCAAACTTCACACAATTCATAAAATCTTATTTAATATTAATTATTTTCCTTCTGCTCTTTTCTCTCTTTACTTACATTACGTTGATAACTTACTTTCAATTCTTACACTTTACTTTTTGTTCCTCTTATCTCTACAATTTTAACAACAATTTCAATTCAAAAATTTACTTTCTTATTTTAGATTAATCAATCTCCACAACATTTTGATTTAAATATTTTTTTTTGCAAATTCAATTCCATTTATTATCAACACATTATCATTGAGGATCAATATCTTATGTATAACATCAATATATATGTATACAAGTGGATTGGTTAGTCATCTAAGGTTAAACTAAAGGGACATTTTTTCTCTGGTGAATTTGTGTGTTGGTGACGATACATTAACCACCACTAGCCTGAACTACATGTTTTGTCCTCAGTCACGTGCAAGTCAAGATAAATTTCTCGTCTAGTCACCCATACTAGTATCACATTGGGTTGATCACGCTTAAATACAGTGGTTGTTAGTGATGAACTTCTAAAAAGTAGGTGCAACTTGGTGATATGGTTAGTCCAATCATTCCTTATAAGATCATTTTATATGATGAATCAAATCATGGGACGTTACAATCCTCCCACTTAGACTCCAGACATCCTCGACAACACTCAATTGTACTGCCTCATAATATTTCTCCATTTTAGTACAAACCTAGAATAGTCGATGGGCACCCAGATCTCGATCACAATATACTAGCCCAATGGTGGCTACATCACCATGGGAAGCCCTTTTCAACATGCCTGGACCGCACAAATCAAGACTGACATGCCACCTGACCATGTCAGCCTCACCTACTAGGGGGGTTATGGATTTGATACCATCTGTAATACACAGGCCCACTACACAAAGCTCTAGTAGAGTTTTAGAAATAATGACTAGCCCCACATACCATTGCTAGCCTTAATTATATGCTTTGTCCTCAGTCACACGTAATCTAGGATAAACTTCCCCAATGGTCACTCATCCTAGTACTACTCAAGGTTGAGCATGCTTAACCATGGAGTTTTTTTAGTTATGGGGTCCCTAGAAAGGAGGTGCACCTTGATGATATGGGTAATACAATCACTCCTTTTAAGATCATTTTATCTGAGGCCTCAAATCCTGGGATGTTATAATTGGAAATATTTTGATTCAAATTGACTATTAAAATGTTTAGGTAATCAAATAGAATAATATTGGCATATAATATAAGTTAATTGGTTAAAATGTTTAAACCAATTAATTAAATTTAGATTGTTCACTTATATGATAAGTCTACTAGCTAACCTGAGTGATCAACTGGAGTAGGATGATGGAAAATTAGTTTATTGATTAATATTATTAATTGGTTGATCAATTAACGAAATGATTCTAGAATATGCTAATTGCCTATTTGGTAGCCCACGAGTGGCCACTTTAAATGAAGCCACAATCTTTGGTTTCCCCTGATTTTTAGAAAATCCTATTTTGTTTCCTTTGCTAGTTATAAGGACATGTCAGTCAGATTATAGACACACATTCTTGTACTTGAACTCTAACTGTCATCATTCCCCAGAGAGAGAGAGAGAGAGAGAGAGAGAGAGAGAAGGAGAGTGATGGAGATGCTAGCAAGGCACTAAGAGAAGATTGCTCCTTCCCTCCGACTCAGACATCATGACAATGAGTTCCAGTCCATCCACATAGACTATGTAGAGAAACAGACGTCGAGTGACTGCATTCTGAGGATGTCATTTAAGATCGTCCATGCACACAAGGAACAATGTACACCAACGCATGAGGAGGACTTCATTGGACCTCCTTCATGACAAGACATACTTTCCACACTCTCTCTCTGAATATATTGTTGTTCATGAGATCTACTTGTAGGATACCTGATTAATTTTTTTTACTATTTCAGTCACCTCCACAAATCCTAACATAATGGCCCTCAATAAGGATTTTATCAAAGTCTTCTTTGTGTGAAAGCTGGATAACATAGTAAAATTGATCAAGTTCATACATATGTGCCTGGCCAACAGGCCTCCAGAAAAGATTTAGGCATTCCACCATATTTATATAGCCGTTATTTCCCCCCTCCCCCACACGATTTATGAGAGTAATTCTAGACTTTAGCACAATTCTCCTCTACTTTGGTCAAGATGTTGATCTTAGGGCATCCATTGCCGAGTGTAAGACTAACCTAGCTTGTACCGAGGCATTATGTGTCAAAATCTAGAACATCATAGCATGTGCTTACTTGGGATGCATATTTTATCGTCGTCTCCTTGTAGCTAGCCATCTGCATGCTCCTAAGCTAAAGTTGGAAATAGGTTGCCTTTGTAGAGCTCACCCATTGCTCTGACAATTGTGCATTTATAACACCCGAGCCTACTATCCAAGGCTCTAATAGTGTTTTAGAAATGACGAATGGTCCTACAAACCACCACTTACCTTTATTGCATACTTTGTCCTCACACACGCGTAAGCCAGGATAAACTTCCCAACTGGTCAGTCATCCTAGTACTATTGTGGGATGAGTACGCATAGGGCTAGTTTGGTTGGGTGTAGTAGGGTGCGGTTGTGTGAGTTTATAATGTAAAAATGTACATCAAACACACACTTTGTCATCCGACAACACCCTACCAAACAGACCCTTAGCCACATAGTCCTTTAGTGACAGGCTCCTTGAAATGGAGGTTCACCTTGGTGATATGGGTAGTCCAATCAAATCCATTTAAGATTATTTTATCTGAGGCCTCAAACCCTAACAATCTGCGCCAGTTTAGACTCTTGAAATCCTCATCAAGACTCAACTATATGACCTCATAATCTTTCTCCATTTCAATGCAGATCCAAATGTCACATGCACACCCACCTCCCATCCACGACTGTTGGCTCATTGGTGGCTCCATCAACTAAGATAGCTCTTTCTAACATGCCCAGATCGTACGACTTAATAATGACATGTCATGACCACATGGCCCACACCTACTAGAGGGGATCTGACTCTGATACCATTTGTAACACACAGACCCATTGGCCAAGGCTCTAGCAGTATTTTAGGAATGACGACTGCCCCACAGACCACCACTAGCCTTAACTGTGCGCTTTTTCCTCACTCACGCGCAAGACAAGATAAACTTTCTGATGGACCACCCATCACAATACTAATTTGAGATGAGCACACTTAACCATAAATTTTTTTGGTGATGAGCTCCTTAAAAGAAGGTTCTCCTTGGTGATATGGGTAGTCCAATGATATCTTTTAAGATCATTTTATCCGAGACCACAAATCTTGAGACATTATAGCATCCATCCCACTAGGTTCTATCATAGATACATCTTTTGGCTTTATTGCATTTGGACCATCTTCACTATGTCTCATGCCTCCAAAGATTAGGTGAAGCTCGACCTCCTCCATTGCAACTTTGGGATTCTTTATGCTTGTTAGTGCCCTAGTCTTTGCTTCTTGCTTCTTAGGTGAGTGACTAACTTCAGAGATGTTCTCCTCAACATCTTTTACACGATCTCACATGTGTCATCCTTCTCTGTTGGAATGGTATGGAATTCTAGAACCTCCACCGCCATTCGCCCCTTGTCTCCCGTCTTCCTGCTTCTCCAAACATCTCCTTTTTTCTCTCGAACCCCTCACTAATAACCACTTTGGCAAATTACTGACATGATCTTTGGATATGTTTGAAAATAGTTTGTTAGACAACATCTATGAATTTCTACTGAATGTCTATGTGCACAACGGTACAACTTTGTGCTTACTTGATTATTACTTTTATGGAACAAAGGTAATTTTGGTAACCACACTCTACAGATCGGAAGGTGTCAAATGACAATCAATGCCAATTTTTTTCACTTTTAGAGAGTTGTATGTGAATTGTTTTGACTAGCAATTATATATTGATTGTCATTAGGCTCTTGCCAAAGATAGGAAACATATACTTATATTCTTATTAGTCACACATTCATTAATTCAACGCCATCATCCCCTCGTCTTTTATTCAATGCATTCCTTTGGGACAACGTGCTGCCGGTTTTCCGTACCTCGCAGTTTTAGGCCTTAGATGGGTTTGGGCCACATTATGAGTCCAAAGACAGGTGTATTCACTCAAAAGCACATGAGGGTTAAAAGCTTGTTTCCCTCAAACTCAATTTGTAACCAAAACTTAGCAGTTCCTGCATTCCTCGTCATTTGTAACATTCTTCTTAGCTGTCTAACAAGTACAAATTATAACACTTAATCTAGTTCATATTCAGCATTAAGTTGTTTTATATACATGTCATCCTCTCCTCTTCAATGATTTTCATGTATATTCCTTCTGTCGTTTTTCAGATTACTTCTCATTGGTGGGTAACCATCATAATAAAGTTATCACTATTAAATATCCAATCAAGTAGCTCAAATGTTCTTGGCATCATCTATGTGGCGCACGAGTCTGCCTTCTTCTGTTGATTGCCATACCTCAATACAATTTATCAGTATTAAAGATGATGGCAATAGATCACGATTTTCTTTTTTTTTTTCCCAAAAATAACAGACTGTAATGATTGGTCTTGTAGGTCGAAATCAAAATTTCATAGCATTACAGGTAACAAGCAACAATGTGTCGATTGAGCTGAAATAATATCTCTCAATGAACACCCTAATTTTGACAGGGTGGGCGTGGGGTATCCTACTCAAAGCACATTGGTTTCTGCAACCTGTATCAATAGGTTCATTTGTAATGATGGTAGCTTGTGGGCACTCCATTATCTTGGAAAAGTCAATGGTTATTGTGTTGGTAAAGGTAGTGAATAATGTGAAATCCTCATAGTTATAGGCAGGAATGACTTCAGATTGACCTAGTACTGTAATCTTGATAACAAAATGAAAATGTCACCATCTTGATGTAATGTATATATAACCAGGTGTATTCCTAAGTTTGTACTACACCACAGAGACTTAAGAGTGAGCCATCCCATGCGCAAAATAGAAATTGAGCCACATCCCTGTCTCATCTTTTTGGTGGTAATAAAAAACAGGGCGTCTTTGGTTTTGCCTATGTTGTGTTATACTCGAGGGAAAATCCACGAGCTGCTCTCAATGTTAGTCGAGTCAATGATCCACGTCCACGATAGTACCACATGAATCATACACGATGCAGGGATACAAGGTGAATGGTCCATGGAGAGAGAACTAGCGACAGGGATGTTGTTTTGCATACCGTAAAGTTCTAATCCATGCCCAAACATGGACTTTCTGTACTGCATGCACTTACATTGTCGTTGTCATGTCCCCTTTGGCAGCTGGCGTGTCACTGTTGAGCCACCTCGGCACTCACCGCCTGTTCGTCATATACTGCTTTGTACCATCTTTATGGTCCTTAATGTACAGAACAACGGTGCTAACGATTTTTTCATTTCGCCAGCTCGCATGACATCATCTGCTGAGTGCAGACGCCAAAATTACACTCTGAAAAGAATGGTAGATTGTCTCATATGAAAAAGGAAAGTAAAATAAAGGAAAATACATGCCGAGAAGGAATACTATATACCGCCGGTTCTACCGTCCACAAACTATTTTGACAAACTTTTAACTATTAGTTTTATTTTTATTGGCATAAGTGGATTAGTTGCTTATATGTGATCTGCCCTGCCATCTTAAGGCGTATAATAAATGAGACTTTATGTTTCGTTGTGGAGTCAAACTCAAGGGGTAGGCTCTCACCTACTAGGTTACAATGAACCTCTTACCACTGGCCGGCACATGCAGATGTTCCACACGAATGATCAAAGACACGCTTAGCATTAGTGATCATCGCGAGAAATGGCAAATGGGTCGAGGAGTCAAACTCAAATATTAAATATGATGATTCCCTAGTGTCGATGACCTAGAAGGAGTATTGATTTGATATCACATGATTTGATGCCAAGTGTGACAAAGGCCCTTAACGGGTAAATGTGGAGGGTAACACAAATGCCAACAAAAACCATTGGCACCTTCCTATTACCATACATGATGGTTATGTATAATGGTCGGTTGGAATTACATTTTTTTTTAATCTTGTCCCCCAGAAAACATGATAATCATTATCTATATGATCAAGGAGATTGTTTTGGCTAATTTCTCATTGGTTACGCTATAAATTGATTAAGCGATCAAGAAGTTTTAGAACTGTTTGTTGATGCATTGATGAGTCTGTATTGAGTCCCACATAGAGATGTGCATATGGGTCTTCTTCATTTATCTTACTGTGTCATAAGACAAATTTGTTGTAGTTGCTTATGATATCAATGCAACTAGAATAATGATCACACCATACTTACTAGTATGAAAGAATCAGAACTCAAGAGGTGGTAGCTCTTGACGAAAATTAAACAAAATCATTTTGTTGATTACATACATATAATTGAGTAACATTTTTTTTAATTTAATTATTGTTCATTATAAATTTAACATGTATAGGATAGTTGTGCATGTGCACGTGTACATTCACTAGTGTGCACTACTACAGAACATACCTTTGGCGTCGGTTGTTTAACCCCCTTTGGCGACGGTTTTCAAGCAACGCCTATGTGGGCGCCGCTAAAGGTCGAACTCTTTGGCATCGGTTTTCTAACCGACGCCTATATGATATATAGGCGTCGGTTATATATAGTTGGCCGACGTCTATAGGGTTCACGCCACAAAAAAGAGCACCACCTAGGACACTTTCTGCGTCGGTTAACAACTGAACAACCGACGCCATACTCCTAGACGACACGGCGAAGCACGGCCGTGCTTCGCTGCACGGCCGTGTTTAGTACTATAGCCGTCAGTTTTATACGAATAAGCGACGCCTTTTCCACCACGGCCTTGCTTTACTGCACGGTCGGGTAGTTTGTCATATTAGGCGTCAGTTTTTATCCAATAATCGACGTTGTAGGCCTTTGATGACAATGTTCTATAAATAACCGACGCCTATACTTTATTTTTTTTTTCTTATCAGTTTGCAGGCCTGTTGTGGCTGGTCAGCAGGATGAGAACCTACAGTTCAGTTTTCTGAACTGCAGGTTTACGTCATCCATTGATATCAGCCTACAAACAGGCAACAAACTTACAAAATCAACAAATAATTTTTCACACAAGTAGATACATTCAGACATCAATTCAATTCTCACATTCACACATGTAGAAACATTCAGATACATGTAGAAACATTCAGACATGTATAAACATTCAGAAATATTCATTTACAAAATATCATTCAGCATCGCTATCAGCATCCCAATTATATCTTACAATCGACACTGCTTGTATGGCTTTTGCCCATTCTTCTCTTACTTCATTTAATGCTTCCATCATATATGGAGCATGTACATTTTTTAAGCGTTTACCTATAGTGTGGTCAGTTTTAAACACCTACAAAGAGAATGATGTATATATATAAGTAATAATATAAAAATAAGATTGATATATTTCATACTAACTAATGAGACTATATATAATACCTCATGTATGGTATTAATATCCAATGTGGCATGTGGGATAATCATCTGCATAAATTACATCACATAGTATGCGCATGCCCAACCGTTGTCTTGTGTAGCGCACTATAAATTGAAACATACAAAATATTAAAAAATACAACTAAGCACAGTTCACATAAATAATATATACATTGGAGTCAGGAACTAACTTTTACGTTCTCCCAAATTATTGGCTGGTTCTTTCTCCTTGGGACATTTCCTCCAGCATTTTTGAATGCATCTAAACCCCTACATGTTAATGTAACACAGTAAATTGCATAATTAAATAGTAATGTAATAACAGATGTTAACAGATATAAAAATTAAATATTTCTCACCAGAATAATGGCATTCTCAATGTGTGTACAATTTTAGTGTTCAATGTACTTCCCGCAGGATCTAGATAATAAACAGTGAACGTCCTGGGAACAATAACTAGTAACTCCCAATGTCTAGCGCTATAGGTAAAAAAGTTAAAAATTAATAACTCAAAATGCACAATAAAAATGGAATTTTCTTAAGTCCAAATTATAAATAAAGTAAACTTACTTGACATTGAATGGAGCTATTATTATCGTCTTCTTTTGCTGACCGAAAATTGTAAAAGCATCTTTACAGTATTTTTGAACACTATCAGGGTCTTTAGCTACCATACTAATCAATGATGGAATCAAAAATCCCACATGATCAAATGCAAATTGTTTGCATTGATCTTCGACTAAGTAGCTGCAAAACATGTATTATGTATGCATTAATATATAAGAAACCAGATCACCGGATCTTACACAAGGTATATGGATGTATAAACAAGATCTCACCTTATCCATGTCTCTATCATTGATGTATTCAGCCAATCATACATAAATAGCTCAATAATATCTTGTATAAATAAAGAGCTATCGTATGATTGACCTGCAGAATCTGCTTCTAAAGAAACAATTATAGGGCAATGTATATTATGTGCACGTAGACAACATGCCATTCCCCTACAAGCAGGAACTAACAGGTATTTTAGGTCAGTTGGAACCCAACTTGGTAATGCAGGAAGTGGAGGTGGAGGCCTAGGTGCTCCGGGTGTCTTCTTTTTAACCTATATATATAAGTTCAGATCAGTTGACCTCATATATACACATTAACAATCTAAAGTAATGTAAATTTATCTTACAATTTCAGTAGTGTAGACGACATCTTCTTTGGGCCACAATATCACCCCGCCTTCTGTCTCACCAAGTGTATCAATATCTGGGTGGGCATATGGCAATGCAGCTTCCCTCCAATCATGTAATACACATATCAGGCTCACACGAACGTAGACCTGTGACATTGGAGTCCCATGAAACGTTGCCCCAGGAAGGGACTGGTAAGCATGCGCCTCTGCAACAACATAGTCTTGCATTCTTAAGCGGCATGGCTTCAATGCCTACAAATTTACATAAAGAATGTTATACATATATACATATCATCTTGAAAACATATCATCTTGAAAAGACTAGCTACAATGTCATAAACAATACTTACAGCAGACGTGCTAGGCGATGGGTCTCCAGGATTACTCGCAGTCTGTGCATCAGGAGAAGAGTGGGTCACCATAGGCTGATTGGAAGCCTGAGATGCCTGCCACCGCACTATTTCTTCCTTGACCTTCTCAGCAACTATATCATTGACCTTCTTAGCAACTATATCCTCGACTCTCTTATTCTCCTATACATGGATAAAAGAAACATTAGCTTCTTATTATTGAATTCCCTTTTGCAGTAACATTCTAAAGAAAGAATAGGTTACCTCTTCTTGTGAAAGTCCTGCTCTGGGTTTGTGCTGGGGTGACCCAAAGAATGCTTTGATGCCCACACCAGCGCCTGCACCCCTAACACGTCCAGGATGCTCTGGGTTACCCAGAGCAACTGTCAATTCATCCCTTGTGCCCTGAGGGATGAACGTGCCTTGTTTCCTCTGCTCGTGCAGCTCCCGCTAGTCACCATCAACAGAGATCGGTAAGTTAACACCACAAATAATCAATATTCAAACGATTGCTCTAAGAGTTGTATTTTATCATTTTCATAGCTGCCTCAGCAGTTACGGGCTTCTTTATTTCACCCTTCTTATTTTGCCTCCCAGCTATCCAGATATCATGGCGAGGCATGGGTGTAGCAAACTCCTGAGTAGCAGCAGACTCCTGAGTAGCCGCAGACTCCGCCTGTAGTCTTTGGCGAACGCTTGCATAGCCCTTTGGACCCATAGTGTGGTCATGCACATTCAGTGCATGCCTTGCTTTTTGCGCGTCACTGAGGGCCTAGTTAGTATGCACATTAATGATTTGGTTAGTAGCACTAAATGTTAATCTTGAATAGGTGAATACAATGTATATTAATTAAATTGGGAGTGACGCCTAATACCTTGAATTCTTCAGATTTTCTTGAAGCAGCAAAATTGTCCCTATCTTCTTTTTCCAAGAAGTTCCACTTCTCAAGGGCTGACTTCTTCTTCTTATCACCATCTTTTATGTATTCTCTGTTTAGATTTGTCCTATAGTTCCTAAGCATCTTTCCAGCGCGTTGCATCATGCTTTTACGATGCACTTCTCATCTAATGCACACAGATTCTGTAAAATAGAATTCTTATTAACTAATATCCAAAAATAGAATTGCAAATAATATAATTTGTAATCTACAAAATAGAATTGCAAATAATAATAACTCACGCATAAATCCTTCCATATCAAGTCTTTCTTCCCCTGAGAAACTTTATGCCAATTATCATACTTAACACCAAAATGGTTTCGAGTGACACACCCAAGATAGTTTACAAAATTATTGCAGTTCACTCCAATTGCATTTCCTCCATTATCAAACTCAACAAACAATTTGGATCCACTGCCACTCAGCGCTATTAACTTC
Organism: Alisma plantago-aquatica; assembly: GCA_963693085.1. Taxonomy (NCBI): domain Eukaryota; kingdom Viridiplantae; phylum Streptophyta; class Magnoliopsida; order Alismatales; family Alismataceae; genus Alisma; species Alisma plantago-aquatica. Next base: position 344,758,799 of record OY856411.1, on the reverse strand, counting down.
TTCAACAGAGTGATTCCCCTTTTCTTGTTAAGTGTTTGGTGCTGCGCATCAAGTTGCTCCAATGCTTCTGTGGGTACATATGCATCATCAACCTAAAATTTGACAAAAATAAACACACTAAATTAGCCCAATATAGAAATATAGGATATATGACATAACTAGAAGATAATGAATTTTATAGAAATACATGATATGTTTTTAGAACTTACATTGGTATCCTTGCCATGCTCTTCATGGACAGCATGCTCATCATGGACACTTCATGCTCATCATGGACATCATGCTCATCATGGTCAGCCATCTGAAAATGTCATTAAAAAGGCAAACATTTAGCATTTGTATTAACTAGAAAAAGGAAAACATTTAGCATTTGTATTAACTAGAAGATAATGAAAAATCAAATCTGAAAATTATATTGATATTAAAAAGCAAACATTTAGCTTCAATAAAAAAATATAAACATACATGTCTCTAAAATTGTGATCTTTTATCAATTAACAATCCTTCATTGTGATCTCCGTGCACATATAAGTCATCATTAGCTTCAATATTTTGTGGAGTTAGCAACCCAACAGAGAATGGACTAGAGTCATCATACTTATTATAGTACTCTTCTTCATCTATAGGATCTTCAATGAACTGTCTTCTACCATGAAGAACAACCGACCATTTATCATTTGCAGGATCATCGATATAGAATATTTGTTTCGCCTGTGATGCCAATATGAATGGTTCACCCTTCTCGCCAATCTTTTCAAAGTTCACCAAAGTGAAACCCAATTCATCCACTATAACTCCTTTGGTGTTATCAACCCAATTACATTTAAAGAGCAGTATTCTGAAATCTATGTAGTCAAACTCCCATATGTCTTCAATGACACCGTAATATGACATTTTAGCTTCACGTGGACTCTTATCCTTTGCACTTACAAAATACATAGTCGACGCTTGAAGAGTAACCCCACTGTTTTGGACGACACTCTTATCATCTTGGCACTTTGTGTAATATGTGAACCCATTAATGTCAAACCCTTCATAAGACATAACATTCAGTTTTGGTTTAAAGGCGAGGCATTTGATAGTTTCTATAATATCATTTGGTGTTTGAGATAGTTGATGTAAGACTTTATCTTCAAACCACTTAGTAAAAGTCTTATAATGCTCTCTAGCAAGCCACATTGAACTTGCTCGAGGATGTTGTCTCTTGATGAAATTGGTATGTTCCTCGATATAAACACTCACTTCATGCATGTTGTGTAAAATATACAAGTGAGCTTGTTCCAACTGCTCACAGTTGATTACTTTCACCCGTGATCCCAAAATTCCTTTGCCCTCCTAAATATTCTTGTCATTAACAGGAGTGTTATTACCACTCAGAAAGTCATTGCAAAAATCCATAACCTCTCTCGCCACATAACCTTCAATAATACTCCCTTCAGGCTGATAACGGTTTCGAACATCACCTTTAAAAATGCTCATGTATCGTTCAAAGGGATACATCCAATGCAAGAAAACAGGTCTCAACATTTTCACTTCCCTAGTCAAGTGGACAACAAGATGTACAATGATATCAAAGAACGAAGGAGGGAAATACATCTCAAGCTGACATAGGGTAACAACCACTTCTCTTTGCAAATTATCGAGAGTATCAGGGTCAATAACTTTGCTGCATAGACTGTTGAAAAAGAAACAAAGTCTGGTGATTGCAAACCTTACATGCTTCGGTAATATAGATCGAATTGCCACGAGCAATATTTGTTGCATTAAAGTGTGACAATCATGAGATTTAAGACCTATCAACTTCATATCATTCATTGATACCAATCTACGGATGTTGGATGAGTAACCATGTGGCACCTTAACATTTACCAAGCATTCACAAAAAGCTTTCTTCTCCTTTCTAGACAACGTGTAACAAGCGAGAGGTAAGTATGTTCTTTTATTACCCATTTCACGTAATTCTGTTAATTCTGACCTTATTCCCATTTCACGTAGGTCCAGTCTGGATTTTATCCCATCTTTAGTCTTACCTGGTATATTTAACAGAGTACCAATGATGCTATCACAGACATTTTTCTCAACGTGCATTACATCAATACAATGCCTGACTGTCAAAGAACTCCAATAAGGAAGATCCCAAAATATTTACTTCTTCTTGAATGAAGAATTGTCACTCTGTGTGGCCATACTGCATTGTGATTTCTTACCAAATTCATTGACAATGTCTTTTACTCTTTCATAAACAACATCCCCTGGTATAGGTTTAGGTGCACTCCGTTCATCATTCCATCCATTGAATGCTTTGCGCTTCCTACGATACAGATGGAATTTTGAAAGAAACCTTCGATGACCAAGATATACAGTCTTGCCGCCATGTTTTATTCTTATTGAATCAATGTTTTCTTCACATATAGGACACACTTTAGCTCCTTTGACACTATATCTAGACAAATTCCCATATGCTGGAAAGTCATTAATAGTGCAAAACAACATAGTGTGCAAACGAAATGTCTCTCTTCCTGAAGCATCATAGGTCATCACACCTTCAGCCCAAAGTTTCTTTAAGTCATCAATCAGAGGTTCAAGATAAAAATCGATATCATTTCCGGGTTGTTTAGGGCCCGATATCAACAACGAAAGCACAACGTACTTATTTTTCATACACAACCAGGGAGGAAGATTGTATATAACAAGCATGACTGGCCAAGTGCTATGTTGGCTGCTCAATGTCCCGTACGGATTCATCCCATCTATACAAAGCCCAAGTCTTAGATTCCTATCTTCTTCACCAAATTTGGGGTACAATAGATCAATCTTCTTCCACTGTGGGGAATCAGACGCATGTCGTAGGATCGCATAATTATTTTTCTTAACATCTGCATGCCGCCTCAAATTCTTTGCATCTTTCGGATTTGCAAACAAGAGTTGAAACTGTGATATTATAGGTAGATACTACAACACCTTGGCAGGAGAACCAGTTTTGGACTCCCCCGAAGTCGTCAATTTATACCGTGACACACCACATTTTGGACAATCTTTCAAATCTACATAGTCCTTTTGAAATAATACACAATCATTCGGGCATGCGTGTATCTTCTTGGCCTCCATTCCCATTGGGCACAACATTTTCTTTACCCGGTATGTTGAGATTGGCAGCTCGTTTCCTTCAGGTAGCATTTCTTTCAACAAAGTCAACAATTCAGTGAAGCTTTTGTCGCTCCATCTATTGTTAGCTTTCAACTTATACAATCTCCTAGGTCAGCAATTCGTCCTCTTTCTCCACTCAAGCCCTAACTCTCCCTCTCTCTCTAGATTTTCGTTTCTCTGGGGTGGATGACGAAGAATGAGAGCTGTGTGTGTGTGTGGTCGATCATATAAGTCAATTTGAGCTGCTTGGGTCAATTGCATATTGACCCAACACTCAACTTTTATTATATTTGCTGAATATTCAGTTACACAAAGTTACTGTAATTCTTTTATTTCAGAGATCAAAACTTCTCCAACAATTATGGGAATTTAGAAAGTTGTTTATAATTGATCTATAAAGCTTCAGTTAAAATTTGAGATCATTTGGAGTTACCAATAAATAATTAAAAATAGAACAGTGCACTGCTATATTGCAGTCTGCAGCAGATTCGGTCGAGTTTGTCCTGCACAGAACTCGACCGACACCCTCACTGTAGAGATCAAAAGTCATCCAAAAATTATGCCAATTTAACAGAGTGTCTAAAACTGTGTTTTTCAAGCACAATTAAAATTTGAGATCAATTAGATACACCAATAAAAAGATAAAATTCAATTACCACACTGATATATAAATCTGGAAATATGATCTGTCGAGTTTGAAACTCGACCGATAAACAGGTCAGAACATTCTTCAAAAATTCTGATATTTACCAATGTTGTTCACATTTTATATATCCAAATCATATACAAATTTGAAGTAAATCAGAGTTACACATAAAATACTAAAAATCATTTACTGAGACACTATACTTATCAAATTTTGTGTTCATGTATCATCAAAACCCTATTTTGGGCCGATTAGGGTTTATGTTTCTCAAATCCTAATTCTCAAGGAAAACGAACACTTAAACTTCTTATCATAGTTAAAACATCCTAATTGTGTTATCGTCATTAATTAGATTTCAAAAATGATTATTCCAATTAATCTTTGCAATTGTCTAGGTAAACCCTAGTTTACCAATTAAGCTCAGATGGGGTCGTAACAACTCTTCCCCCCTTAGAATGTTTCGTCCTCGAAACATAAACCCCCAAGAAAGATACATTCAAAGTTATTTTAAGCTTCTAAAGCCTTCCATGTCATTATATTCTTGTATTTCATACCTGAATGTAGTTTTCAACATTAGATCTTTTAATTCTTTACTAAATCACAACATATTTCAAATAGTTCTCAATGATATCAAGAAAATTCTTTATGCCACAGTCAAACATAGAATGCAAAGATAAACCACCACACTTTCACTACACAACTCTGATACTCTGATACAACTATCTCAACTTATGCAGCTCAGAAAGTTCTATTGTTCTGTATCACCTTTAAGTGACAAAAGCGAGTTCACCATGCTGTTTTAAACTTTAATAAAGTGCTATTCATATAGCAAAACAGTCTTGAATTAAAAGGCTAGATTCAACAATCAATTGCACAATACTACTCTTGGAATCCCCATTGGGTCATGGATGCATGAGGTGAAGCATTATCACCTCATTCCATACTATCCTGTTTTGATCCTGGGACCTGTGGGTTATGGGCCCACACACAATTCAAAGTGTAACCATCGTATTATATCATTTTAGGGTTTCAACCACAGTAATAAAGTAATCCACAATTGTATCAGTCATTCAAGCATTAATCATACTCGATTACCATCACTCAGTTATATTAGAGCTAGGTATAACAAGCTACACCTCATTAGGGTTATTTTGTCCAGACAATCTGATTATCATCCCTTTCTATTAATATGAGTGGATAAGTATGACTACCTTGTTCAGGGTATCTCTCCATGTGTTCTGACATCATCCAAACCGTATCACCATATCACAAATACACAATAGTAAGATGCATATCAGGTATGAATTACTACAACTATCATACGCCTTTAATTTAACACATAGCTTACACAAATACCCTGAAATCATATGTAGAACCAACTTTCATACCTTAATATGCCTTCAACAAATCATACATGTAAAAACACATTCACATATTACACAAAGCTAGTGTTTTCCCATATCTCTCTGCTCATTCATTACTTCTTTACTTTTTGCTACCTATCCTTTTCATATGATTATATACAATAAACATCATTAACATTGAAGCATTTAAGATAGGAATAGAATATTCATCATTCTTGATATCACACAAGAATTTATTTCTTATCGCACTTCATCATATTGTATGTCACTATTACATTCACTAGATGACCCTACCAAGGTAGTTATGCATCATATATGATTCATTTTCTTATCATTTCATTCCCACCTTGCTATTGTTAAGGAATATATGAAAGAGAAGATGATTTTAAGACTTGGAATACTTGTATTCAAACATTCCCTTAATACATTCTCGTATGTAGATTTACTTAGTTATCAACAGAGATATTTGATTAATTAGCACTTGCTTGAATCTCACAACCTCTTTATTTTATAACTTCTCCATCATATTTCAAACCCTATCTTACGTTTCATAGTCCTCTTACCATATACTACTCTTTAACCCATCATCTTTAATTCGAAATTTTTCTCTTATGACAATGTTGCTTATTCATATGTATGGTTATGTATACCATGTTGCACATATTTCCTCCTTTATCTTTATACTATTGCGAAGTTAACGTTCTAAATTAATAGTCCTTCTATTAGTTTTTCCTCATGTTGAATACATTACATATTCTTCATTTTTAAATCAAGTGGATCATGCATGGGTCAAACATAGTTTCTCTTTCAATCAAGTTTTTCTCTCCTGAATACAGTCTACCTTTGTATGACTTATTCATTCGTTAAACTACACCTATGTTCTTTACTTAGAAACTAGTTTGTTGTTCTAGTCTTATGAATTACACGTTCATACAATTCTCTTTACTTTTACTCTTTTGAAGACTCTTTACTTCTATGGACCTATTGAATGCTCAACCCTATTCTCTACTTAGCCTTTGCTTTAGAGTTCATAAAAGCATTATACTCTATTATATGATTCATTCTTCATGATTGATTCTTGCTATCTTGAACCATACATACATTTCACATATCCTTTCTATATTTCATATGTATAGTTCATATAATATTAATCAATAAACTGATTATGAACTTCATATCATGCTCTATTATTCCCAATTAAGGGTTTCTCATATGAGGCCCCAAAATTGCACCTCAGATACCAGTTTCAACTGATTCTTAGTTGTTCTGATCTTGCCCATCTGTTTCAACATCTTATTGTATGTACATTCTCACTCTAATGTGGGTCTAATTATCCAAAGTCTATTCTTATTATACTATTTATAGGAGTCATTAGATCCCAGTAACGCATCCTGCCAGCCGGACCAGGCCAAACCTGAAGTCCTGAAGCCAAGAACTACAAAGGATTACTCAACTCCTATTCATCTTAGAAGTGTGGAAGAAAACTTATCCACTAACAAAAGCTCATTCAAAGGTCAATTCTAGTCTACTTGTTACAAAGAATGAAATCAATAAATGCTACAACTACATAGTGTACAATAGATATTAAAGACCCATATTTCAAAGTATTGAATATTTCAATTCAAACATATAAGAGCATTTCTATACATTTCCAACAAAAACAACATTATGAAATGTAAGTTCTATCTCTTTTTACATTTATGCTCTTAATTCTTGTTTCTTTTCTCATTTTCTAACCCTAACATTTCTAGGGTTCCTTTCTAGCCCATTCTTCCACTGTATACCTGGCCAGGGTATACGTGAAAGAATAGACAGAGTAGCTTGTACTGGTTGATCCAAGTACTCAGATATCGGGCCAGGATATCCAAATACTCAAATCCCCAAAGCTAACATCAAACATCTCCTATCTGCCACACATAGGACTCTAACTTACTAACTTAATGGTCCTTGACAACTCACCCTAAACTCTGATACCAAGTTGTTACACCCTGATATCACAATTTCCTCAAATCATGAGATTAGGGCATAAGATAGGACTTATATGTAATACAAAGAACACCCTTAACTTATTTTTTTTTCTTTTCTTTACTTTTCTGTTAAAACTCTTGTTTCTTCACATTGAACCACATAAATCACTTTAACAAGGGAATCTGAACATTTCTTTTACTAATCAGACTTTAATAGTAAAGATACATGTATAAACATTCATGATGTCTCTCACACCTTATGCACATAAGACCTACTAATAGCATACAATTTCAAAAGAGGAATAATATTACACATCGTAATTACAACTCTCTCTCTTATCTCTTACTGAGGACCTAGAGTGACAAGGACTGACTGACTCAACTAATCTTGTACTTAACTCTTGTGGAAGATCTACGCTGATGCTCTGACCATCTTCAAGTCCACACGGTTAACCCTAAAATGTTTGAGTAGAGGGGTGAGCCTACTCGCTCAGTGAATGAGTACTTCAAAGAAACAGTCTAAGGCACTAATGTGATTACAAACATAACTTTGAGTAAATGATATGAAATTTAACAACAATAAATACTACACTGAGCAGTTCTAAAACAATATAATTGAAATAACAAGGAATATAAATATTGCATCCAAAGAATAACTACTAGAAGACTATGCTCTAGTCTTCCTTAACTCTTTCATTTATAAGGAACTCTGTGAACCTATATGATCATATTTTAGCTTATGCCCTGATCTTATGCAGTGTACTCTGCATAAGAGACTCGCAGTGCACTACGGCCACACCGTACAAGACTTAGCGACACACCCAGGAAATGTTAAGTCTGACTACCCATCCTGTTCTGCTACAGGACCCACGGGCTCTCTGGCCCACAGGCTCTCCGGCCTCACTGCACTAACTCTGAGTGGTCTAGACTCCTCCTCTAACCTGAGCACACAGGCGGAGAGTCTACACTGGGTTACCAGCGTGACACACGCACGGATTATTGTTGAATAACCCCTATCCACCCTCGTGCCACCAGAATTACTCAACGGGTTGATGTTGGACACGAGTTTCACCCCTAAGGCGCAGAACTCCCAAAGGGGTTCTACGGTGTTCAGGGCACCTAAGTCTAACATTAACATTATAGATACATTTTAAACAGAAATCATAACTCATTTTACATTTCTCACAAGGCTCACACGGCCTGCCATATCATATCCTATAAAACATCATAGCTCATGTATTCAAACATATATCATGTCTGCCTAACAAGTATTCTCATTCTAACATTTCATACATATCTGCATGATCTCAGTAACATCCCTTTCTAGGGAATGTCATATCTCATCACCTGCAATTCACGAGATATGTATTGTGAAAATAAGAAACCCTGTAGTATATACATACCAACTCAAAGAGAACAAGCATGTAAAGTTAAATGCACAAACAATATACAATTCAACAGTTAAGCATCACCACATCTCATATGGAAACCTTTCATATCACCATAACTTAATTCATAGAACACCCTGTCCTTAGGGTTTCCTTTCATTATTCTCTTATCACATAGAAACACCTTGCTCTTAGGGTTTCATTTTCCTCATTCACTTATCACATGGCTCTCATAAGGATTTCACATGATATAAACATTCACAAATTAAAGACTGCTTTCAACAATTATATACAGTCAATATATGTATGAACCCATGGAAATTGAACTAAATTTAGGTTTCCATGCTATTCACTGAGATATCATGCACCAAGAATAAAATTCAAATAAGGTAACCCATGAGGTACATCCTAACCACTTATACGATTACTAGTCCTCTTCAATAAGGTTGAAACTCTTGTGATATCTCAATTAGGTTAAACCCTAATTACATCATATGGTATAAATCTGAAAAGAATTCTTACTAGGATGTGTGGTATACGTTTCTGATGTGAATCTACCATCAAAGAGTCATTCAAACAGAGAAGGAATCCATATCATATCAATTTGCAACAACTTAAATTAAACGGACATTTCAGGGTTTAGAATCACATACCAAGAAATTAGGGATTTGGATGCTATAATCAAATTTCGTGCATTATAATGTTTAAAGGAAGAACCCACTCACCCCAAGGTGTGAAAACACCTCAAAACTGCAGCTCAACTCAGGGGATCTCGAACTCATATCAAATCCCTAGCAAATCTCCCAATTCTTCTTCCATTCAACTCGGAAACCTTGAAAATGAGGGATTATGAAGAAAGGGTTAGAAAAGAGGGAATTTTGACATCATCTTGGATCAAATCAGAGCATGGACGGAATATTTACATGAGAGAGAAGATTCACCATAAAAGTCTATGCAAAGGATCCAAACTTACTTTATTTCACCATTCCTCGGACCGCAAAACCCTAGGTCATCAATTCCTCCTCTTTCTCCACTCAAGCCCTAACTCTCCCTCTCTCTCTAGATTTTCGTTTCTCTGGGGTGGATGATGAAGAATGAGAGCTGTGTGTGTGTGTGGTCGATCATATAAGTCAATTTGAGCTGCTTGGGTCAATTGCATATTGACCAAACACTCAACTTTTATTATATTGGCTGAATATTCAGTTACACAAAGTTACTGTAATTCGTTTATTTATGAGATTAAACCTTCTCCAACAATTATGGGAATTTAGTACGTTGTTTATAATGGATCTATAAAGCTTCAGTTAAAATGTGAGATCAGTTGGAGTTACCAATAAATAATTAAAAATAGAACAGTGCACTGCTATATTGCAGTCTGCAGCAGATTCGGTCGAGTTTGTCCTGCACAGAACTCGACCGACACCCTCACTGTAGAGATCAAAAGTCATCCAAAAATTATGCCAATTTAACAGAGTGTCTAAAACTGTGTTTTGCAAGCACAGTTAAAATTTACGATCAATTGGATAGACCAATAAAAAGCTAAAATTCAATTACCACACTGCTATATAAATCTGGAAATATGATCGGTCGAGTTTGAAACTTGACCGATAAATAGGTCAGAACATTCTTCAAAAATGCTGATACTTACCAATGTTGTTGACATTTTATATATACAAATCATATCCAAATTTGAAGTAAATCAGAGTTACACATAAAATACTAAAAATCATTTACTGAGACACTATACTTATCAAATTTTGTGTTCATGTATCATCAAAACCCTATTTTGGGCCGATTAGGGTTTATGTTTCTCAAACCCTAATTCTCAAGGCAAACGAACACTTAAACTTCTTATCATAGTTAAAACATCCTAATTGTGTTATCGTCATTAATTAGATTTCAAGAATGATTATTCCAATTAATCTTCGCAATTGTCTAGGTAAACCCTAGTTTACCAATTAAGCTCAGATGGGGTCGTAACAAAGATCCTCTTTAATATCCATGATGACAAAATTGCAAGGAATATAAGCTTCCTTACCAACCTTGACAGGGACATCCTATGATGCCCATTGTCTTATTCATAAAATTATTTCCCAATTGGAGAGTCATCACCATGGGTAGCATATCGTCAAACCCTAGTGTCTTACATAGACTATAGGGCATAATTGAGATGCTGAAACCCAAGTCAGAAAGCCCTTTCCGACATGTAATATTACCCAAATAGCAATTTATCCCAAAGGAGTTCAAATCTTTCTACTTCGTTGGTATTTTGTTTAGAAGGATCTCAGATGTTGTCCTTGTATGTTTGATAGTTTCTTATCATTTTGTAGTGTACTTGCAAGTCAAAAAGGTCTTCAAATACTTGGACCATGTGGGCATCTTCACAAATGCATCCAAGAAGGGGATGTCGACATGGGGTTTCATCATGGTATCTTCAAATTTCATGAATCCAGTGTCAAGTTCTATCTTCTTGAGACATCCTTTAATAAGACGGGTGTGTTACATACACTGGTACATTAGGATATGTATTCTCTATTTGTAGAGTTTCAACGAGAGGAAATTTCTCCACAATGGGAGTGGAAATTATTTGGGATTATGATCTTTGTCAATCAGGATAACATCATCATCATCATCATCGAAATCGATAAAAGTCTTAGGGGGTTTGTAGAAATAGGAGATGATTTAGATAAAAGTTTTAGGATGAGATGATTGAGGAGGAGAATACACATTTCTAGAATGAGTGGATACATCCTTCAACTATTTCAAATTCTTTGGGTTATTCTTGGGCTGCCTACAGAATGCTCATGTTGGAGGCATTAGTGAATTGTGCAACTTCTGCAACTGGAGAGTCAATTTCCATTTTATATGGGATTTGGGATAAAATTAGTTGTTTTGTGAATCAGTGTTGGAAATAGGCGTAGGTTGTTGCACTTGTTGGTGCAACTGTTGTGGGGATTGCTTTAGATGTTGAAATTGTTGCCCCCGGTTATGGAAATTCCCCTATATTGGCTTTGATTATGAAATTTTTCTAGAAATGGGTAGGTGGATGACCTTGATAATTCATTTGAGGGGGAAATCATGGTGTTGAATTTTCAATGCCATATACATTTCTTTATTGGAAACTAGGATGATTCCCGGTTTGATGAGGATTGTATTTAGCTTGTCTAAGAATGTTGGGAATTGAGTTGAGGTCCTCCTTTTTTTGCCCGTCTCCAGTTTTCATGTTGTGCAACAGTTGGCACTAGTTTGAGGAATGATCAAAACCATGACAAATTCTACAAACAAATTTGGTAGCATATTGAGATGAAGGAGGTCCCCATCCTTGACAAGTGTGAAGGGAAGATTGTAATAACCTAGATTTTTCTCTCATTTAATTCATGCATATCTTGACTCATTAGATGCTTTAATGTACTTAATTACCTCCATCACCCCTAATTTTATTACTTTAAGTCACTTTATTCTCAATTTACAAGTTATCTTCAATTAAAATATCACTTTATTCTGGTATATGCCTTCAATAGAAGTTTCAAACTAAATGTGATGCTTATTATGTATGATCAACTTGTAATCAAAATGGAACCCATTCAATAGATTATCTTTGATATATAATGTATACCATTATGTATATAATTCAATTTTGAATCCAATTTTTCAAAAATCACCTTAATCATACTTCCAGATCCCAAGTTATGGACCATTGAAGTTTGGGTCAATTACATGTCTTTTATTTGGTGTTTATTGATTTGTGACCCTAATTGGGTGCACGCGGCCCGTTTTCCCCCTCTACTTTGGTTTTCCTTGCCAATCTGGGTCACCTTATCTCCACCAATCACAAGTTCTAATTCTATGGATGTTGAACCTCAACCCTTGGCTTCCCCATGTCGTGGATCACAACCCTAATCCAACGACCATGATACCTTCTTTGACCTCTATACCATGCCCAGCGGCCATGGCACTACCCCATCCATCTAACCTTACTTTCTCGCCATTTTGATGCAATAGGCTCTCTATTTTCCTATAAAGCACCTTATTCCTTTGTTGAACTCTCTTTTCTTGGAAACTCAGGGGCCCTAGAACCCTAATTTCCTTTCTTCTCTTCTCTAGTTTGTGGAGGCACCACCAGCCATACCAGTTGGGTTCCTCTTTGCTAGTTTTCTTGCCCCAATTGTCCTCTCTCTAGCTTCACATGGTCGTGGGAATTTTGGATGGCACCTACCCGGTGCGATGGTCCCTAAAAATCCCCTATCATTGGCACCATCTAGGCGTGGTGCCAACAGCCTCCACCCGATCTCACAGGGTTTAACACAAGGAACATGACACCCAGTAGGTGTTTGTCTGATGCTCTATGAGGGCCATCACTCTCCCCTGCTCAAGTGTTATGGGTCGACCCAAACCAGACCTTTGAACAGACGTGGGGTCCTCACTCCTCTCTCCCTCTCTCTCTTTTGACCAAGGTCATTGAGGCCTACATGTGCCAGTGTCGGGGCACCATGTGGCTGGCCATTTCACCCTTTTCTCATGGCCCAACGGGATGTTGCACTGCACGATCGAGAACTAGGGACAAAGATCACCCAGTCATAGTATCTTCTCGGCCCACTTTTCTTAAATTCATGTTTGAACTTGTAATGAGCATATCTCCTCCTTCCTGGGGCTAGTTTTTACCTATAATATATGAGTCTTTACCTAGAGAACGAGATCTATATATTAAAAATAGTTACATAATTCAATTTTTCTCATAGTTCCACTGATAAGCCAAAATGATAGCTTTTGATATCTTTCTTCATGTCTTGTGCTATTTAATGCTCATCTTTGATTCATAATGCCCCAAAATTGGATGTCAGCCTATTATAAGTTACTAGAACATCCTTATACATTAAAATCCAAACCCATGTTTACTAATGTACCCCAAAATGATCTCATGTTTCTAAATTATCTTAATATGGACCCTTGTGCAAAAGATTCATTCTTTTATGTTATAACTTGTTCAAGTGTTCTTCAAATGTCTATGAATGCTCTAAATTAGTAACTTTCACCCTAAAATACAATCTTTTTGTATTATTATCTCTATTGGACCCTAATAATGATCTAGTGACATTTGATGTGTCTTAATATGACTTATGTGATGAATGTTGAACATTATGTTTTTATTGATCTAAAGTTGCTCAATGATGTTTATATGGATCTGAAATTAGTATATGTTCATGCCTTATAATCTTAAATTCCTTATGAATATTTCATGTGACCCAATGTAACTTAAAGCCCTAATGTTGACTTGATATATGATCTCGTATGAATGTTGATAACCAAGTCTCTAATCTTATGTAAACCTTGATATTTTGATCATCCATGTTATATATTGATATCAAATTAGTATCTTGATGATTTATGTAACACCTAACTCATATAGACCCCATCTATACTCTAGTGATGACAATTTTGAATGATTATGACCCAAGATGACTAGTTTGACTATGCAATCACTTTTACTATTTGAATCATTTGATCACTCCATATAAGATCATCAAATCCTATTACTATGATCCCTATCTTAGTTGTTATATGTTACACTAGGTTATAGATGAACCCATGATGTGCTATGTACATTGATAATGCACTTTGATGACTAATCGAGATGTTGAAACTTAGGTTGATGATATGATACCTAGATCTAGGAAATACATCCAACCACCATGATAATGATTAATGAGACTAAATGTTATTGTTAATAATCCAACTGTACTCATTTGTAATGTCGTGATATCTATGATGACTCACTTGTAATGATCTAGTCAAGTTGCTAATTATATATTTCTAATCGAATGGTTAATCCCATTATCTAATCAAGGTACACTTTCTCCTCCTATTGGCCATACTAGTGGTATTGAACTTTCTTGTATGCTTAAACTACTTGGCTTTATATACTTGTTTGAGCTACTTGTTTCCTATGATAGTTATGTTCATTTTTCTTGAAATATATTGAAAAAACCTTGAACATAATTGAATTTGTCCATTATACTAACCTTGTTCACCTACTTGAATTCACGGGGTAAGGGCACAAGGCATGTTAAAAATAGGGTTAGCTCATTAACTAAGGTCTTGAGGTCTCTCATGTATTTGAAAGGGTTAGCTAATCTTGAGCACCCTTATAGACCCTTCCTTTACAAAAGTTGATTAATGTCCATATATTGTTGTTAAGTGTAATGGAAATGCACCGAAACACGATTGCATGTTAATAAGAGATTCTTTAATGTTGTTTATTTCTTTCTTGCTATAATATCAAATATTTCCAAGCATATATGTTTCTTAAACCTACAAGTTGTTGTATTTTATAGCATACTCATCATAGTTGTGCTTATGTGTACCCATTTTATGATTTTAGGTAACATGCACACTCTGACTCTCTCTCCTCTATGATCGATTCATCCACTCTACCATTATTATATGATGCTCTTGCATAGTGATATCTAATTTTATGTAAATGGAATACACATGGGATGATACATGGGTTTAAAATATGATTTCAGGTACTATTTTAGTTACTTTTATGCCATGTTATCTCTTATCTTGTTCCAGTTTGTGGTTTTATTCATGTATATGTTATGTGATACATTATAAGGATGGACAATCAGATATACTAGCGGCGTGGCTCAGATATACTAGCGCTGAGACCTGTACTGAAGAAGGCTAGAGGAAGGGTAGCCTGTGGAGCTGACCCTATGGTTGAGGCCACTTAAGCATGAGATTGTGATCCTGCTTTGGTTCTCGTGCACTAACCATGAGGTGGGAGGTCATGGAGTCCGACTCTTCCATTGACCTTGTATGGCACCGACTCTGGGTTTCACAACCGTCGATTGGATTTGAGAGGTAAAGCTCACTTCCTCAGGGCATAATAACACGTAATCCAGCAGAATAGTATTTATTGCTTAAGGCAAAACACGGAACATTGGTTGAGGCCTTGCTTGAGTAGTTGATCTCATTATACTTTTAGTTACTTATACGTTCCTTATGTTATGTGGTAAGATATTATAAATCTTATCTTGTCAATCATGTTCCATCAAGAAATACTTGGTTATCTGCCTTCCGTACAGCCTGGTAAGCCTGATGGTATGAATAGCTTTGCTATATAGACTTCTCTTGTTATATCTTCTATCAGTTATCTGCTGCTTTTACTTTAATCCTTCTATGGTTTTATGGTTTTGGCGGGGAGTTATGTTTCTCACTGGGACTGTGTGTCTCACCCCGCTGGTTTATAACCTTTTTAGGTGTTCGAGCTAGATGTGGTGGTGGTCGCGGGGTTGCGGCCGAGCAGCAAGACGAGCAGTAGAAGGCAAGAGATGGACATGCTGCTGTTTTGGTTGTTTTGTAGTAGAGTCTTAGAGTCATCCCTGTACTCTCAGGTCCTTGGAGGCGTTTTGACATTGTTTCACGATGTATAGCTGATGATGCTTTCTATGTCCTACAGCTGGCCAAATGTGGGCCTTTATGTATGTATAAACAGGTGATGAACTCATGTGATGATAAGACAGCTGATCCCCTAAGCTGTGGACACGTATCAATACATGTAAATGTTTATATAACCTATTTCTTGCAGGATATGGATCTAAATGTAATAGTTTCTTAGTTTATCCACTTTTCGAAATTGGTTTCAATTAACCCGTGTTTTTGGTAATTAGTGGTTTATGGTGTTTTCAACACATTTTTGCATGACACCTCGCTGTCTGTGTGATAGTGGGATGTGTCACCACAAGTTTGGTATCAGAGCTCTAGGTTCGCTGAGACTACAAGGATTTAGGACTAGGTTGTGTCTGTTCTTGTGAGTTCTCCAGATTTTCTTACAATCATCTTCTGCCCTCAGCGGAAGAAAAAGCCAAGATGTCTAGAAACCATGAAAAAAATGCTGCTGAGAACAACGATGTTGCATCAGTTGATGGAGCTATTGGGCAGGCACATGGAGATCGAGTGCCTAAAGTCCCCCAACCTGACCTAGCCATTCTCAAGAACCTTGCCTACCAATAGCTTATGGGCCAGATGATGGCTATGATGAATCTCATGTTAGAAAGATTGCCAGTGCCTCCGCCGAGAGCACAGGCTCCCCATGGTGAAACATCGGATATTGGGAAGACCTTTGAGCGGCTTTGAAGAGTCGGAGCTTCAGATTATGCTAGAACGGCTATTCCAGCGGATGCAGATCTGTGGCTGATAAGTCTTGAGAAGGCTTTTCGGATCCTCAATATCCCCGAAGCAGACAAAGTCAAGCACGCTATCTACCTTCTGAAGGGTAGTGCTGGTCACTAGTGGACCATCGAGGAGGAGAAGAGACCCGGTGAGGTGATCGGTTGGGAAGTTTTTCAGCGCGAGTTCATTAGCAGATACTTTCCAAAGACATATCTGGATGAGAAGATCATCCAGTTTGAGCGCTTACGCCAAGGAACGATGAACATCACTGAGTATGAAGCCAAGTTCATGGACCTGTTGAGGTTTTGTCCTCACATGGCAGCGCAGATGAAGAGTGAATCATACATTTTGAGAAAGGTCTGAGTGTTGTGCTGACAACACCTGCTTCTATAATGGAGAACCAAGAGCGGTTTGCTACATTTGTGGAATCTGTCCAGAGGATCGAACGGTCAGTTAGGGAGAAAAGAGAATCCATGTCTAAGAAGAGGCCTGCTCAGTTCCTGGGACAGAGGTTTGGTGTCTTCAAGAATTCAAGGTTTTCAGCACCTTCTGGGTTAAGAGGTTCCAGTGCGCCGTCACAGTGGTCTCCGAGTAAGGGAAGAGGTTATGTTTCTTCACCACCAAAGGCACATAGTACAGCTTTAGTGGCAGTGACAGGGCCATCTAGGCCACAGTTTGAAGTTAGGGCATGCTGTTGGTATGTATGCCCTGAGAGCCAATCATGGGATGATTGGTGGGATACATTAAGATTGATTTGATAAACATAAAAGGCGAGCTTCCAATTCTTTCTGGTTCAGTCATATGAGATAGTGATAGAACAGATTGAATGTTTAGAGAATGACAGTACTCAATGACGTATGCCTTCAGGTTCATGACCTGAACGATGAGATCATACGAATGCTAAGAGTTTGTACATTCTTGTTATGTCCCTAGTCGGATGTCATTGTGGAAGGTAGATAGACAACAAAGACACACAAGACTAGATTGTGGTGTTGGTTGATGACAGAATCTCATTAGTCATGATATAGAGATATCAAACCAAACACATAGGTACTTGTTAGAGAACAAGGTACCGCACAGACCCACCGTGAGTTTGACACATGGAACCATGAGATGGTAGTCACAGTCAGTACTCACAGTGATGGTGGTGAGTGTGATTCTTAGACCTGAAATCACTGCACTCAACACATGTCGTTGGGCACACTTTGACATCATCAAACGCAGTCCTGAAACATGGGTTGTTATAAAGGTGATGATTGGGTGGCTTTGACACATGGGGCTTTTGAGGGGCGAGTGATAGATATGGGATTTGTCCCTCCTGAGGGAGTTTGATATCCATGGCCACTTGATGAGTAGGATTGAGAAAGGCGTGCACGCATGTGTGAATCAGTATGTGATACTGATGTCATACATATCTCTTCCAGTCTACTCTGAGATCAAGGAAGTGAATGAACATTGACAGGATGACTGTTCCATGCCTCGAGTTCATTCGGGATATCAGTGACAAAGGAATTATACATTCGCTGTAACACCATTCATGGATTGTAGGATGAAAGTTGTTCTCCAACTTTCTACTTTCACTTGGGTAGCACTGATGTGTGACTAGGCACCACTCTTTGCTTGTGAAGTCATTAGTGTTATGGACTTTCACTGCCAACGTGAAATGGACCTGCAGGGTCACACACATAGGATTTAACCTGGAAGTGGAGTTTTGTCCACAAAGCAATGTTTAGATTGATTACTAAAGGAGTTTAGTAGTTCAATTAAACACTCAATCAGTCGATAGCTCAATATCGTATGGTTCAAGGTGTTAGACGCATTGATTGGAGTATCGGATTGATTGAAATCGCAATTGACTGATTTTGCCCAACCTGTGCTCCCAACCGATCGGCTCATGTGATGAACCGGTCAGCTGAGGTTGCTGAACCGGTCGGCTAGAGTGTCCAGGACGATCGGCTCATGCCCAGGTTGAAACGACCGGTTTAAGAGTTGAACCAATCGGCTCAACTAGTGCAACCGACCAGTTGGGAAAGTCATGTCGGCAAGGACTTTCTTTCTTTTCAAATTGCCCAATTCGATTGGCAATAATATTGGTATTCGATACCAATTGGGAAAGAAACAAAGAAAGTCTTTTTGAGCCGGATTAGGACCTTGAACCGATCGGTTCAGGGCACCAACCGATCGGTTGGAGTGCCCCAAACGATCGGCTCAGGTCCAACCGATCGGCTCAACGGCCGAACCGATCAGTTCAGTTGTGAACCGATCATTTCAGGTTGCGAATCGGTTGCTTTTTGTGGAAAATTCTCGAACCCTTCTACTCCTGCTTTAGTCCCGCATTTCCCGGGATGGAGAACCCTATCCCATGACCTTCCTATATATAGGGGTATTGGGGGCTTCATAAAGTACAGCTCAGTGCAACCAGTTGCTCTGCAAGTTGTCGTTCTCTCTGGTTTTGGTAACCGTGAGACAGCCCGAGCAAATGCTTCCCGCAAAAGGGAGGTGCAGCAAGGGAAGGACAACTGCAGTTGCAACAGGAGGCAGGAGAGCGTGTTGGTGACTAGTACGTCAATAGGAGGGTGCGACTCCTTCCACTTCCTTGTGGGACAAGGAGTGTGGAGTTCCAGGTGGTCCGTGTAGACTACTACAGAGGCAGGAGGACACTGCCGCTTAGGAGGACAACTGTCATCTGACAGTCCGGTTCGAGTAGGAGTTGTCAGTCCCGGTGCGACCAGGAGCTGCACAGACACCGTTGAAGTCTGGAGTTGAAGACCGCGCATTGCGCGAGGTATTGTCGCCGAGCAAGCCTCGGGACAAGGTATGATTCCACAAACCATCCTTTCCTATTATATAGACGTTGACACGTTTCCTCGGTATGGGTTGGGGGAGAAAATTTTTGTTTCCGCTGCCTTCTCTATCTCCCCTAAAACCCAACAGTGGTATCAGAGCCACGTCAACTGCTCTATGTTTTAGGAATATCGATATGATCAATTTTGGTTTGTCGCCTTTATTTATTGCATGCGATGCGAATAATATCGGCTTTATGCATGTCCAATCCTAAATCCACAAATCCCTAATTACATATATGATATGTATTATTAATGCACTCGATACGCGTCACCCTTAAATGAGTTTTGTGGTGGATGTGTGTAGCGTGATTATGGCCTATAAACCCCTATCTGTGTGTGGTTGTTTGTGGTTGCTTGTATCTCGGTCTGCGCACCGATCTTCCCTCTCTTATTCCTGATGTTACTCGAAATAATTCGAGATTCTTTCCTACCTTTGCTCCCCCCGAATGTAAATTGGGGTTTTCCTTTTAAAGCAATGTAATAAATAGAATAGGATTTTATTTCCTGTTATGTTAAAGACCGGCGGACATCAAGACGACTGCTCAGACGGTCGGTTCAAGGAGTGAACCGATCAGTTGACCTTCCAGACGGTCGGTTCAAGGAGTGAACTGATCGGTTGATGACCGGTTCGAGGAGCGAGACGAGCGGGTGGCGGACATGACGAGATGCACGACGACCAGGCGAACCGATCGGTTGGAGGAGCCAACCGATCGGCTGGTGGCATCCAGACGACCGGCTGGAGAGTACAGATCATTCATGTGATGAGTTGATCAACTCGGATGGCAAGGCACAGAGTTCATCTTGTACAGGTTGCATGTGATGTAGACCTAGATGACCGTGATTCCTCTTGGCTCGAGGAATCACATTAGGATGGCCATAATCATCGCTTTTTATCATTTGTGCATGTTTTCTGTGGGATATAGCATGTATATGATACATACTATGTATTGTGGTGATTGGATATGTATATGTATATAAAACCAAATCCCTCATTAAAATATTAAGTTTTAGATGCCTTCCAAATGCGACACATGTGAAAAGCTTATTCGACCAAGTGTGGGCACGCCCTAGCGTGGTGCACCGTCTACCTCGTGGAAGCGTGAAGGATGAATGTGTGGGTCTGCCCTAGCAGGGTGCATGTTCATCATGTTTGCTTTGGGTCGGACTTAACAAGGTGATCTAGATGGGATCTAGTACCTTGAGGCATAGAGATGATCATTGCAAGGAGTTGTATATGACATCTTATCAAGAGTTGCATATGATGCAATTGGCAAAAGTTGCCTACCTGAGAGATCTATGTTGTGGGTGACAGCCCTAGCTGGTCCATGGCTTAGAGGATTTTAGGATCTTGCCCACTAGAAGGTTGTACGTTGCAGTCTTCCGAATTAATGGTGAGGGCTGTCAATTTGAAGTAAAATAGTGGGAGCGATAATTAATTAAAGGCCTAATTATATCGTCAAACTTTCAAATCAATCAAATAAGTCAAAAATGAGTTTTTGGACTAAAATTGCATATTTTCCTTTTTGTAGTTCAAATGGCAACAAACAACAACAACTTTTCTTTGTGATCGGTCCTTGACAAAGACAAGCTAAATGGGACAAACTTCCACGACTGGTATCGGACATTGAGAATTGTTCTCACTCAAGAGCGTAAGCTCTATGTCCTGGATACTCCAATTCCAGAGGAATCCGCTCCTAATGCACCAAGGATAGAAAGGGATGCTTACAAGAAGCATTCTGATGATGCCATTGATGCAAAGTGCTTGATGCTATGTTCAATGAACCATGAGTTGCAGAGGCAACATGAGAACATGGGTGTCATAGAGATGATTCTGCATCTCAGGAACATGTATGAAGATCAGGCACGGCAAGAGAGGTACAATGTTTCTAGGGCGCTGTTCAAGTGCATCATGACAGAAGGAGATCCAGTTGGTCCTCACACACTCAAGATGATTGGGTATGTGGAGAACCTGCAGAGACTGGGATTTCCACTGAGCCAAGAGTTGGCTACTGACATGATACTGCAATCGTTGCCAGAATCTTACAGTCAGTTTGTGATGAACTACAACATGAACAACTTTGATAGGCCACTGTCAGAGTTGTTGGGCATGTTGAGGACAGCCGAGTTACAGATGAAGAAGGACAAGCCTAAAGCTGTGATGGTGATCACGAACAAGAAAGGCAAGTCCAAGCGCAAGGGCAAGGGAAAAGCTAAGAAAGGTTCTGAAGCTAGCCAGGAGTCCAAGCCATCTTCAGCTCTCAAGGCCAAGGGAGGCGTGACCAAGAAAGGAAATTGCCACCATTGTCAAAAACCAGGACATTGGAAAAGGAATTGTCCTCTCTACCTGGAAGAACAAAAGAAGAAGGAGGCGACTGAAACCTCTACTTAAAGGTGTCATGAAAGTAAACTTGTAACACTTTTGAGATATATGATATCAAGATGTAAAGTGTAAAGCATTCTTACTTGGGGCAAGTGTTGCCTTTATAGATAGGAATACTTTAGTTTATTTTCAGCAAATAAGGCATGTAATACAGTTATGAACTGCTATTTCATACTTGCCAATAGATAGAAACACTTTATTTTTGCATATTGTGTGACAATGATGGCAATTAATAAAGAGATGTTTCAATTTATAAAGATGTGATCTTTGTGGCAATGCCTTATTTATCTTGTGATATTTGATATGCATAAGATAAGACGATACCTAAAAGTTATAGATAACTCAAACAATTTAATTAGCATTATTCATGAGAAATTCATTTCTAGTTTCCATATGATGGATAAATCTAGACTCTTTTGGTTAGAGAACCAGTAAGGGACATGAATATCTTGGACATGATTGATCAATCTTCACTAATGTAGTGGGAGAGTGATTATCCAATTAGGTATAATACATGTGATGTATTTACATACCTATTGGAATAAATGCTAATACTTCAAATGGTGTTTAGAGAAATACCAATATGAATGTCTTGAAATGTTCAAGATTATCATAAATGAAGTACAAATTTGGTAAAATATTAATTCTTCATGAGATCAAAGAATGAAATACTTGGACCAAATGTTTGAGATCCTTATGAGTGATTATGATAGTGTATCATAGTGAACTCATGATTAAGGCATGGTGATGTCTGAATCAAGAAGGAATCATACTCTAAGGAGTTAGAGAATGATTATCAAATAACTGAATTCTTCTTAATAAAAGAATACCCCACACTAATAAAAGAAATTAAGAATCACAAGGGTTGTGAGTTCTTATATCTTTAACAAATATACCTCAATTATCTATGTGATGAGTTCTTCATGTGATGAGTCAACTATCAAGATAAATATGAGGAACCAAATCTTGAGTTATGGTTTAAAACCATTACATCCTAAATGACTTCCATGTGAACCATAAGGTATGACCTTGATGGTAGCACTCATTGGATCATATCCATAAGTGCAGATAAGTCTTAAGTGTTAAGACACATGGATAACATTTTGAGAAGGATGATGCTTGTTGATTGCAACTTAATGGCTAAGACATTTGGCATATGGATACTAAAACCGCATTCCTATGAGGAATAAAACCAGGATGTGTACGTGACACAACCTATAAGGTTTATGAATCCACTAATGCAAATGAAGTCTATAAGTTACAATGGACTAATTAATGTGATTGATTGAGTACAAGCAACTCAAAATTGGATCTTTATTTTGATGATATAGTCAAAGGGTTTGACTGATATATCAAAGATAAAGAAGGGATATGTGATTTAGTGGGAGCGTGTTCACATTCCACATATTGATGTGAAATGGAAATGTTCTAGATTGGAAATCCGAATGTGGAAATTATCTTTAAGGAAGAATAGAGATGTTTCCTATGTGATAGGAATAGAGATCTATAGAGATAGTTCTCGAAAAATCTCTTGACCTGGAAAGAGAGAGCATACATTGGCAATCTGTACTGAAGTGTTCAGTATGCATAGATTCAGTGGGAGAAAACTTGTCCATGTTACATGGAGTTAGTATCCCAAGGCCAAGTGTCCAATTCTTATGAAGAATGGGAACACTAAGAATAGATATGGATCTATCATGTATGTAATTATCCCATTGTCTTGCATGTATGACATGGCAAGAATAAAATGCATTCATCATCTTGTATGTAGGACATGGCAATATGATGTGCTCATCCTGATAACTCGTATGTGGGACATGACGAGTGGATGTTTGTCTGCTTCCAGTAAGGGTTACTGGAATACCATGAGAACTTGATAAGTGCTTGTGAAGCACTAGTTCTATGGAGAAGAGTTCAATGTAAAGAGTTACATTGATGCGAACTTCCGAAAGGACAGAAAATTAATCGCAATATATATACATGAGATGTATAAAAGTAAAAGTTTGTTGATAATTGGAAGTGTTCCAATAAAGCCATTTAAAAAGGGAAAAGCTGAGTATCTATGTGTTAGTGAACAACAGTGGATACTATATGGATCTGAAAGTTCATGAGATGAACTTATATTCCACTCATTGATGACAAGTCTGGAATCCTTGATCATGCAATGTGGCTAAAGGTTAGCAAATGGAATACAAGATCGCATATTACGGCAACTCCATCTCATACGTATGACGTACAACGAAGAGATGAGAGACATGCAATTTATACAAACTTTGGCAAGGTGTTGACATTACTCACTATGTTGGCACTACAGAACAGTAACATGTGGGACATGTTTGAAAATCACTATGAATATGATTCATGGGTGATTGGCTCACAGTGCAAGTGGGAGTCTGTTGGTATGTATGCCCTGAGAGCCAATCATGGGATGATTGGTGGGATACATTAAGATTGATTTGATAAACATAAAAGGCGAGCTTCCAATTCTTTCTAGTTCAGTCATATGAGATAGTGATAGAACAGATTGAATGTCTAGAGAATGACAGTACTCAATGACGTATGCCTTCAGGTTCATGACCTGAACGATGAGATCATACGGATGCTAAGAGTTTGTACATTCTTGTTATGTCCCTAGTCGGATGTCATTGTGGAAGGTAGATAGACAGCAATGACACACAAGACTAGATTGTGGTGTTGGTTGCTGACAGAATCTCATTAGTCATGATATAGAGATATCAAACCAAACACATAGGTACTTGTTAGAGAACAAGGTACCAGACAGACCCACCGTGAGTTTGACACATGGAACCATGAGATGGTAGTCACAGTCAGTACTCACAGTGATGGTGGTGAGTGTGATTCTTAGACCTGAAATCACTGCACTCAACACATGTCGTTGGGCACACTTTGACATCATCAAACGCAGCCCTGAAACATGGGTTGTTATAAAGGTGATGATTGGGTGGCTTTGACACATGGGGCTTTTGAGGGGCGAGTGATAGATATGGGATTTGTCCCTCCTGAGGGAGTTTGATATCCATGGCCACTTGATGAGTAGGATTGAGAAAGGCGTGCACGCATGTGTGAATCAGTATGTGATATTGATGTCATACATATCTCTTCTAGTCTACTCTGAGATCAAGGAAGTGAATGAACATTGACAGGATGACTGTTCCATGCCTCGAGTTCATTCGGGATATCAGTGACAAAGGAATTATACATTCGCTGTAACACCATTCACGGATTGTAGGATGAAAGTTGTTCTCCAACTTTCTACTTTCACTTGGGTAGCACTGATGTGTGACTAGGCACCGCTCTTTGCTTGTGAAGTCATTAGTGTTATGGACTTTCACTGCCAACATGAAATGGACCTGCAGGGTCACACACATAGGATTTAACCTGGAAGAGGAGTTTTGTCCACAAAGCAATGTTTAGATTGATTACTAAAGGAGTTTAGTAGTTCAATTAAACACTCAATCAGTCGATAGCTCAATATTGTATGGTTCAAGGTGTTGGACGCATTGATTGGAGTATCGGATTGATTGAAATCACAATTGACTGATTTTGCCCAACCTGTGCTCCCAACCGATCGGCTCATGTGATGAACCGGTCGGCTGAGGTTGCTGAACCGGTCGGCTGGAGTGTCCAGGCCGATCGGATCATGCCCAGGTTGAAACGACCAGTTTAAGAGTTGAACCGATCAGCTCAACTAGTGCAACCGACCAGTTGGGAAAGTCATGTCGGCAAGGACTTTCCTTTCATTTCAAATTGCCCAATTCGATTGGGAATAATATTGGTATTCGATACCAATTGGGAAAGAAACAAAGAAAGTCTTTTTGAGCCGGATTAGGACCTTGAACCGATCGGTTCAGGGCACCAATCGATCGGTTGGAGTGCCCCAAACGATCGGCTCAGGTCCAACTGATTGGCTCAATGGCCGAACCGATCGGTTCAGTTGTGAACCGATCATTTCAGGTTGCGAACCGGTTGCTTTTTGTGGAAAATTCTCGAACCCTTCTACTCCTGCTTTAGTCCCACATTGCCCAGGATGGAGAAACCTGTCCCATGACCTTCCTATATATATAGGGGTATTGGGGGCTTCTCAAAGTACAGCTCAGTGCAACCAGTTGCTCTGCAAGTTGTCGTTCTCTCTGGTTTTGGTAACCATGAGAGACCTCGAGCAAGTGCTTCCTGCAAAAGGGAGGTGCAGCAAGGGAAGGACAACTGCAGTTGCAACAAGAGGCAGGAAAGCGTGTTGGCGACTAGTACGTCAACAGGAGGGTGCGACTCCTTCCACTTCCTTGTGGGACAAGGAGTGTGGAGTTCCAGGTGGTCTGTGTGGACTACTACAGAGGCGGGAGGACACTGCCGCTTAGGAGGACAACTGTCATCCGACAGTCCGGTTCGAGTAGGAGTTGTCAGTCCCGGTGCGACCAGGAGCTGCACAGACACCGTCAAAGTCCGGAGTTGAAGACCGCGCATTGCGCGAGGTATTGTCGCCGAGCAAGCCTCGGGACAAGGTATGATTCCCCAAACCATCCTTTCCTATTATATAGACGTTGACGCGTTTCCTCGGTATGGGTTGGGGGAGAAAATTTTTGTTTCCGCTGCCTTCTCTGTCTCCCCTAAAACCCAACACATGCTATATCTATGGTCAGACAGGGCATTTCAAGTCAAATTCCCCAAGTAGAGATGTTGAAGTGACGCAGCAGCTGAGACAGAATCAACAAGGGTCAGATAGACAACAACCCAGTAGTAGCAGAGGGCAAGGATGCAGTCAAGTGTCACAAGCGGGATCGTCTACTCAAGGAAGCAGAGGACATGGACAACAAGCAACAACTCAATTCTATGCTATGAGTCAGCCAGAGGTGATAGTCAAGCCGCGAGTGGTGGTAGGTCAGATGGAGTTATTTCATTCTGATATGTCTTCTTCTTACTTTATATCTATTCTGGTTGACTCGGGTGCTACACACTCTTTTATCACATATATAATGCTTGAAAACAGTCATTTACCTGTTATTTGTAAGAAAGATAGCTTGTTGTTAGAAACCCCTCTTGATGGTTCCTCGATGCTTTGAGAGGAGTGTCCATCTTGTGTCTTATCTTTTTCGGGACACAGTATACAAGTGGATCTTATACCAGTTGATATGCATGGTTTCGATGTGATCCTTGGGATGGATACCTTAGAGAAGTATAAGGTTGTTTTGGACTGTGGTTCCAAGCAGGCTGTGTTTGATGATGGCAGTAAGAAGTGGATCTTCCAAGGAGATAGGAATATTCTTTCGACGTGTCTAGTATCAGCTATGGTGGCAGAAAAGTTGCTACGACAAGGATGTAAGGTGTTCTTAGCTCACATTGTGGATACCAAGGTGAAAGGTCCTAGCCTTGAGGAGATGTCAGTTGTCTGAGAGTTTGCAGATGTGTTTCTTGATGAGTTCCCTGGTGTTCCTCCACCCTGGGAGATTGATTTCGAGATCAATCTGGTTCCAGGAACGCAACCAGTTGCACATACACCGTATAGGATGGCTCCATTGGAGATGGCAGAGCTTAAGAAGCAGTTACAAGAGTTGTTGGAGAAAGGTTTCATCTGACCAAGTACATCACCTTGGGGTGCTCCAATGTTGTTCGTTAAGAAGAAGGACGGATCGATGCGGCTATGTATAGATTACTAGTAGTTGAACAAGGTCACGATCAAGAACAAGTACCCATTACGGAGGATAGATGATTTGTTCGATCAGTTGCGTGGTGCTATAGTGTTTTCAAAGATCGATCTACGGTCTGGATATCATCAGTTGAGGATTAAGGCGGATGACATACCAAAGTCAACTTTTAGGATGAGGTATGGTCACTTCGAGTTTGTGGTTATGCCATTTGGGCTAACCAATGCACCTGCTACTTTCCTGGATTTGATGAATCGAGTGTTCCGTCCATTCCTAGATCAATTTGTTGTAGTCTTTATATATGACATCTTGATCTATAGTCGGGGTAGGAAAGAGCATGAGCGACATCTTCGACTAGAATTGACTCTTCTTCGCCAACATCAGTTGTATGCCAAGTTCAGTAAGTGTGAGTTCTGGTTGGAAGAAGTAACTTTCTTGGGTCATGTGATATCTGCAGAAGGAGTCAAAGTGGACCCAAAGAAGGTGGAGTCCATTGCAGAATGGGAACAACCGAAGACGCCGATAGAAGTTCGTAGTTTCCTGGGATTAGCAGGATACTACCGAAGGTTTATCAAGGACTTCAGTGTGATTGCGTTACCGATGACAAAGTTGACTAGAAAGGATGTACCTTTTGTCTGGAATGATCGTTGCCAACAAGCTTTCCAAAGTTTTAAGGAAAAGCTGACTAGTGCTCTAGTGCTAGTGCTTCCAGAGCCTGGGAAGGGCTATGTTGTTTTCTGCAATGCTTCCAAGAAAGGTTTAGGTTGTGTGCTGATGCAGGAAGATCATGTGGTTTCTATTTCTTCACAATAACTTAAGAAGCACGAGGAGAACTATCTGACACATGACTTGGAGTTGGCAGCTGTAACGCCCAGGCCCACTGCCCTAGGCTTTAGTAGAGTTTCAAGAATGACAACTGTCCCCACAGACCACCACTAGCCTTAACTGCGTGCTTTGTCCACACTCATGTGCAAGCCGGGGTCAACTTCTCGACTCACCCATCCTAGTACTACTCCAAGCTGAGCACGCTTAACTATGGAGTTCTTTAGTGATGGGCTCCCGGAAAAGGAGGTGCAACTTGCTGATATGGGTAGTCTAATCATTCCTTTTAAGATCATGTTATCCGAGGCCTCAAATCCTGGGATGTCACAATCTCCCCCACTTAGACTCTTGACGTCCTCGTCAAGGCTCAACTATATGGCCTCATAATCCGACCCCATTTCAGTGCAGACCCACAATGGCCCATGGACACCCAGCTCCCGTCCACGGCTACCAGCGCAAGGGCGGCTCCATCTCGTCTCTACGGATAGCCCTTTCCAACTTGCCTGGACCGCACGGCTCAAGACTGGCATGCCACATGCCCATGTGGGCCCCACCTACTGGAGGGGTTATGGCTCTGATACCATTTGTAACGCCCGGGCCCACTTCCCTAGGCTTTAGTAGAGTTTCAAGAATGACAACTGTCCCCACAGACCACCACTAGCCTTAACTACACGCTTTGTCCACACTCATGCGCAAGCCTGGGTCAACTTCCCGACTGGTCACCCATCCTAGTACTACTCCAAGCTGAGCACACTTAACTATGGAGTTCTTTAGTGATGGGCTCCTGGAAAAGGAGGTGCACCTTGGTGATATGGGTAGTCTAATCATTCCTTTTAAGATCATGTTATCCGAGGCCTCAAATCCTGGGATGTTACAGCAGCGGTGGTTCATGCGTTAAATATTTGGAGACACTATCTTTACAGGGAGGTATTGCAGATCTTTATAGATCATAAGAATCTAAAGTACATCTTTTCTCAGAATGAGCTAAACATGCGACAACGTCATTGGATAGAGATAATCAATGATTACGACTGTACCATTGAGTATCATCCTGGTAAGGCGAATGTGGTAGCTGATGCGTTTAGTCGAAAGTCTTCTTCTCCCTCTACAAAGAAGGCACAATTGAGTTCCTTGGTATGCCATAGACGTGATATGTTTGTTTCCTTGTGGCAGATGAATGTGCAGATGGAAGTTTCCTTGTTAGCATGACTTTTAGCACATATGCAAGTCAAGCCTACACTAAGACAGCAAATCAAAGATGCACAACAAACAGCTGATACAGTGCAGTTGATCAAGTCAGAGATCGGTAGCGAAAGGCGTGATGGGTTCCCTGAGTCTGAGGATGGATTAGTTTGCTATCAAGATAGGATGGTGGTCACTGATGCTGATTATCTGAGGAAGCTAGTGCTCAAAGAAGCACACACATCGATGTATACTATGCATCCAGGAGTCACCAAAATGTATCATAATCTGAAGGACTTGTATTGGTGGCCCGACTTGAAGAAAGATGTAGCCAAGTTTGTGGCTAGGTGTGTGGTATGTCAGCAAGTCAAGTTTGAACATCAGAAGCCGGCAGGTATGTTGCAACCCCTACCGATACCACAGTGGAAATGGGATCATATAACCATGGATTTCGTAGTTGGTCTGCCCAGGACAACTAGGAATCATGATTTCATTTGGGTAACAATGGACAAATTGACGAAGTCTGTCCATTTCATACCTATAAAGACAACGTATAAAACTGAGAAGCTCGCTAGGGTATATGTAGATGAGATAGTACGTTTGCACGGTGTGCCATCAATGATAGTTTCCGACAGAGGTCCTCAGTTCATGACTCGTTTCTGGGAACAGTTGCACAAAGCATTGGGAACACAGTTGAGGTTCAGCACTGCTTTCCATCCACATACAGATGGACAGTCTGAGAGGACTATTCATACTTTGGAGGATCTCTTTCGGGCTTGTGTTTTGCAGTTCCTAGGCAGTTGGGACATACATCTCAGTCTGATAGAGTTCGCCTACAACAATAGTTATCAGTGGAGCATCGACATGGCTCCTTATGAGGCCTTATATGGCAGGAAGTGCAGATCTCCGTTATGTTGGTACGGGTCTGGTGAATATCAACTTTTGGGTCCTGAGTTAGTATAGTAGATAACAGAAAAGATCAAGGTGATACAACAACAGTTGAAAGCGGCACAGGACATGCAGAAGTCTTATGCAGACAATCACCAATGACCTTTGGAGTTCCAGGTAGGAAACAATGTATCTTAAAGTCTTGCCATGGAAAGGTGTGCTAAGGTTTGGCTGGAAGGGTAACCTAGCACCCAGATATATGGGGCCATACCCAGTCATAGCACATATGGGCAATGTAGCTTATGAGTTAGAGCTGCCGCCAGAGTTGCACATGTTACACCCAGTGTTCCATGTCAGTATGCTGAAGAAAAGTCATCCAGATACATGAATAGTGATACAACCAATCGAAGTTGAGCTTGATGAAGATGTGACCTATGAGGAAGGTCCTGTGATGATCCTTGACAAAAGAGTTAAGAAGCTAAAGAGGAAGGACCTGGTTCTTGTAAAGGTTCTTTGGCATCATCGTGGTGTTGAGGAAGCCATGTGGGAGCTTGAGGAAGAGATGAGGAGGAAGTATCCCTCGCTTTTCTCTTCCGATTTCAAGGACAAAATCCCTTTGTAGAGGGTTATAGCTTGTAAGGACCCTAACCTCCATTTAGGGCTTATTCTATTTGCTTTTCTTAACCCTGATGCTTAATTGCTTGCTAATCACCTTTAGTGGTGATTAGGGTTTGTTGGTGCTTTGTTGAGAGTTGGAGGTGCTACTTGCAATTAATCCAAGTCTAGGGTTTGTGGGCAAGTTTGTCACCTTGTGAGGTGTTCCCCCCTCTCCTTGCTTCCTCTAGTGTTGAGAGGAAGAGTTGGGCTAGTTGCTTGAGTTCCTTTGGGCTAGGTTGAGCCTTGGTGGGCCTTGTTGTGCCTTGCCTTTGCCCTTTTGGACCTTGTGTCGGCCTAGGTGTGTCAGCCATGGTTGTGTCGACCTATGGTGTGTCGCCCATTGGGGTGTGTCGGGCATGGTGTGGAGGTGTGTCGCCCATGGACCCGTTTGACCCCTTTGACCTCGTTTGTGTCACCACTAGTGGACACTTGGTGCTTGATGCTTGCATGTGGCAATGGCCTTGGACATGTGTTTAAGGCAAGTTAGAGTTGTGGCATTGCTCATGGACAAGTGTCCCTAGGTGGGCGACACCTTGCCTTGTCTTACCTTGGTTTCTCCTCCATCCTCTCCTACATATGTGTTCCCTTTCTCTTGTTAAGGATCCCTTTAGTTCCTTAGTTTTCCCTCTCCCTTGGTGCACACCACCCCTTCCTTGGCAAGCTTGGTGGCTGATCCTTATCTAGGAGTCTCCTTCTTCCTCTAGTGGTAGCTGAACCCTAGAGTGCCTTGCTCTCTTCTTGTGGTGAAGCTTGGAGTTGCTTAAGGAGGGTTACATAACTCCTAACCCTAACTATACTACCTTTTATGTTCTTGCATGTTTCTTATGCTCATAATCGGCTATGTTTGTTGCTAGTTCTTGCTTAGTTGCACCTTGTTGGCTGAACTAGATTTCTAGGGTTTGTTGTTGAGCAACACCCCTCTCCCTCCTTGATCTAGAGAAGTGAGCTTGAACTCTAGTGATATGGGCAATACCCCTCTCTCGTTTAAGTTGAGAGGTGAGCTTGTGTTCTATTGGTTGGAGCAACACCCTTCTCTCACCATGGATTCAAGAGGTGAGCTTTGTGGTGGACGTAGACCTTTGGTAGGGTTGATCCTTGTGTTGCCGGATTGGTGAAAAGACAGAGTGCAAGACCCCTCTCTCTTGATTGTTGAGAGGTGAGCCATCACCTTGATCCATTAGGGTTTTGGTGCCCTTGTGCTTGAGGTTGATGACGACTTTGTTGGGTTGCATCTTGACCGATATGGCTTGGGGTTGATGTTGCCCAATACCCCTCTTGATCTAGAGTGTTGGTTGGTTTGAGAAGGCTGTGTTGGGCGTTACCCTTGTTTCCTGCCTTGTGTGTGTGTCGGGCATCACACCTGGCTAAATGCCCTACCCGATACACCTTGTTCAGGTGGTTTCTTGGTGCTTTCACACCTTGAACATCTTGAGCATTGTGGTCTGGTCTTGTATCAGGCATCAAACCACAGTCTTCGCCTTGTTGCACGACAAGTTCCTTTGTCACCTGTTTGAGTTGTATCCTTTGGGCGTTACTCCTTGTTGGGTGGTGCTGCCCGATACACCTGACCTGAGATGGTAGCATAGAGCCGTTATGTCTTGGACATTATGAAGTTTTGTGGCTAGCTCTGTGATGGGTGTCATGGAATGGTTGTGATGCATGTTATGCATGGCGTTGCACGATACACCTAGAGGTAGTAGTCGATACACCTTGCTAGTTTGCTTGGCCGTTATGAGGCTTGAGTGCATGGGAAATATGAGGAAGTACCCTACCAGATGTTATCTCTAGATAGGGTGCCCTACCCATCACACTTCTTGTGAGGGTAGTGGGAAGTTCTAGTGAGGGTCTTGTTCCTTCTGGAAAACATATATGCTAGCTCTCATTCATACAATCATGTTTGGTTTATGAGGGTGACCTTTGATATGTTTGATAATAGTGAGGTATTTGATATAGTAGATTACATATATGTATCTTGACATGACATTACATGTGTTTATGATCATATGGAATTATCTGTATAATGCTAAAAAAATGGTAAGCATATAAGATGCTTTGCTTGATGATATGACCTATGTCTATTGTCACAGGTTGAGGCATGAATGATAAAGCATATGATCATCAATGTTTACCTATGCTTGATAATATGATCTTTCTGTTCATCCATGATGATTGTGTATACTAACCATGTAGGTGTTTCATAAAGATGCATAGCCAGGTAAAGGGCTATGAGGTATATATGTTTGAATAACACTGCTTTGATGGTTACTGTTGATGATGAGATGACATGCATGATGTGTTTTGGTCTGAGGACATGAGTTTGGCTAAAGTGCCTAAGTTGAGGTGCTATCCTCTGATGATGATCTGGGATTGTTATCCCAAGTAAGGAGAATGCCCTATGAGACGGTGGTTTCTTGTAATGAGGGATTGAGATCCCAGGATATTGTGATGGCGGTAACAATAATGTAACTTTATGTTATGCATGTGTTACAACTTGGTTGCCTCAATAATCCACTTAAAATATACTAACTAATCATAGTGGAACATATCATGTAGTTTGCCCTGGCCATAGATCCATCATCGTCAGGAGCTGGTGATGGTGAAACGGGTTCTCCTGCGGGTTAACCCGAAGCGCATATTGTTGAATATGCGAGGTTTTTCCTAGCCTAAAATAGAGAGGATGCGAGTACAGATGCGGTTGCAGACTCGAGATATATATATAGAGCATGGTGAACAGGCCCATGGCTTAGTGTGATAGGGCATGAATGCATTCATTGCTCAGAGAGCATGGTGAATTGGCCCGTGGCTCAGATATACTAGCGCCGAGACCTGTACTAAGGCGGGCTAGAGGAAGGGTAGCCTGTGGAGATGACCCTGTGGCTGAGGCCACTTAAGCATGAGACTGCGGTCCTGTTTGCTTCTCATGCACTGACCACGAGGTGGGAGGTCATGGAGTTCGGCTCTTCCATTGACCTTGTTTGGCACCGACTCCGGGTTTCACAACCGTCGGTTGGATCTGAGCGGTACGGCTCAATTCCTCAGGGCATAATGACATGTAATCTAGCTGAATAGTATTTATTGCTTAAGGAAAAACATAGAACATTGGTTGCGGCCTTGCTTGAGTAGTTGATCTCATTATACTTGCAGTTACTTATACGTTCCTTATGTTATGTGGTAAGATCTTATAAATCTTATCTTGTCAATCATGTTCCATAAAGAAATACTTGGTTATCTACCTTCTGTACAACCTGGTAAGCTTAATGGTATGAATAGCTTTGCTATATAGACTGCTCTTGCTATATCTTCTATCAGTTATCTACTGCTTTTGCTTTAATCCTTCTATGGTTTTATGGTTTCAGTGGGGAGTTATGTTTCTCGCTGGGACTGTGTGTCTCACCCCGCTGGTTTATAACCTTTTTAGGTGTTCGAGCTAGACGTGGTGGTGGTCGCGGGGTTGCGGCCGAGCAGTAAGACGAGCAGTACAAGGTAAGAGATGGACATGCTATTGTTTTTGTTGTTTTGTAGTAGAGTCTTAGAGTCATCCCTATACTCTAAGGTCCTTGGAGGCGTTTTGACGTTATTTCACGATGTATAACTGACGATGCTTTGTATGTCCTGCAGCTAGTCCGATGTGGGCCGCTATGTATGTATAAACAGGTGATGAACTCATGTGATGATAAGACAGTTGATCCCCTAAGTTGTGGACACGTATCAATACATGTAAATGTTTATATAACCTGTTTCTTACAGGAGAAGGATCTGAATGTAATAGTTTCTTAGTTTATCTACTTTTCGAAATCGGTTTTAATTTACCTGTGTTTTTGGTAATTAGTGGTTTATGGTGTTTTCCTCACATTTTCCCATGACACCTCGTTGTTTGTGTAATAGAGGGATGTGTCGTCACAGATATTTCCTCATGAGGAGGAGTCTAGGAAAACCTAGGTGTCTGACTGACATCACCATAGAACATATCAATCAACTATATTTGAGGAATGCTAAGGTGTGGGAAATGCCAGACAAGATCCTTGAATTGTTCCCATTCTTCTCCAAATATTTCGTTAGGAGTCAACTTAAATTGAGGATTTCCCCTAGATTTGATAAGTGAGAGATGGGGGGTAATATATCTCAAGGAATGTGGATCAGAGATGTTCACAAGTGATGATGTGATCGCCTTCAATGGCATGTACCATGAATTGGTGAGATCCTTCAGGAAATACTTGAGAAGCCTTAATTTGAGGATGTCATTTGAAATGCCAGGAACCTTGAATAGATCACAAAGATTAGGAAAGTGTCAGAGGTGATCTTGACATATTTCACCCAACCTTCCTAAAATTGTGCTTTCATGAAGCATGGAAATCCAGTGTGTATGGCATTCAAACAAAGGAGCGATAATTGCAAGAGTGGTGATCAGATGTAAAGCATCGACAATCAAGGGAATTCAAACATTCTTGAGTTGTTTATGCAATTTTGCTTCCTTAGTGGACTCCAAGGAAGATGTCATGGTTGCTCTATCCATAGCTACAACCTCTCCAATTCTAATAAGAATATATGCTTCATTAGTTATCTTTATTTGATAGTAATAATTTTGATGATGAAAGGTTTTATTGATTTCTAGATCAGACGATATGTTATGCATTCTTTGGAGAGTCTCATGTACCATCAAAAAGTGTTGACAAAAAGACAATGAAATTGGATTGCAAGAGGATAAAATCGAATATGAACAAGTGCAAAAAAATTGTAGAAAAAATTTACTACCTAAATGGAAACTTGGTAGAAAGAGGACTCACACTACCGGAATGGGATTTTGTGGTTATGAAAAAAAGGAGAAAAACTATCATAGTTATTCGAAGCAGTTTAAATTCATAAAACTCCATCAGTTATTCCTGTCTATAGTGTCAAAATGTGATGTGTCAACATCAATACACAAATTCACCAGAGGCAAATTGTTCCCGGAGTTTAATCTTAGATGCCTAACCAATATATTAATCAAATATATTGATGTAGTACTTAAGGTATCGATCCTCAAGGAAGGTGTGTGTATACTTAGATTGAACCAAGTTTTTAATGAACATTATCTAAATCAAAAGGTTGTGGTAATTGATTAATCTAAAATAAGAAAGTAAATTGCTGAATTGAAAGTGCTAGAATAAAAAAGAAAAAAATAAAGGAAAAAAATTAAAGTGCAAGAATTCAAACTAAGTTATCAAAAAATGTAAGTGAAGAGAGAAAAGAGAAGAAGTAATTAACCAGTTAATATTAATTCAAAATTTATGAATTTTTGAAAGTCTGGGTTTCACCATCTCAAACTCAATAGTTATCTTATCCTATTTCATATTCATTTTAGGTATATAAGATTAGGAGCATGTATGTTTGTCATCATTGAAATCATATCCCGTGGGTTTTACTTTCTATGGTTCTGTCATCATCGGTCATCTATAGGTTCTTATTCTATCGTCTGACGTATTCCCAGAATGGGTCTATTCAAGGAACACATGAGCTCTAACCAGTTTTCTAGTCCACAAGTCTAAGGTTATTTCATCATGGGTCATAACTTTCATGGAGCATGACTAATCAAATCACATTCCAAGTTGTCAAATGGATAGAAACATATCTTTTATATCTTAAGGGAGTTTTACAAGTTTCTAAGATAAGATATGGATATCATAGGGCTACTCCCCGTGTCTCAACAAGAAGATACTTGTCAGACATAATGAAAATGGAAAAAGGCTAGAGTATGAAAAGTTGGATTCAAGATCTGAGATAGAAGAAATATTTGTTTATTTGTAGTCTCCCCTCTTTTATAGGGGGATGAGGGGGCAAACCCCAAGAGCAATGGATTGATGTATCCTGAAGACACATTTCTCAAAGTTTGATTCCATTGATTACTTTCTCATTTTGGCATTTCACTGTGACTTTACTTGGCATTTTTTTCCTCCAAACAAAAGCATATAGCATTTATCAAATTTCCTTTGTGTCTAGTAAAAAGAGTATATTTGATAACATATATTATATTCCCAATATAGATAAAGAAGAAAATTATTGAATTACCTTCTTTTAATTGCTTTGACTGCTCATTGATTTCATAGAGTCTCTTTGTTGTAGAATTTCATTATAGGAATTTCAAATGCATTTTGATCTTGTCAAAATTTCCAAAGCAGTCCAAAAGTATTCTTTTCTTGTATGAAATTAAATTCTCTTTCCAATGCATATTTACATATTATATAAATAGGTTGTTCATTTAATACTTGTGTGGGTACTGTAGAAACACTACCCACATCTAAAAAATGCAGTAGCAATTTTGTAAATATTGAAAAGCTTTTGGCCTGACTCCCGCATCCTTTGATTCGACTCCCACTTCATTTGATTCTGTCGTCATCTTGAATAGGTTGAGGACAAATTTTCCACATCGTAAGATGGAGGCTTTCTCTCTTTTGAAACTCCAATCACATCTGCCAAACTTCTCCCCTTGGAACTCCACGAGCATCCGACTACAAAGACCTTCTTTTGGTGGCGGGAGGAGGATTACCAGGTGGCCTAGGTTGCAAACATTGGTGATGACGACCACGCTTCTCATGTGACAACCAGGTAAGAAGCATCCCCTGCCTCTACTAGACCTTCTCGCTATGTTTCACTGATGATTAACATTTTTGGGGACTGGTTTCTCCCTCCAGACCTATTTCCTTGGTGTAAAGCATGTCCTTTTTCTATCTAGCAAGCTCTTGAATTTTTATTTTTTTAGTTCTTAATCTAAAGACAATTCCACTTATTCCTCTTGAGTATTGTTCACTATGTTGTAGCTTTAATAAAGCCTTATGCATTGTTAGGTCTCTAATTAAAAAAAATTAGTTTTGATAGTTACTTTTCTTTCATTGCGGTTAATTTATATAACACTCAACTACCATTTTTACCCATATTCACTTAATTTATTAGATAGTTACTTCGTTGTTGACCGCATGAATTTAACGTGCAAATAGTTACTCTCTAGTCGTTGTTGTTCACTTTGTGAATTTAAAGCCTATGACATCAAAGTACTATATAGGCCATGTGTAAATGGGGACTTTAATCAAAATTAAATCATTTTTCTTTTCTATCTAGTCATCAGTGGCAACATCAGATATGCATATCAATTAAGTATAGTGGTTGGTCCCCTTCATGCTTCTATGGGGAGTACAACTTAACAATAATGTTGAACTAAGTAATTTTTGACTCCTTCACTTGTTCTGCTTATTTAATTTACCAAGTTGTTTAAACACATGCAACACAGTTCACTCAATTACGATTGAATATGACTACTAACTGCAATTGAGTTGTTGGAATGAACTATTTTAATACATATATGTAGTAATTGAATTCCATGTTTTTCTATTTTCTTAAATGAACATTTAGTAATTGAAATGTATGTTTTTTCTAACTATTTTATTCCAAAGAAAGTCACTCCTTTTATGTTTTCTGAAATGGATTTTTTTATGTTTGTTAATCATTTTTTTATGTTTTTTTTTAGGTTTTGCTATTGAGGTTGTTTTTGTTATGGATCCTAGTCTTGATAATAATGCTAGCAATGCTATGATTCACTGTGATGATGACAATGCTCATTCTTATTCATCTGTTATGATGATATTATGTCCTCAATTGATGTCCCTAGAATTGGACTCGAATTTAGAATTTTAGAGGATGGCATATCCTTTTATTCAAGATATCCTGGTATGATTGGGTTTAATGTTAGTAAAGATGATAATCATTATGAACGAGGTACCAAGATTTGTCTTGTTAAAGATTTGGTTTGTGATAAACAAGATCATATTAGCCTTTCTAGGAGATCTAAAGGTCTTTTGAGTCATTTTTGTGATGAAGTTGGTGATCGACATGAGAAGTTGTCCAAGAAGCATAAGAATTCTGTGAAAAGGAGTGGGTGCAAAGCCATTCTAAGATTTACATTGGACAAGTCTTGATCTAAATGGGTTATTACTGCATTTATTAAGGAACACAGTTATGATCTTGTTGATGATGTTCATTTACACTTCTTGAAGTGTAATTCATTTATTGAACAAACTAAAATAGAAATAATTTCTTCTACGAGTCAAGTAAACATACATGTCTCCAAACAACTTGCATTAATATCATATGAATCTGGTGGTTATGATAAGTTGTGATTTACATGTAGACAAACTCTAGGTCACTCGAGTAGCAAGAGAAAGGTGTCATTAAATATGACGTGGACATGGTGTTGGAACATTTTGCAAGCTTCAAGGTTTTGGATTCTATATTCTTTTATACATATAATAAAAGATTCTGATATTTGCTTGACACATTTGTTTTGGACTGATCTCATCTCTATTTATGATTGTGCATTCTTTTGCGATGCCATTTTA
Source organism: Alisma plantago-aquatica (assembly GCA_963693085.1). Lineage (NCBI taxonomy): Eukaryota > Viridiplantae > Streptophyta > Magnoliopsida > Alismatales > Alismataceae > Alisma > Alisma plantago-aquatica. Next base: position 344,719,311 of record OY856411.1, on the reverse strand, counting down.
TTTGATACCACTTACCGTACCAGTAAGTACTCAATGCTTTTTGGAAAGTTTGGTGGTGTTGATCACCATCGCAAAATAGTACTATTTCATTCGGCCTTGTTGTCGAATGAGAAGTATGATTATTTGTATGGGTATTCAAACATTATTTATTGTGTTTTGAAAAAGAGTCAATTTCCATTATAATCGATCAAGACCCAACAACGCATAATGAGATTATTACTTTTTTTCCATCATGTAAGCATCATTTTTGCAGCTAACACATACTACAAAAACTCCCTTCTAAACTTGGTGGAGCACATAACAAGGATCAGATCTTAGTGCTTTGAATGATTGTGTCTGGAATATAATACATGAATTTTTGAAGAGAGATGTAGTTCTATTGTTGAAGGAAATGAATTATTTTCCTTTAGTTTGTTTCTGATGTGTATGCTACACAGTGGTAGTAGGTGTCATGTTTTATGAAGGATTCTTTCTTTTCTAGGATGAGGATAATGCAAAGAAGTGAGAGCCTTAATCCATTCATTAGAGGCCACGGAAATAGTAGGAAAACTCTCTTTGAACTTGTTTGTAGCTTGAAGACTACTTATTCTCGTGTGTGGGGGTTAGAAAATTTTAAGGATTTTGATGACGACTATAGCAATCTTCCTTTGGATTCATTGTGGTCTCTGGAGGAGCAAATAAGAGGCATATAGAACAAGTTAATATTTAATATCTTTCAATATGAAGTTCATCAAAGAATGGTGTATAATGTGAAGGAAACTTCTGATGAAGGTGTGTTTGAGGGCTATCATGTTGGTGGTTCTAGTTGTCCTGGTCATTTGAAGAAAGATTCATCTACAAATATGCTATAATTTAATTGTTTCAAGTTAGAATTCAAAGAAAATCATTGTACGCATATTGTTTCTTATCTAAAGAGTCATGATTTTGCACTCTTCCTAAGCCATATCTATTCATGAGATGGAGAAAAGGATATAGAAATCACCCTTTGGTTTCTAGAAAAACATCTGTTATGCATTCATCCACTAGGAAGACACTTCAGATGGTTTCATATTGTAATTAGTTGTGAACATAGTGTGTAGGAACAACACTATAGATATTTGTCATGAAAAACTCATTACTTTGAAAAATAAGTTGTTGGAGTTATATGTTGTTGATGTTGATGAAACTTATTCTAATACAACTTCTTCTTCTATTGTCAAGGTCCACATACCTATTATTTGCAAAATTAAAGGTATGCCTAGAGTGATTGATGTGTGGTATGAATCTGGAGTTGAAATTTCCCAGTCTGAAATGAGATAGTGTAAAAATTTCTTACAATACAATGTCAATCATGATCGTAGAAACTTTCCTTCAAAGAAATAGGTGTGTTTGTTACCTGTTAAGTAAATATATTTTGCAAATCTACATAAGTATCATCTTACCTTTCTTTTTATTTTTTTAAGAGGAGGGATTTAGTGTATTCTTTCTTGAAAGTTGTGGTCGGACATTTTGTAGTGCTTGTTATGTATTGTGGTTTTTATGATTGATATGCTACTATCTTGGTTAATCTATAATGATGCTCCCTAATCCATCATATTGTTGCTACTACTGTTTCTTCTGATGTTGGCTTCTTTATGCAGATCTATCATCTACATTGCTACTACTATTTCTATTAGATTTGATTAATTGTGTAGTGTGTGAGTCATTGTAAAATTTGATGTAAATATAATGGTTCACATGTACTTTGTGACTTTTTTAGTTCACAATTAATTATAATTCAGTTTTATTGTTACTCTTTGTATCAAATTCAAATCTATGTTAATGATTCTTCAAAGATCATTGGGCATGTGACATATTCTTTCATTTTCTGTTACCAATCAGATCTATGATTTTATTTGCTCTATTTCCATTATTCAATATTATATTTGAGAAATCTTTCTTGTTGGAATCTAGTCCTTACTTAAGATCAAGCTCATTCCCTTACTTCTCTATCACAAATTTAATTTTATGTCAAAAGGTTACTTTTTTTAGCCTATAGTTACTCTTTGTGTCAAATTGATATGTTTTGGTTGCACCTGTTATGTTTGTGTTGTTCATGTTACCTTTTAGTTCATATATATATATATATATATATATATATATATTCATGTTCACAAATTTACTTTATAACTAGAAATATGGCACTGTTATTTAGTAGTTGCAACACTACAATTGTTTGATAATTGATATTATGTTGATATATTTTCATTTTTATCAACCATCACTGGTATTTACTTTATGGAACCATTTGTTACCTTTATGGACCCAAAATTAACAAATATGTCAGATAGTTACATTGTAATCTACACATTTAATTTTGGGTTTGTTGAGTTACTTTCTGGATCAATAGGTTACATTTTATATGATACAATTACTTTTGTGTTCAAACTATTAAGTTTTAGTTAACATATTTATGTTTTTATTCAATGTGTTATCTATAATAATCACACTTTTTTATTCAATAGTAGTCACAAGAATCTATTGAACCTTGTGAACATGTTGATCATAATGAAAGTCATCATTCTCAGATATATAGCTCAAATATATAATAGGAGCATTCTAATTGAACATGCCCATTTTGAAAAGGGAAATAATCTCTTTTTGTTACATTGTTGAACCCTACATTACTCTTGTTGACCCAATATTACTTAATAATGTCATAGTGTTACTTTTTCATCCACCATGTTAGTTTCATGTTGATATAGTTACTTGTTAGCTCGTGTTGTTGCTTTTCGATTGATAGAGTTACTTTTCTATTCATATAGTTATTTTATCTCTGGAATGGATTATTTTAGCCACACACTGGAAAATGTGTAACCTTATGTTCATATAATTGCATACTTATTAAGAGTTCCTCAGTATATACATTTCAAAACCCTTTGTTACTTATTTTTCAATCAAAAGTTACTTTGTATGCCCAATAATTATTTTCTAGTACAAATAATTACTTTTCAGTTCAAACAATTACTTCTCTATTCTCATAGTTACTTTCATGTTCATATAGTTACTTTACGTTTCACTTATGTATTCGTTCGTTTAGAGGGTTACTTCATAGATGGAATGAGCACCTCACAGTTGATCGCAAGCATTATCTTTTAGAATATATATTATTTGTTACACAACATGTCATACAAACTAATTCTCATGCATATGAACACCAACTAGCTAAAGTTACAACACCATGAAACGAACATCAAGGTAATGGGTTCAAACATCATAAAAAAAGCATCAAATCTAGAGATTTTATTGGAATTAGAACCATAATATTTTCATAAAGATAAACCTAAAGAACTCATGTTCTCTCCTGACTCCATTGGTAATTTTTGTTTAAAAAAAAACATAATTCAGACTGGAACTATATTTTCTAGAGTTTACATACACATTTTCTCAAACATCATTTTAAAATCACAGTGTTTTACTACAATGTTTTCTAAAAGTTGTACTTAATAAGACACAAGCCATGTATTCAGGCTAGACATAACATCCTCAAGCTTGTCATCATTCTGCTTGTCACCTGCTCCTTCTTTTGACTCTTCTTGATCTCAAGCATGTTCTCTAAGAAGCTACAATCATCCTCTCTTCATCATTCCTTGGTAGATATCTACCCTAATTGTTGGGTTTTAGGGGAGGCAGAGAAGGCAACATAAACAAAAAAATTTCTCCTCCCCAAACCCAGAACAAGGAAACACGTCAACGTCTATACAATAGGAAATGATGGTTTGTGGAATCAAACCTTGTCCCGAGGCTTGCTCGACGACAATACCTCACGACTTGTGCGGTCTTCACCTCCGGTCTTAGACGGTGTCTGTGCAGATCTTGGTCGCACTGGGAATGATGACTACTGGTCTCACCGGGACTGTCACGATTGACAGTTGTCCTCCGAGCGACAAAAATCACTCTCCTCTGAAGTAGTCCACACGGACCATCGGGAACTCTAATCTCCTTGTCTCACAAGGAATTGAAAGGAGTCACACCCTCCTGTCAGCAAACTAGTCACCGACACACTCTCCTGCTACCAGTCACTTTCTACAGTTGTCTTTCCCTTACTGTGCCTCCCTTATCAGGTAGCACTTGCTTGGGCTCTCTCAGATACCAAAACCAGAGAGAACGACAAATTTACAGAGTAACTGGTTGCACTGGGTTGTACTTTGAGAATCCCCCAATACCCCTATATATAGGAGGGTCATGGGACAAAGTTCTCCATCTCGGGCAATGCGGGACTAAAGCAGGAGTAGAAGGGTTTGATATTTTCCACAAAAACAACCAACTGCACAACCTGAACCGATCGTTTCATTTCTGAAACGGTCAGTTGGGACCTGAGCCGGTCGGTTGTCACCTCAACCGATCGGTTGGGACCCATGAAATGGTCGGTTCACTTCTGAACTGGTCAGTCCGTGGTCCTGATTAGTTCCTGATTGACTTTTCTTCTTTTGTTTCTAATTGGTACCTAATACCAATCCTTGTTCCAATCAAATTGGGCAAGTGAAATGAAAAGAAAATTTCTCACCAATCCTACTTTCCCCACTTGCTCGGTTGCATCAGTTGAACCGATCATTTCAACACTTGAAGCAATTGTTTCACCCTGTCCATGAGGCAATCTACTCACTACTAGAGCAGATCGGTTCACCATGCTCAGCCGATCAGTTCATCACATGAGCCGATCGGTTGGGAGTGCAGATTGTGCAAAATGAGTCAATTGCAGTTTCAATCAATCTGATACTCTAATCAATCAGTCCAACACCTTGAACATTATGATACTGAGCTATCAATCAATTGAGTGTTTAATTGAACTACTAAACTCCTTTAGTAATCAATCTAAACATTGTTTTTGGACAAAACTCCTATGCCAGGTTAAATCCTATGTGTGTGACCCTACAGGTCCATTTCACGTTGGCAGTGAAAGTCCATAACACTTATGACTTCACAAGCAAAGAGCGGTGCCTAGTCACACATCAGTGCTACCCAAGTGAAATAGAAAATTGGAGAACAACTTTCAATCCTACAATCCATGAATGGTGTTATTGTGAATGTATAATTCCTTTGTCACTGATATCTTGAATGAACTCGAGGCATGGAACAGTCATCCTGTCAACGTTCATTCACTTTCTTGATCTCAGAGTAGATTGGAAGAGATATGTATGACATCGATATCACATATTGATTCACACATGCATGCATGCCTTTCTCAATCCTACTCATCAAGTGGCCATGGATATCAAACTCCCTCAGGAGGGAAAAATCCCATATCTATCACTCACCCCTCAAAATCCCCATGTGTCAAAGCCACCCAATCATCACCTTTATAACAACCCATGTTTCAGGACTGCGTTTGATGATGTCAAAGTGTGCCCAACGACATGTGTTAAGTGTAGTGATTTCAGGTCAAAGAATCACACTCACCACCATCACTGTGAGTACTGACTGTGACTACCATGTCATGGTTCCATGTGTCAAACTCACGGTGGGTCTGTCTGGTACACTTGTTCTCTAACAAGTACCTATGTGTTTGGTTTGATATCTCTATATCATGACTAATGAAATTCTATCATTAACCAACACCAAAATCTAGTCTTGTGTGTCATTGTTGTCTATCTATCTTCCACAATGACATCCGACTAGGGACATAATGAGAATGTACAAACTCTTAGCATCCGTATGATTTCATCATTTAGGTCTTGAACCTGAAGGCATACGTCATTGAGTATTGTCATTCTCTAGACATTCAATATGTTCTATTACTATCTCATATGACTGAACCAGAAAGAATTGGAAGCTTTCCTTTGATGTTTATCAAATCAATCTTAATTTATCCAACCAATCATCCCATGGTTGGCTCTCAGGGCATACATACCAACAGACTCCCACTTGCATTGTGAGCCAATCACCCTTGAATCATATTCATAGTGATCTTCAAACATGTTCCACATGTTACTCTACTCTAGTGCGATCATAGTGAGTAATGGCAACACCTTGCCAAAGTCAGTATAAATTGCATGTCTCTCATCTCTTCACTGTACGTCATACGTATGAGATGGAGTTGCCATAATATGTGATCTAGTATTCCTTTTCTAACCTTTAGCCACATTGCATGATCAAGGATTCCATACTTGTCATCAATGAGCGGAATATCTATAAGTTCATCTCATGAACTTCCTGATCCATATAGTATCCACTACTGTTCTCCAACACATAGATACTCGACATTTCCTTTTAAATGGTTTTATTAGAACACTTCCAATTATCAACAAACTTTCACTTTTATATATCTTATATATAATTTGTGATTAATTTTCTGTCCTATTCAGAAGTTTGCATCAATGTAACTCTTTACATCGAACTCTTCCTTATCTCCATAGAACTAGTACTTCTCAAGTACTTATGAAGTTCTCATGGTATTCTAGTAACCCTTACTGGAAGTAGACAAACATCCACTCGTCATGTCGCACATACGAGTTATCAGGATGAGCACATCATATTGCCATGTCCTACATACAAGATGATGAATGCATTTTGTTCTTGCCATGTCAATACATGCAAGATAATGGGATGATTACATACATATCTACTCTTAGTGTTCCCATTCTTCATAAGAATTAGACACTTGGCCTTGGGATACTAACTCCATGTAACATGGACAAGTTTTCTCACAGTGAATCTGTGCATATTGAACCCTTCAATACAGATTGCCAATGTATGTTTACTCTTTTCAGGTCAAGAGGTTTTCGAGAACTATCTCTATAGATCTCTATTCCTATCACATAGGAAACATCTCTATCTTCGTTAAAGATAATTTCCACTTTTGGATCTCCATTCTAGAACATTTCCATTTCACGTCAACATGTGGAATGTGAATACGCTCCCACTAAATCACAGATCCTTCTTTATCTTTGACATATCAGTCAAAGCCTTTGACTATATCATTAAAGTAAGGATCCAATTCTGAGTTGCTTGTACTCAATCAATCACATTGATTAGTCCATTGTAACTTATACACTTCATTTGCATTAGTGGATTCATAAACCATATAGGTTGTGTCACGTACACATCCTTGTTTTATTCCTCATAGGAATGCAGTTTTGTTATCCATATGCCAAATGTCTTAGTCATTAAGTTGCAATCAACAAGCATCATCCTTCTCAAAATTTTATCCATGTGTCTTAACACTTAAGATTCATTTGCACTTATGGATTTCATCCAATGGGTGCTACCATCAAGGTTATACCTTATGGTTCACATGGATGTCATTTAGAATGTAATGGTCATAAACCATAACTCAAAATTTGGTTCCTCATATTCATCTAGATAGTTGACTCATCACATGAACAACTCATCACATAGATAAACGAGGTGTATCCATCAAGGATATAAGAACTCAAAACTCCTTGTGATTCTTAATGTCCTTTATTAGCGAAGTGTATTCTTTATTTAAGAAGAATTTAGTTATTTGATAATCATCCTCTAACTCCTTAGAGTATGACTCCTTCTTGATTTAGACATCACCATGCCTTAATCATGAGTTCACTATGATACACTATCATAATCACTCATAAGGATCTCAAACATTTGGTCCAAGTATTTCATTCATTGATCTCATCAAGAATTAACACTTTACCAAATTTGCGCTTCATCTATGATAATCTTGAACACTTCAAGATATTCATATTGGTATTTCTCTAAACACCATTTGAAGTATTAGCATTTGTTCCAATAGGTATGTAAATACATCACATGTATCATACCTAATAGGATAATCATTCTCCCACTACCATTAGTGAAGATTGATTAATCATGTCCAAGATATTCATGTCTCTTACTGGTTCTCTAACCAAAAGAGTCTAGATTTATCCATCACATGGAAACTAGAAATGAATTTCTCATGATTGATGCTAATTTGATTTTTTGAGTTATCTATAACTTTTAGGTATCATTTTATCTTATGCATATCAAATACCACAAGATAAACAAGGCATTGCCACAAAGATCACATTGAAACATCTCTTTATTAATTGCCTTCATTGTCATACAATATGCAAAAATAAAGTGTTTCTATCTATAGGAAAATATGAAATAGCAGTTCATAACTGTATTACATACCTTTTAGGCTGAAAATAAACTAAAGTACTCCTATCTATGGAGGCAACACTTGCCCCATTTATTGAGTGCTTTACACTTTACATCTTGGTATCATATACCTCAAAAGTGTTACAAGTTTACTTTCATGAAACCTGTAAGTAGAGACGTCTGTCGCCTCCTTCTTCTTTTGTTCTTCCAGATAGAGAGGACAATTCCTTTTCCAATGTCCTGGCTTTTGACAATGGTGGCAATTGCCTTTCTTGGTCATGCCTCCCTTGGCATTGAGAGCTGAAGTCGACTTGGGCTCCTGGCTAGCATCAGAACCATTCTTAGCTTTGCCCTTGCCCTTGCGCTTGGACTTGCCTTTCTTGTTTGTGATCACCATCACAAAATTAGGCTTGTCCTTCTTCATCTGTGTCTCAGCTATCCTCAACATGCCCAACAACTCTGACATTGGCCTATCAAAGTTGTTCATGTTGTAGTTCATCACAAACTGACTGTATTATTCTGGCAACGATTGCAGTATCAGGTCAGTAGCCAACTCTTGGCTCAGTGGAAATCCCAGTCTTGTTAGGTTCTCCACATACCCAATCATCTTGAGTGTGTGAGGACCAACTGGATCTCCTTCTGTCATGACACACTTGAATAGTGCCCTTGAGACATCATATCTCTCTTACCATGCTTGATCTTCATACATGTTCCTGAGATGCTGAATCATCTCAATGAAACCCATGTTCTCATGTTGTCTCTACAACTCATGGCTCATAGAGCACAACATGAAGCACTTTGCATCAATGGCATCATCAGAATGCTCTTGTAAGCATCCCTTTCTATCTTAGGTGCATTAGGAGTAGGTTCCTCTGGAATTGGAGTATCCAGAACATAGAGCTTTCGCTCTTGAGTGAGAACAATTCTCAATGTCCTATACCAGTCGTGGAAGTTTGTTCCATTTAGCCTGTCCGTTTCAAGGACCGATCGCAAGGAAAAATGATTGTGGTTTGTTGTCATTTGTACTACAAAAGGAAATATGCAATTTTAGTCCAAAAAACTCATTTTTGACTTATTTGATTGATTTGAAAAAATGACGATATAATTAGGCCTTTAATTAATTATTGCTCCCACTATTTTAGTTCAAATTGATAGCCCTCACCATCAATTTGGAAGATTGCAGCGTACAACCTTCTAGTGGGCAAGTTCCTGAAATCCTCTAAGTCATGGACCAACTAGGGCTGTCACCCACAACTTAGATCTCTCAGGTAGGCTACTTTTGCCAATTGCATCATATGCAACTCTTGATAAATGAACATGCGCAACACCTTGCCATGAACATTCCTTGCCTTTGGGGTTAGACGCTCTAAGAATAACCAGTTAAGTCTAACCCAAAAGCTGACACGGTAAACATGCACCCTGCTTTGGCAGAACCTACATGTCTACCCTTCACACTTCTACAAGATAGACGACGCACCACGCTTTGGTGTAACCTACGCTTGTTCGATTGAGTTTTTCATGTGTGCCGCTAATGGAAGGCATATAAGACTTAATATTTTAATGAGGAATTTGGTTTTTATATACATATACATATCCAATCACCACAATACATAGTACGTATCATATACATGCTATATCCCACAGAAAACATGCAAAACGATAAAAGCAATGATTATGGCCATCCTAATGTGATTCCTCGAGCCAAGAGGAATCACGGTCATCTTGGTCTACATCACATGAAACCTGTACAAGATGAACTTTGTGCTTTGCCTTTCTGGGTTTGATCAACTCATCACATGACTGATCGACTCGCCATCAGGCTGGCCGGCTGGGTGCCACCAGCCGATCGGTTGCCTCCTCCAACCGATCGGTTCACCTGGTCGTCGTGCATCTCATCATGGCCGCCACCCACTCGTCTCGGTCCTCGAACTAGTCATCAACCGATCGACTCACTCCTTGAACCAATCGTCTTGAACGTCAACTGATCGGTTCACGCCTTGAACTGATCGTCTCAGCTGTCGTTAGGATGTCCTCCATTCTTTGACATAACAGGAAATAAAATTCTATCCTATTTTACATTGTAAAAAGAGAAACCTCGAGTTACATTCGAGGGGAGCAAAGGTAGGAAATAAATCTCAAATTATTTTGAGTTACATCAGGAATAGGAGAAGGAAGATCAGTGCGCAGACCGATATGCAAGAAACCTCAAACAACCATACACAGATAGGGTTTATTGGCCATAACCACGCTATACATCCACCACAAAATTCATTTAAGGGTGACGCGTATTGAGTGCATTCATATTACATATCATATATGTATATTGGGATTTGTGGATTTAGGATTGGACATGCATAAAGCCAATTTTATTTGCATCGTATGCAATAAATAAAGGCAACAAACCAAAATCAATCATACCGATAATCCTAAAGTATAGAGTAGTTGACGTGGCTCTGATACCACTGTTGGGTTTTAGGGGAGGTAGAGAAGGTAGTGGAAACAAAAAATTTTCTCCTCCCCAAACCCAGAACAAGGAAACGGGTCAACGTCTATACAATAGGAAAGGATGGTTTGTGGAATCATACCTTGTCCCGATGCTTCCTCGACGACAATACCTCGCAGCTTGCGCGGTCTTCACCTCCGGTCTTGGACGGTGTCTGTACAGCTCCTGGTCGCAATGGGACTAATGACTCCTGGTCTCACCGGGACTGTCGGGATTGACAGCTATCCTCCGAGTGGAAAAAATCTCTCGCCTCTGAAGTAGTCCACACGGACCACCTAGAACTCCAATCTCCTTGTCTCACAAGGAATTGGAAGGAGTCGCACCCTCCTATCGACATACTAGTCACCGACACACTCTCCTACCACCAGTCGCTTTCTGCAGTTGTCTTTCTCTTGTTGTGCCTCCCTTATCGGGTAGCACTTGCTCGGGCTCTCTCGGCTACCAAAACCAGAGAGAACGACAACTTTACAGAGTAACTGGTTGCACTGGGTTGTACTTTGAGAAGCCCCCAATACCCCTATATATATAGGAGGGTTAAGGGACAAGGTTCTCCATCCCGGGAAATGTGGGACTAAAGCAGGAGTAGAAGGGTTCAAGATTTTCCACAAAAACAACCAATTGCGCAACCTGAACCGATCGTTTCATTTCTGAAACGGTCGGTTGGGGACCTGAGTCGGTCGGTTGACACCTCAACCGATCAGTTGGGACCCATGAAACGGTCGGTTCACTTCTGAACCGGTCGGTCTGTGGTCCTGATCAGTTCTAGATTGACTTTTCTTCTTTTGTTTCTAATTGGTACCTAATACCAATCCTTGTTCCAATCAAATTGGGCAAGTGAAATGAAAAGAAAATGTATCACCAATCCTACTTTCCCAACTTTCTCGGTTGCATCAGTTGAAATGATCATTTCAACCCTTGAAGCAATCGTTTCACCCTGTCCATGAGCCGATCGACTCACTACCTGAGCTGATCAGTTCACCAAGCTCAACCGACCGGTTCATCACATGAGAAGATCAGTTGGGAGTGCAGATTGTGCATAATCAGTTAATTGCAGTTTCAATCAATTCGATACTCTAATCAATCAGTCCAACACCTTGAACATTATGATACTGAGCTATCAATCAATTGAGTGTTTAATTGAAGTACTAAACTCCTTTAGTAATCAATCTAAACATTGTTTGTGGACAAAACTCCTCTTCTAGGTTAAATCCTATGTGTGTGACCCTGTAGGTCCATTTCACGTTGGCAGTGAAAGTCCATAACACTTATGACTTCACAAGCAAAGAGTGGTGCCTAGTCACACATCAGTGCTACCCAAGTGAAATAGAAAGTTGGAGAACAACTTTCAATCCTACAATCCATGAATGGTGTTACTGTGAATGTATAATTCCTTTGTCACTGATATCTCGAATGAACTCGAGGCATGGAACAGTCATCCTGTCAACGTTCATTCACTTTCTTGATCTCAGAGTAGATTGAAAGATATATGTATGACATCGATATCACATATTGATTCACACATGTGTGCACGCCTTTCTCAATCCTACTCATCAAGTGGCCATGGATATCAAACACCCTCAGGATGGACAAATCCCATATCTATCACTCACCCCTAAAAAGCCCCATGTGTCAAAGCCACCCAATCATCACCTTTATAACAACCCATGTTTCAGGATTGCGTTTGATGATGTCAAAATGTGCCCAACGACATGTGTTGAGTGTAGTGATTTTAGGTCAAAGAATCACACTCACCACCATCACTATGAGTACAGACTGTGACTACCATGTCATGGTTCCATGTGTTAAACTCACGATGGGTATGTTCGGTACACTTGTTCTCTAACAAGTACCTATGTGTTTGGTTTGATATCTCTATATCATGACTAATGAGATTCTATCATCAACCAACACCCCAATCTAGTCTTGTGTGTCATTGTTGTCTATCTACCTTCCACAATGACATCCGACTAGGGACATAATGAGAATGTACAAACTCTTAGCATCTGTATGATCTCATCGTTCATGTCCTAAACCTGACGACATATATCATTGAGTATGGTCATTCTCTAGACATTCAATCTGTTCTATCACTATCTCATATGACTGAACCAAAAAGAATTGGAAGCTTGCCTTTGATGTTTATCAAATCAATCTTAATGTATCCCACCAATCATCCCATGATTGGCTCTCAGGGCATACATACCAATACTAATTGCATTGATGTCTTCATTTGTGAAGTTCATTTCTTTTCCATTCACTAAGCATTTAAGATACTTCATAATGTATACTCCACAATCAACACCATCACCTTCTTGTTGGGGGCATTCAAGGTACTCTATTGTCCAATGACACATTTGACTTCCATGCTCTGGTACTCCCCTGAAGAACTCATGAACAAAGCACACTTGCATGCAAAACCAAAAATTGTGAAGTACACTGTAACCACCACCATTTTCATTCAAAAATGCATTAACAATGTTTGATTTTTCTCACCCATCGAATGACTTCTTTCTTAGAATTGGACTTTCCTGATATTGAATTGTAAGACCTATGCACCCCATCTCTAAAACTTGCTTCAAACAAGTGTCGATGAATGACGTTATTAAGTATTATAAACACTAAATCCATTGTAATAAATTTGCAGTAAGGTATATCGAATAGAGGTGATATCATATCAATCTCCTTTATTGTCATGTTAGCCATCATCATGTCCAACTTTTCTTTTAAAAACAGTATTTCAAATTATATAGTTGTAAAATGGCCCTCTAGTCAAAGATGGCATGTAGAAAGTTGAGAGCGGAGATTGGGGCACGAGGTTCAAGCAAGCTACTAGAGATGTCAAAGGGAGACATCGTTGCTCCTCTTTCCTCTTTGTGTATGAGCACAACACGCATTGACATACTTCTTCTAGGTATTCTAATTTGTGAAAGATCACCTCTCTCTCAACAGAATCTCAGTGGCATGGGAGAGGGTTCAAGGACAACAAATCAAGATGCCAATGAATCTAGATCGGTGAGAGGGCAGTCAATGTCAATTGGAAGTAAAGGTAGTTGTGATAGCCTAGAAATTCACACTACAAATACAACTTCCATTCTTGACCTAGGTCTTGTTATCAAAGCCTATTTCATCTCTATATGTCTATTGATGCACTTTTAACCCATCTACAAGGTGTGTATCGCCTTGGTGATGCATTGAGAAAAAAATCAACATTACTTAAATGTTACACATCATCAAATTTTCCTTCAAAATTTATCACCTCCTTGTTACTTATGTACTTTGATTTTATTCTCATGGTGTAGAGGGTGATCTATAGTTTTTGAATCATGTTTCCTTGCACAAATGGGAGCTATGATGAGTAAGTGATGGCCTTTTAAAGATCGTATAGATTAAACATTACCTTGGCACTTTCAATCCTTTTTCCATTTCATCTAATTGGGCCTAAAATTGCAAGTGGCCCTTTTGGTGCCCATCCACACACCCTCACCTACTGGGCTCTCCAGGTGATCTGCCCCGGGCCAATAATGTAGCACCGAGTTGCATATCAAACATTTTGGACCATCAATCTCACATGTCCCAGATTTTATGATGATCTCAGGTCTAGGAAGTCTTCTTATACCTCCTTACGAGGACCAGTGCTAATGGCACTAGCCACCTCCTACCCCATGTTGGCACCTCTTGTACCCACCATTTTGACAAAATTTACCCTACAACCACCTATAAAACTCCTTTCCCCTCCTTTTACTCCCTTTTTCATCGCTTCTCATGAACTCTAGTCCCCTCCCTGGACCTTACTCAACTTCCAACCCTAGTGAAAACCACCACCTCACCGGATTTAGGCGTTACTACCCTAGACCTCGTGATAATCAGAGTCCAGATCCCGAATCATAATGGCACGATGATCCCTTACAGTGTGGCATAATGGCTTGACGAAGGTATGGTGGTTGGAGCCTCTTTCCACCAGTGAGCTATTGTGGAGCAGCACTATGTGGGGCTCCTCTGGTCCAGGAAGGAGATGCTACAAAAAATATAGTCTTCAACAACAAAAAACAATTATAGAGAAAACCCCAAAATTTGTAGCTAAACGCTTTGGCTACATTTATCCTTACATTTAGAATATGAAGCTAATACCCATGTAGCTAATTGTTTAGGCTACATTTTTCAAAGTTGTATTTAGTTATTCGTCTGACAACAAATTCATATGTAACCCTAAATGTAGGTAGAAAATGTCCTTACACATAAAAATGTAGTTTCCATTGTAGCTAATTATATGACTATAATTCAATTTGTAGCTATGATATGTAGGGAGAGATGACATTGGTTACATTTTGTATATGTAGTTCATGTATAGCAATGTTCATCACTTACTACACTTGTAAATATATATAGTTTTTAGTGAAAGACATCTTGTACTACAAATACATATGTAGTGAGAGACAATATGTATCCAGTCAGTCACTTGCCAATGTAGAGGGGTTTTCCAATTAGAAGAAATAATGGATAGTGATCAAGATCAAGTTTGCTTTATAATGTCAGCAATGATAGTTTCATTTAAGCAATGAGTACACATGGGGAGGACATTAACCTGGCCCCAATTTTACAATATGCATGGAAAAAATATACATGTATACAATATCTTCTTCTGACTGCCTCTGTCCACTGCAAACTCTATATGCCACATGATCATGTGCATCCTTCTTTTGCATGTGTTGAATCTAAAATTACAAACAAGACAATCTTGATGGTAAAATGCAACAATCATAGTTGCATTGGATAAAACTTGGGCCTCATCTTTTGAAGGACATATTGATGTGCTTGGATTTGATATGTTCATTGTGAAGTTCAAAGAGATGGTTACACATGTTATCATAATCTGCTAAATAACAAATAATGAAAGCAGTCAAATTTGAAACATACTACTATACATATCGACAAGCTTGTAGAATCAAGAGAAGAGAAATGAATGACAAACCATGTTGAATCTTGGAATAGGGGATGAAAAAAGAATGTAGTCAGCAACAACTACACTAGTAATACAAACAAGAAGTCAGCTTCACCTGCAGAAGAAGATT
Source organism: Alisma plantago-aquatica (assembly GCA_963693085.1). Lineage (NCBI taxonomy): Eukaryota > Viridiplantae > Streptophyta > Magnoliopsida > Alismatales > Alismataceae > Alisma > Alisma plantago-aquatica. The sequence goes on along the minus strand of OY856411.1, from coordinate 344,703,660 downwards.
CTTAGTCTCAGCATATTAGCTAAATGTTGTTCCTCAAATGACCAAAGATGCTTGGACACCCAGATCTTATCATATAGAGCTACAAACCCATAGTCTCCCTTTGCAAACACTATCTCTACCAAGTTGATTGTGACCCTAAAGAATGGCCACTCATTGTACATCTCTTACAGAATGTGTAGGTCCTTGATATCCTTTTCTATCAGGTGTGCAACAAAGAGATAGAAATCAGTTGTAAGATCTTAGAACATAATGTACCAAATGGCAACAAAAAAGCCAAAGAAATCCACTAGTGTGATACCTCAAATGCAGCCAAATAATTCAACATTATATACATCATTCCAAGATTGTCAAATACCTACAACATTCACAAGGATACATATGTGTTTAACGGGTCGGTGGGTCTATTTACTGTTGCGAACGGCCTAAGACAAGGTGATCCCTTGTCCCCAATGCTGTTCACCATAGTGATGGAAGGTCTTACCAGATTGATGAAGGCAACAGAAGATTCAAGGAAGGTCAGACCGTTCAGAATAAAGAATGTCAAAGTCTACTCTCATCTCATTTTTGCCGACGACGTTATGCTTTTCTCCACCGGCCATGCCAATAGAGTTCGTGAGCTCAAAGTTGTGATGATGAAGTTTGGACACCTGACTGGCCTTTACATAAATACCATTAAGTCCAGGTTGTACCTCTCCAGGTCATGCGATGCTAGGAGAGGGAGGATGTGAAATGACATTCAGATCAAGGTGGGTAAACTACCCACTCGGTACCTAGGGGCCCTGGTGGCTGGTGGTAAAGGATCCACAGCTGATTTCATTCAATGCCTAGATATGTTGAGAACAAAGATTAACGGATGGGCGGTCTGTAGGATTTCTATGGCTGGGAAGTTGGTTCTGGTTCGTGCGGTTCTCCAGGCGATGATCTGGTATTGGTGTGACATTTGTGAGCTCCCCCTTCCTTTGGCGGATAAATGCAGACAGATTATGGCTAATTTCATCTGGGGCAGTAAAGGGCATGGAGTGTCTTGGCATATAATTGCCAAACCATTCAGTAGTGGGGCTCTGAATGTCACCGATCCTAAATGGATGGTGAATCTGAGTCAATGTAATAGAGTGGATCGATTCCTTAGACAGAAGGAAAATATATGGAGCAACACTTGGCGAAAGAAAGATATGTGGATTTGTAGAACAGGTTTGACAGTAACTCTTGTCAGATTTGGAGGAGTATGTGCAAACAGTGGCACGAGATGCAACAATGGTATAATGTTGATAGTCAAGGTTTGGTCTGCTTATCTTCTCTAAGGACAAGAGCATGGATCAACATTAGTACCGATGAAGAGGTAGTTTGGAATAAGTTGTTGTGGAACCAGTTCCATATGCCCAAATGGAGTACTACAACTTATAGGGCTTTACTCGCTAAATTACCTACTGCAGACAGACTTAGAAGATGGGGCTTGCAGGTTGATGCTCTGTGCTGCCTTTGTAATGGCGAGGAGGAAAGGCACCAACATATCTTTGGTAGCTGCAGGTTCTTTAGAAGAATCTGGTCGATTATATGCTTGAAATGTGAGTGGGGGCAGATTTTTGCAGTGGATCTCATTAGTACTGTTATAAAAATTAATGAGAAGCTAAAGAACAGAAGCAGCGCTGCGGTTGGGGTTTTTTGCTTGACTGGTGCTTGCTACTACATGTGGGAGGAGAGAAACAATAGGATTCATGGAGGTTTGTCTAGGGACGAGGAGATGGTCGTGGCCAAGATAGCGCTGGCTTTGGGCCGCGCTTTAAATTGTAAAGAAGGCTTTGCTTCTGATCTGTCAGAGAAAGCTAAAAGATACTGGGGTTTTTGTAGATAACACCCCCATGTATACATCTTGTGTTGTTTGGTTGGGCTTTTAGTCCCTTTGGCAATATATTTACCTATTTTTTTTTAAAAAAGGATACATATGTGCTTAAGAAATGGGAAAAGAAAAGAATGCATCACATATGAAGATTTAAGCCCATAAAAGATTACACTCACTGCCATCCCGCCTTTGAAACAATGCCACTTGAAATCCAACCTTGGTTTTATAAAACTATATTTAATTGCATAAATGAATAAGCAAAGTCAAGAGACAGATGTTGTACATCAACAAAAAAACATGATCTTGTATGAGAATCTAAGGAAGTATGTGATGAACTAAAATATATAAAAGTAACCTTTCTATCAGGAAGAGATATATCATGCTGGCATTCATCCTTCTACAATGTGGTCTCACCCTTACACAGTCCAAAATCCAGTCCCTACTAGAAGCATGTAGAAATAAGGGAAAATTTGAAATCTACAATGAACAAATTGAAACCTACAATAACTATTAGTAAATTTAGAATAGGAAATAGTCAATATTATAATTAGACTAAAAAAATATTGTGAGCTTCCCATAAAACATGAATATGGAAATGTTTGAGCTCTAATATTTCAGATCTAAAATATAGATGACAAGATTTTCAAGTAGTAAGGAAAAAACAAAGTCAAGACATAGATGTTCTACACCAATAAAAGAGAATGACCCACACTTTCAATATTTGACTAAGCCTTGTCCATCAAGCAAAAGTTACTGTAAAACTTTTAGGATAAAAAATCACAATAGAGATAAAAAGAGTTGCAAATGCTTAGATGATATTACTTTGTTATTAGAACATGTTGCACCCAACTGGATCAAAAATGCACTGGAAGAGTAGGTCATGATCTTTCATTGATGTACAATATCTTTAAAGATCATGAATTTGCTTTTTTTGATGTACTACATATGTCTCTTGACTCTGCTTTTTTCTTTCAACTTGAAAATCTTGGCCTCATCTGCAACATTTGACAATAGTTCACATCAATGGAATTATTGAGTAAATTTTAACTCTAGACCATAACACTTATAGGCATCATGTACATTCATAAAGGTTGTCTCAAGCTCCAAGAGAACATACATGACCATAGGGATTTGAAATCCAAATAGAATAAGCAACATAATTTCTACGATGAGACCACACTATCACAAACACTAATCAAATATGTAAACAAACTTTGAAAGTCAACAAAATGGAAGATTGAGAGCATGGTTATATGATTGCATCTAACTTAAATGAATAGAGAACATACTAGCATAGATGATGTATGTAATGCAAATCATACATGAACCAGTATCACATGCCTCAAAGACTAAAAGGTTGCTCTAGTTATGTTGTGGACTAGTATCACATGACTCAAAGACTAAAAGGTTGCTCTAGGTATGTTGTGGACTGGTAATGATCATTTCCTATGCTAAGCTCCCTTAAGTGATTGAACCTTTCATAGGATCGACATGTATGTTGTGTTGTGGATTGTTAATGATGATATCCTACATGACAACATAAGATCATCATCTCTGGAGATAAGTATTTCAATTGTCCCACAAATATTTTTTAGAGTATATACATAGCTGCAAAAGTAGTATTTGCAATATGAAAGATATGAACAATTGAATATACATTTATAAAAGGATAAAAAAAATTGATTTAAGATAGTATTCTATGACCTTGGAGCGTCCAATTTGATCTCTACACTGGTATCTACTGCTCTCTGACAATGGAGGGAAGGTTCTATCAATAGGAGGTGACGAGCCGAACAATGACAAGGCAACATACTCAACTGGCCCATCCTAGCAACCCAAACATGAATCCCTAGCTGAATATTGGTAAAGTGACAATGGGCATGATCAGATGGAAGCAGTAGTGTGGTCATGAACCTAACATTTCAAGATCCATGAATAAGTTTGTAGAAGCAACAAAATAGATATGTTGTCTGGAAGCATTATTTCTTTTACCTGTTGTTTAGAGTACCAAGATGGATACCACCACTACTACATAATAAGAAAATACTCAAGAAGACCCATAGGAGAACATCCCAGTAACAATTCCAACCTGAGCACATCATTAATGGATTAGCTTAGCTTAACATCACATCAATATTGATAAATAGTAGTTATGAAAGGGGTTTTTAAGCATCTACATGTAAGGATGTAAGATGTGATATTATTTGTATAATTTTCAGATAGTGTGGTTTCTTTCTAAAAGTACAATTGACTTTGCATTTAAATAATTATGGTTTCACAAGAAATAATGCACAATATAGATGAATATTCTATATATCATCTACGAACCAAATATGATGCCAACCAAAGTATTGTGCTAGAAAAAGAAAAATTGGACAGTATACAAGCATGCATAATTTGGGATCAAAATGAGAACTTAAATGAATGTTAGGGTACTTGTGAAACATTCAACTAGGATAGATATCACACTCAGTAAAGCCGCCAATACTGATGATGTAGATAGACAATAGATGAAATTAAAGAATAGACTGACAACATGAAACAAATCCATGAGGCATTATCTATTCCACTTGCTGCGACAGCTAGATTTGATGAAAATGAGTTGGAGATAGAGAGCTTGAGGAGTTGGAAGTAGTTGAGTTGGAGGAGCAACTTCTGTAACTTGTTGCAACTTCTCCAAGATTGGGTTGGATCTTTGAAATGATAGTAGAAATGCTTCATGGCATTTGTTATCCCTATTTGGCAATATTTATGGATCTCAAGAGCGAGGAGAGAGGGTAATATCTTGAAGAACGTTTCTCAAAATCCATGTCTAAATACAAAAGCACAAGTAATAATGCATTTTATGACATCTTCTATTCTATGTTGAAATTGAAGAAGCAATCCAGAGTTGTACACATCATTGTGAAGGAAATTTTGAATTCTTATGGAGTTAATATTATATAACATATTAGTTGTAAGTAGTGAGGATATTAGTCTCAACATTCACACATTAAAAGGGTCATGAAAATTGAATGGTGAACACAAAGATATAATCCAAACAAGAGACATCAACAAGACACAAAGATATGTTGTGGGTGTTCAACCTATATTAGTTAGGCAAAAATAGTTAAGTACCTATTTATTTGGAGATACTCCTACAACGTTCAAACTTATCTTCAAATGTTTGGAATCCTCCCCTACCACCTAAGCATCAACATTTCTCTGAAGACTATGTGCTAGTCACATACCCATAAAAAACAAACCCTTAACCCTACACGAAGCACACCACACAGATCCTTCTTGCTGCTCATGCAGTTTTCTCTAGAGACTATGTGACTATGTACTAGTCACATACCCACAATGAGCAAACCATTTCACTACTTTATTAAATCTTGGAAAAATATATCCCTTTCTCTAACAAGGAGGGTTACATGTGCTCTATATCCATACAAGATGTGAAACCAAGATGCATTATGCAAACTGCCATACTACATGCAACCACTCATGAGAGATTAATTAACTATAGGAAAGGAAAACTAATCCCATAGCATGAGTTTGTAGACAAACACAGAGGCAAGATTGGGACCAAAATAACAAAAGAAATTCTGAGGCCTATGACGACATGCTAGGAATATGTAACTGAAAGAACAATTCATAGTCGCCTCACCATGGAAGCAAATTATTGTATATTGTAGTACAATAGTTTAACAAAAGACTCTCAGAATTAAAGGTTCATTCTATAACATCAAGACACTATCAGAATATAAACATAGTTGTTAATTATGAATGGGAGAAACACATTGGTTTGGGGTAATCAAGGGTCAAAGGGAGGATCAATACAAAATCCAAGGACCACTGCATAGTCCTAAATGACTTGAATGATCTGAAACCAAGTTGCATGAACGACATAGTTGGTGAATGGAACCTCGAATAAATTTAGAATTGGTTTAAGGAGAACAACGATAGAAAATGCAACCAACAAAACTGAATTGATTTACATATATTGTAGGTCTCTAGTAGAACTTAAATTATTTTGACATTGACAATCTTGATCTAACTAACAAAATATATATGTAACATTCATACTTGAAATACACTTTATAATCCCGTGTCAAAATTGCATACATAAACATGAATATAGAAACTTGGAAGAGATGAGCAGGGCTTAAGTAGTCTACTTGGACAAGATGACAAATATGAACAACCATAAGCATGTAGTGAAAGTTTAATTAACCTACCTAATTCCATGTTGATTGGGTTGTAATCCCCGTTACTAATTTTAGTGAATTAGTATGCAGACTATTTTCCCAATAGAACATGCCTACACAGTCCAACAATTGTAGCAACAGGGGAAATGAGGAAATGCATGTTACCAAATAATCAACAATATTGGCATATTGCTTATTAGCAAATATGCTCACTCAAATATGTGGGACAGATCTCAAAAATGCAAATGGGTACCTAATTGATTGAGTTTGAATAATTGATTCACATGTAATTTTGAAGTACTTGATTACCATGCAACTTACCAAAGCTACACACCCATGAATGTTCTCTAGTGAAGACCATTGACCAGTTCATTTGCTGACGGTCATGCCAATTAATGTTCTCACAAGAGTTATTGTTTTGCTTCTTACAGATGACAACATTAGCCCCTTTGTCAATGCCATCACACCCTTAAGATGAAGGGATATCATCTGTGCATTACCACAATGGATGCACTTCGTAACTCATAGAAGATAGCAGCTAATGAAATTAAATGTTTGATAGAGAGAGTGCATATAATTTGAAAAAAGTCTAGAGATCATTTAAACAATCCAGGAAGTTCATGGAAAGACAAAGTTGCTAGAAAGAAGGAAACTTAAGGAGCATATAAAAGTATTTGAAAGGGAATGGGCAAATACAAATAAGGAGTTACAAGAAGAGAATAATCATGTTCACAGAATATCTACTGAATGGAGAAATGTTTGGAAGATTCAGTTTGTTATGAAATAAATGAGGCAAATACAACTTTTTATGCCACACAATCACCCATGTGATATACCTTTTGTAGAACTTTACATTCAGTACATACAATACATATATGTTGGAAGAATACAACCAAGAAGTACCTAGCATTCTCCTTTCCACTTGCATAGACCCCGGTATAAAACAAATAGGTTACAAGCTGATATATAATATTGTTACTAAATGTACAATAAGGTGCCCTACATGTGATTAGTAACAGACGAAGTGTGGGGAGAGGACCTCTTGAACAAGATAGAATAAAATCTAACTGTAATTTTACATTATCATTTTGTTTCTAATAATAAGTACTACCCCCTACAACTTATTGATATCTTCTTCTAAGAAAGCAAGTTGTGAGCTTAAGAACCACATAGTTTAGAAGTCAATTTGCAGAATTAGAGGTCATCACAACAATCACTAGAGCCTAAATCAATCTTTATATCTTGTTCAGCTTGGTTTTCAAATTTACAACATAAATAATAGTTTCCTGAGATTATTTCATAGATAAATTGAATGTTATGTTTGTGGCATTCAAAATAGAAATGCATTATAATTAACACATATAAATTGAAATCAAAGAATCATTAATCAATATTGATGTACAAGTATCACTATTCTATGTGCCAGTGTTGTACTTGGATTATTATTTATATGCTATAAATTGCTTCTAGATACATATTATTTAGCATTGAGTATAGCTGATTGGATACACTATGACCTAAGAAGGAGTTACATATGCAAAAAAATATGCAAAAAGCTAGTTAGAAATTATCATTTTTAAAACAGGTAGAGAAGCATGTTCACATATGGAGAGAAGAAAAACAAATAGATAAGGTTGTTCATAAATGAGGAGTACACAAATAAGAATTTCATAATTATTTTGAGTTTCCATATCAACCAAGTTACAGTCATCTATAAACAGTTTGAAAAGTATATGAAACATATATTATATAGCCTTTTAGTAGAAATAGTTTAGTATATACCAGTTCAAAATGGAAATGGTGATTCAGGATAATGTGGGCATGATCATTGCAATGGCGGGTAAATCAATTTTGAAACTTATGAATATTATTGGCTAAAGCACTAGCAACAAGATATTTCGATTGTCCTTGCAATGGCAGGCAATATCACAAATATGGCTCAGTAGTAGTCTTTATACCAAAATAGTTACCAAATGAGATTTCAACTACCGTTACATATAGTTCAGTAGCTATCTTTTGTTTTCGGCTATTGAGATGTGTCATGGTTCAGTTCTGAAGTAGAAGTGATGCCAAATCAATAGTAAGATGGTATATCATGAAAATGCTACATAACATACACAAATAGAGCCAGAAGGACTGAAATAAAGTGTCTATACTATGAAAGCTTCCTAAGGTGTGTGATAAATTTTCTCTTAGATAGCTTCTATTGCAACTTATACCGATATGATGCCCATTAATGAAGGTCTAAAGAGATTTAGGGAGTGACTTAAGACTCAGCTGGTCATGTTGAGACTAAGGTTATAGTAATCACAAAAAATATTCTAGGAGTGGATTTTGACTCCATATGGAACACTAGATATCAGACAGTAAGGATTAGTAGGCTAGGGGAAGCAGTGATAGTGGGAATTACCCCTGAGTGGTATCTTGGGTTATGACCCAGGACCAGGGAAAGAACTTCTATTAGAACCACTTAACATAATTTTTTATTCTGATGTTGTATTGTTTCTACACCCCTCAAGTTTCCAGTGAAAATGGATCGATAGGAACACATACTTGGATGATTATGTTCCTCCACATGATATTTGTGATAAGAGGTTTCCTAGAAATACAACATCTGTACATTAGACCCAAGTGTCTGTGCGCCATGTGTATCCAATTATAAGATTCACCCAGAGGAGTTGTTGACATGTTATGTTATAAGTTATGAACCTTAGATGTGAGATAAGGTAGGGTTCAAGGTCTAAAAGTGACCACTAACCTAGAAATCATTTAGAGGAATGTTTCCAGATGAAACTACTATAACCACATTGGTAACTAGAGTAGAAACATACAAAGTAAGTCAGAACTGAAAAAAAATCACTAATCATATCCTTGATCTTAAAATCATCATAAATTCTTAGTTATGCATCTAAATGCCATGATGCAATATACCATTTTGATAAAAAAAAATGATACCTTACTGATGATGATATCATATTCTGTAGTTTTTGCATAATGTTCTATGATTTTTCTAAAAGTCCCTTATATGACTTTTTGAGGTCTAAATCAAGTTATACCATTCTTAAACATGTATGATTAATGATCTGTTGATAACCCTCTTTGTAAATCAATACCTTTAGCTCTTATAAACGTGGTATAATGTCTTGGACCTATTTTAGGAACCTTAATGTTATTTTAACCTATCAGACTTAAAGATGGTTACTTTATGTGCTTGAGTAATACACCTGGATCATTTGTGAATTTTTGATCTTGTGTAAAGTATTAGACCTAATTAGCCTTTTGAGATGATTTGTACTTTGAAATCAGTAACCTTCGTGGTGTTGGGTATCACCTTTAACCAAAGGGTAGGCCCTTTCTCCTATGTTGGACTCGTATTACAATTTGATTAACTAATATGCCCTCAATGTGATGTTCATGTACTTATGTGGTTGCATCCTTGATTCTTTTTCTAAAATGGATCATTAATTATTCAAACCTCCATTTCACTTCCCAATCAGTCCTTGAATGACTTGTTTTAATAACTACCAAGTAGCATATTTGTGTAATCCTTTTAACAACAAGTAATACCTAGTGTGATCTATATGCACATGTTGCTTGTCTGGAACCTAACCCTGCTAAGAACATTATCGAATAATGGACATGATATCTTAAAGACTCCAAATCATAAAGTAGCTCATGTTTACATCTAATCTAATGCAAATGCTTCACCTAGATCTATGACATAATGTTGATCCATGGACTATGATTGAAAAATGACATGCTTGTTTCTAAGTTTGGAACTATGTTTGAGCTGAGTGAAACTTAGATCTAGGGAGACACCCACACAACTTGTATAATGCTTATCAATCAGAATCTAGTGATCTAAGACACTATGCTATATCTTTTCCTTGCAAGGTACCCTTGGATTGGATAATCTATAGGATCTTATTAAAAATGCTTAATCTTGTATTCTACTCATAAGGTACACTTACTCTCTTGACCCTACTATGTTATTGGCTTGTTTGTATGTATGCTCGTATAAATGTTTGGCTAGTTAATTACTTGTTTGAGCTACTTGTTCCCTACAAATAGTATGTTTGTTCTGCTTGAAACATGTTGAACAAACCTTGAACATAATTAAAGTTGTCCATTATACAAACCTAGTGTACCTTCCTATATTCTCAGGGTAAGGGCACAAGGTTAGGCATCTTACTTGAGATGTCAAGATAAGGTGGACCATGTCAATAAAAGGGTATCTAATCTTGAGCACACTTACAGACCCTTTCAATGTGAAGCTGGTCAATGGCCATAATATGTTGTTGAGTATAATGGAAATACACCTAAAATATACTTTAGATAATAGAAGGTTGCTAGTAGTTTTTGCCATGTTTCATCTTCTTTCTTAGATGTTTCTAGCCAAGAAAACTTTTATAGTACGCTTAAATTGTTTACATGCCTTTTCATAACGTACTTAATGCTTTAGCATTAATCTATATTGTTTATCAAATTTGTAGTTGTCAAATGAAGATTCACTACACTCAAGACTCAAAGCTCTAAAATGCAATACAAATGGGTATACTTGAATCTAGAAAAGGGTACATATCTCTTATGTCCATGGTTAGTTCTTGTTATCTCTTTAGTCTTGTTGTTACTGCTTTGACATATATATTGCATGTGTGAAATATTGTGCCTTTCTACTGATGGACACCCCAGTCCACTCACCTTTGGCTATGTAGACGTTAGGATTGTGGAATTATGGTAACATATAGTTCCGTGACAATTGTTCCTCGATTTCATACAATGTTGTTAATGAGTATCTTTCTCCAGGAATCATATTAGGGGGCTTTCCTCATTCCTCTAGCCCTAGGGCAACTGGTGAGATTGTATAAGGAGGAGGCTCTATTTCAGGTGATGTTGTCGCAAATTACGTTGGCCATTTTGAAGCCCATCAGGCAATTCACGTCCCTCAAGTAGCGATTGAAAATGAGGTCAGATCATGGATGGATCTTCTGATACCAGGGAAAGCGGAGATTTTGTGCTACCTCAAGAAGATGCAAACAGAGGTAAGGGATGAGAAGTTGATTTACCCTAATAGCATTGTAGAATGAAATAATGAGAAATGGAACAGAACAAAAGTAGGATATGTGGTTGGTCTGAAACCTAATTGGCATACTCTGGTTCTTCATCTAGCATAAATCTGGAAAGTCCATGGTTCTTTAGAGGTTAAGTCGAGGGGAAGGGCTTTTTCCTGATTATGTTCTCTAATGATGCATATATGGAGGTGGCTTTAGAGGGAGGTCCCTGGTTTGTGGCTGGAAAACCAATGATAATCAAGAAGTTAGAAAGGGGAGATCAGATGGAGAAGATGAAGCTAACAAAGATTCCTATTTGGTTGAAAGTCCACAACTTTCCCTTAGAACTATGGTATGAAAAGATCTTCTCGTACATTGGAGTTGTTCTTGGGAAGTCAGTGAGAACTAATCATCTTACGCTCTCATTCAAAAGACTTGAATATGCTAGAATGTTGGTCCTTGTCCCAGTCGATTTCACTTATCTGAAGGAGTTCGAAATCCTTAGTGATGATGAATTATTAGATGTTATTAGTTTTGAGTATGAATGGGAACCTAAAAAATATTTTGAGTGTAGTAATTTTGTCCATGAATTAGTGATGTCTAATGAAAAAGTTGTTCCTCATGCGGCAAATCATAAGAAGGTCCATGTTTCTCAATCATCGAACAAAATCTGGAAACCTAAGAAGTCTAAGGTTGTTCTAGTGGTATTGGAAGGTCCTAGCTGTGATTTACTATCCAATGTTATTGAAATTATTGGGGATGAATATGTTAGGATTGATGATGTTGCCATTTCCTCTAAGGTGGCAGCTAATGGGTCATGAAGACACCTATTCAGAGGTCTATGCTGGAATAGAAAATTGTTCATAAGATGAGAAGCCCTCCAAAGCATGTGTCATGAAGAGTTTCCAGGGGAACGAAGTTGTGGATCAGATAAAGGGAGTTGTGGATGTTGTGCCTAATAGGTTTTCTCTACTACATCAGATAAAAGATGATCTTGATCACTCAGATGTACCATGGGGAAGGGAAGAAACACCTAGTTTTCCAAATGGATATGCCTTTCTCCATCATGTAGTGTAATGTAAGGAGGGCGCACAATAAAATCCCTTGCATTTGGAAGGACATTAGGATAATTAAACATGATATCTTTATCCTCATAGAATCTAAAGTCAATAAAAATGATATTTCATGTTGTGTTAAGTCCATTTGGAAGAATGCTTATTTCATAGACAACTCAATTCCACTTGTATACTAGAATTGTTATCATTTGGGAAAACCTAGTTATCCATATTACTAAGATTTTAGAAGGGGATCAACGTTTGCACTTTGATGTTGTTTTTGGTGAAAATGCTCTTCATCTATCAGTAGTTTATTCTGCATATGGTGATATTGATAGGAATCATTTATGAGAAGGCTTGATTGATATCTACAAACATATTCCTAAGGATTGGTTTGTGGTTGGAGACTTCAATGTTGTTCATCTATCTTGTGAAAGGCTAGGCAAGAATCCTCCTATAGAGGTTAGTATGGATGCTTTTAACAATGTTATGTGTAAGATGGGCCTTCTTGAGATGCCTATGAAAGGCCCTTTCTATACCTAGGATAGTAGAATGAAGGATGGTTTAAGAACATTCTCTAAGATTGATCATATTTTCTTTAATAAGGAACTCATAAAGAGTTTTCCCAATTCATGGGGTGAATCTATTTCTAATATTGTAAGTGATCATAAGATGATAATGGCCCACCTTGTAAGAGGTAAGAAGAGGATTACTACTTTCAAGTTCATTAATAGTTGGACAACCCACCCTGTTTCAAAGAAGAAGTTGTAAAAGTGTGGAGCATTGATATCTCTTATCCCCCTGTGTATAGGTTGTATAGAAGATTATTTTCTGTGAAGATTGCTCTAAGCTATAAAACTAAAGGAATCAATGAGAGCTGCCATCAATAATTTATGGAAGTTGTCAAGTGAAAATCAACCTAAATTTGTTTAGGGAGGCTGGATATGGTTTGTGATGCTACTCAGGAGAGTCTCGGCATTTCTTTGGAAATTATTTCTAGATAGGATAGTTACAATGGATCTCCTATAGAGATTAAAATATTCTTTGTTGTCTTGATGTCCTCTATGTTGTGAAGGAGAGGATAAAGTAGGTCATCGATTTTTTGAATGTCCTATATTTGTGCATATTTTGAGTTTATTTGATTATATGTTCTTCTCTAGTTGGCCAAAGAATAAAATGCAGATGCTTAATCTATCAGGGAATGCCAAGATGTATTCTTATTTTGTATTGTATAATCTTTTCCTTGCAATAAACTGTAGGATCCTCCTTAATAATTGTAGGACGTTTCATACTATTTTGGGGTGTGTTCTCCATGATTCATAGAACATGCACAAATAGGTTTTATATACTTCTTTTAATAGTTTTCTTCTTCAAACTCTTTTGTACTTTTTATGGGAAAAAACAATAAAAAGGAAGAGGCACACTGGGTTCACCACAAAAACCTTTATTGTATTGTGGTTAGTTTCTCTAATCTAGTGTGATAGTGGTTTTTCTTACCAGCATATTAGTGCTCAAACAATGCCATGACAATGTCTTCTTCCTCTTTTTGCATGTTATTTCTTTTAACATTTCCACAAAGCAATCCATAAGCTGGAAGTCCAGACTCTTAAGTTAGCAATCCATAATATAGTGATAAATATTTCAGACTTCAGTTCTTACAAGTGACTTCATCATTTATTCCTTAAACAACAATTCTGCTAGATCCTTTCCCGTGCACCATGTATATTTTCCAAAACTCTATTCTCTCCTAGACCTGCATATTATTTATTTTTTCCAAAAGTTTTATACTAAAGATGTGATATAGAAATTATAAACTGAGAAAATAATTTATACAAGGAATGTATATATCGTCTGTAACAAGTATCTATTGCAGTTGATGTCTAAGTTATTGGTACACATGAAAAGTAATTATAATGTCTACTTGTAACTAATTTTTAGTCTATGAGTACAAAAAAGTAACTCCTTACACTTTATCTATGTTCTGAATGAATTACTCTACATACTCTTTTATTTATTTTGTCTTAAAGAGCTCCAATCCTATGAATGTTGAACTCTTTTTTGTATTTGAAGTGTAACTTATGTTAGTTATTTATCTAAAAGATACATAAAAGTTTAGATATTTTATGGTATGTTTTACCCGTACATGTGCATGCCTTCTAATTTTGATATTTTCTTCTATGCTTCCAGTATCTGTCTTCATGTTCCTCTTTCTCTTTCTCAACATTTTTGGCATTTTCTTCTCAACTTTGTTTGAAGGTATTTCAACTTCTTTTTCTGTATCAGTTGTCACAAATTCTTTTGCTTCAGCTTCAATGTCAACATCCATCATTATGTTTTGTATCTCATCTTTATCCTTTTGTATTGGAAATTCTACTCAAGGTTGAGCATCTTCTGGTACAATTTCTGAAGGTTGAGCATCTCCTTATTTGACTTTGTCATCTTCTTGAATTGTAGCAAAATTTTTCTTATGATGTTTCTCAACTACTTTCTTCTTTAAATGAAGTCTATTGAATATTGGTGTTTTTTCTTTATCTTCATTCTTTCTTGTAGATTTAGTTACTTAACCAACATATTTAATCTCCAACCTCTTCAAAATGCAATCTCCATTTGTCCCATGTTGGTATGTATCTGCCAACTTCATTCTCAATTCTCGTGTCCTCTTTCTAAGTAGATTTTCAATTGAATGTGACATATTATTCTCAATGAATTTGGGAGTTCATCTTTTTACATCTTCTATATGCCTGTCATTTTTATTCTATTTCTTCATCGTACTATTTTCTTCTTCAACTATTGACAATCTTTTCCTCAATCTCTCATTTTCTTCTCTTAAAGAAGAAAAAGCTTCTACTACTATTTGATTGTAGACCTCCTTCTACAATCTCAATTTGTCCTCAAGATTTTGGACTCTCTTCTCCAAGCTATCTGTGAATGTCTTGCTCATGTCAACTGATTTAACTACCCTAGTAGTCACTACCTTACTCTTTGCACAATTTGCTACAAGATAAAATGGTAATTCTTTGACCTTCTTTAAAGCTTCCCATTTATCCATTCTATCCTTCTTCAACTTTGTCAAAAGATGTGCACATTAATCATCATAAATCCAATAATGTATCATATGTGTATCATATATGTCTTATATGAATTTATAGAGTCATTATCTTCAATGACACTCAACCTTACATTTTCTGTCTCTAAATTGTTGATCTTCTAGGATGAGCCCATTTCTTTATCCTCACCTATGCTTCATTGAATGCTGGCTTTGCTATTCCTATAATCTCATAAGCACAAACCTATGAGGATATGAAAAGTAGGATTTATAATTTTAATCGTCATGTAGAGAAGTTCAATGACATAAAAAACATATGAAACAAGTTACTTACACATAGTCACATATCACATCATGTGGTGTAGATTGTGCTTCTATGGTTTTCCCTTCTTTGACTCCTTTTTAGATTTTCACTTAATTCTTTCATCCTCTTAAAGATGCGAATCTAGACTAACTTAGCCCAATTTAATTGCCCTGTTGTAGTTACATCATCCAAGTAGTGTAAAAGGAAAAGTGGGGCATATTAGCTTGTATCTGGTAATAGGAATGTTGCCAACATGTTCAACATCCATGCTCTACACATGCTTTGGTAGTTTTCTTCTGTATCATTCTTGGAAAATTCTTACCACTCCTTCCCTAAGTTGTCCTTATGTAATACATGTTTCTCCTTTTTTCTCTTAACACCTTAACCATTTTCATCTTCGACTTTTCTTCAAGAGTCAAATCCTCCCAAACTGTTATTATAATATATTTTTTTTTTCTCAGAACAATATATATACCACTACTAGGTAAACGTAGCATCACCGCAACATACTCTATTTTCATCATAGCCTCAATCCCTAGTGCTATCATGAATCTATCACTTTCATTATATCTTTCAACTAGATCTTCTAAAAAAAGCCACATCTATAGTAAGATGAGGCATGACTATCAAATTCACAAAAGTAATTGACCTCATCCTCTCCAATTAGTTTTGCTAATAAACTAGCTATTTTGGATTCTATTATAACTCTTTAGTAACATCTATGGTAAGGTTTTTATGTACCTACAACAATATCAAAAGTTCCTATTAATTTTCTTACCTACGTACTTACCAATTCACAGTGTTACTTTTTTAGTTCATAATGTTACTTTCCATTTGACATAGTTACTTTTCATTTGACATTGTTACTTTTTTGTTTATAGAGTTACCTTTTTCTTAAAAGACTTACATTACAATGAATAAAGTTACTTTTTAGTTGACATTGTAGAGAAGTTGAGTTGGGACCACATTAATGTGATTATGTTAACTTAAACCTACAAAACTTTAAAGAGTAGAGTATTTTTTTTTTATCAATCCACAATGTTACTTTTTAGTTCACAAAAAACATTTTTTATTCCATGTAGTTACTTTTTATTTCACATAGATGCTTTATTGTTAACATTTTTACTTGGTTATTTATAGAATTTATTTCTATTTTAGAACGCTACCTTTTTGTTAACCCGACTACTTCAGTTAATATAGCTACTTTTCCATTAGTTGAGTTACTTCCTTTTTGAGATATACCTTTTTCTTAATATATTTACTTTTAATTTGACATAGTTACTTTTTCATTGACAAATTTACTTTTTGATTAGAAAAGTTGCATTTTGTTTAGCACAATTATGTTTCAGTTTACTATGTTACATTTTTGTAAATAAGTGTAACTTCTACTAATAGACAATTGTAATTAGTCTAAATTCCCACTTCAGATATAATTAACATTACTTTCTACAATCTTTCCTTTGCCTTTTAGTTTCATTTGCTGTTTGAAAATATACTCCATCTTTCCCTCATGATTTTCTTGTTCTTATTCTGATCTTGAAATAGATCCTTCTTTAGTAGCTTCTAGTTTTTCATTCTCACACACAACAACTGCCTCCTCTTCAACAACTACATGCATGGCAACCACCTCTTCTTCAGCAAGTTCTAGTTCTTCATTCTCCCACACATCAATCACCTCTTTAGTAGCTTCACCTCCAACACTCTCATCTAAATCATTCTCATATCTAGTTGGCTCATCTCCAATAATAATACTAGTAGTCTTCCTTCTATGCTTCTTCTTCTAACCTTTCTTTGTATTTTTTGTCACACCATGTATATTATCCTCTTCAAGACCTTTTTCCATTACATCATCTCCTTCCAAATTATCCACAAATTCTTATTCTTCAATGTAGTCAACAACATCATAGTGTGTTTTTATGAAATCTTGATCTCCTCTCACATTTCTACTTCCCTTATTGCTTGCCTTCTTTGTAGTTGCTTTCCCTAGTTTTGTTCTCCCCATTTGATCTCAGCGACAGACACCATGCACTTTTTTTCCACTTGCTTGTTCTGCACGAACACAATAGTGAGCACCAGTGCAATCAAGACCAACAATAGTGGCACAAATGGAAAGGAATAAATTTAGAAGTGGAGTGGAATCCCTCTAGAATGGAATTGCCTCTTGATTTAGGGAGTTTTAGGGAGGAGGAAAGCTTGCAAATTCCTTTTTGCTACTCTTTCGTGCAACCGCAATACAATTCACTTCAACTCAACATTTTTCAAATATTACTAAACTATTACCGCATTTTTTAGTATATACTAAATTTCCACCACATTTTTAGAGACGGGTAGTGTTTCTACAGTACTCGTGCGGGTAATAAAACAATCTCATACATATACATACATACACACATATAATATATATATATATATATATATATATATATATATATATATATATATATATATATATATCAAGCACTATTAGAAATAATGATAACCTCTTTGAAGCATAATTCTGGAAATTTTAGGGTTTGAATTAAAATGTAAATTTTCCTACAAAAGGAACAATAAATTCATTAAAAATTGCAGTTGACTTGATAAAAGTAAAAATCATACAATTAACTCTAAAACTAGAGGATAACCACAAAATGCTCCTAAATATAGGTCTAAAATATGCAAATAAAAAGGATAAATTAAAATTTATCAGTGGTATGTGGGGCTAGTTGGCATACCTAAAACTGTACTAGATCCTCGAGTACAGGGCCCAGGGGTTACACCAATCATGTCCACAATTATGTTCCTATTCCAATGAATCATATGTGTGTGACACCGTAGGTGCCAAATTACATTGTAGTGCTATCCACAATCAAATTATGATTTGACGAGCAATGATTAGTATCTAGTAATATTTCATTGCTACCCAATTAATTGGAGAAGTTGGAGAACAACATAATCTAGTATTGTAACCAATGTTATAGTGATAGTATAATACCTTTGTCTCTGATATCTAGATTGAATCCAAGGCATGGAAACATCATCCTCTTAATATTCAATCTTTATTCCTGTAACAAGAGTAGACAATTGAGATATAATGAGCTTAGTATCATATATAGAGTCACATGAGCATGGCCATGTATTTCATAGTCTCACTCTACATTTGGCCAAGATATCACTCCAATGGGAGGAACAAATTGCATCTATGTTACTCACAATTGTCCACATGTGTCACAATGCACATAATAACAACTTGTATAGAAACCATTTTCAAGGTCACGTTGAGTAGTGTGAAAGCACATTGAACAACATGCAATCATTGTAGTGCCTTCATGTCTAAGGAATGCAATCACCATTGTCTCATTTTACTTCTGACGACCTTTATTAGCCTTCTTTCAAAGTGGGTCTATCTAGTTAACTCGTTTATAACAAGTACTTATGTGTTTGATTTGATAACCAATATCATGACTAATGAGATGTAGTCATCAATTAACACACATACTGGTCTTAATGTAGTATTTTTTTCCTAATTTCCACAATAACATCTAATAAGAGACTCAGAGAAGAATGAATACTCTTAACATACATATGATCTCACTCAAGTCCTCAACCCAAATTCACATGTTATTGAGTCATACATTCTTAGGAAATTATTATATGAATTCATTGTCCCATATTAAAAGAAACATAATAATTGCAAATTCATTCATTAATAATCAAATCCATTACAAGTGTGCCATTAAAATCTATTATTGGTCTCATGACAAATTCCAAACCCTTTGTCATTGTTTGGTGGTTGTCTTATGGTCTAGACTTGGATAAAAGCATTTTAACTATATGAGATAATGCCTACGACATTTCTGACCTAGGTTAGAGTTATGAGTCTTCTTGTACACCATTATGAGAACGTCATTTTTCAAATCATTGGAAAGGCATTGGAGAAGCTGATTAAGGTCAAAATCTAAATCACTACCAAGTTCAAAAGTAAAGGTCATCTATCTATTGATCTGGATAAACGAGAACCCATTATTCCCATAATTTTAATAATAAGAATGGGTACAAACTAGAATATGAGTCATTACCTGAGATATGCCTAGTACGTGTAAAATTGGGCCTCTAGGACAACAATTGTAGTTACTCTAAGCCATCCTCATGCCAACAATGATGAATCCAAGGATGAAAACTCAGTTGTCACTTGGTTTTAAGAAGAAGGCAGATGGCAAGTTCCCTATGGGAAGAATATACACACAAGGAGAAGGGAGAAGGAAAAGAAAATGTAAGATGAGGATATCAAGAGAGTGCATCCTGACAGTTGATTTGCTTCTCTGAATGTTGAGGAGTTAGAGAAGAGAATCAAAGAGACTTGGGGAGTTTTTCTTAGGCTGAATAGGAGGGATTTAAAATTGTTAGTCAAAGGCATGGCGAACTGAACAAGAAGAAATAGAAGAATCATGTCAATCGGGCTCAATAGAGGAGGGAAGCTGACACTGCAAGTTTATGCTACAATTAATAAGAAGCTAAAAAGAGGAGGTAAGGCATCAAAGATTCAATGCCCATCAATAGATACATAATGATGCATTCAATAGTCTAACAGAGGATAATAGTATTTTTTTAGGGAGTCCATAGGGTCTAGCATAGAAGAATGACATACACTATCATAAATGAGGAAAAGATACAAAAGAGTGCCTCAAGGAAGAAGTATCCCATGAAAAGGGAGAGAATAGACTCATCATCAGGTGGCAGTGGGATCAAAATCAATCCTCCACATTACAATTTCATAAGAAGGGCCACGTTTGCCAACACAAATGTTGATATTGAAGAGGTGCTAAAGTAATTAATACGTGCCTAACATGGCATCTCATGTTTTCTCCTCTCTCCATGATTCCCTATCAGGTGGATATACTATATTGGAATGTCAGAAGAATTGGCAATCGGGGTATTGTTCACAACTTTAATGGCATAGTTAAAAAGTACAAACCAATGATTGTTGTTGTCTTAGAACCTAGAATAAGTTTCCCTAAAGCCACATGGACCATCAAAAAGTTAGGATATGATATCTCACATCGTGTGGAGGTTACTGGATTCTTTGGTGGAATCTGGGTCCCATGGAATGTGGCTGATACCAAGATGGAGATATTGTTGAGTCATAGTCAATTTATACGTTACAAGGCACATGAGAGCTAATGTACATTTTTATACACACATCCAAATCCCAACATTAAGAAAAAAAATCTTGGGGCTCACATAATTGAGATAAGAAAGAATGTTGGAACTAAATTGATTGGTATGGGGGACTAGAGTGCTTTTACCAACCTTGGAGACAAAATGGGTAGCATGCATTGCAATAATAATGATGTTGATGCCATGAAAACCATCCTAAATCAAGTTGACTAGTCAGACATGGGAGTATCTAGACTAAGGTTAACCATAAAAATAAGCGTGTTACACCAAAGATTGGATAGAATGAATGCTAATATAAAATATTTTAACATCTATATTGGTGTTATTAAAATCAACCTCTCGAGGACATATTTAGATCACAGTCACATTCTTCTTTGGTGTTGTTACACCAAAGACTCCTAACCTTGCTTTCTGGTTAAATATGCTTACTTATCATAATTAGATGCTTAAAACCTTAATCAAACCTTTGGATGTTCTTTGATATTATGTGATGAGCTTATGTTTCATATTTGGCCCAGTTTGGACACCGTTTGAGCAAGTTATGCATATATGTGCTTGTTTTGGACCTAATTACTATCCAGTTCTAGGGTTTTTGTTGCAATTTGCCACATTCTTGTTGTTTCATATACGTTTGAACATCATTTTTGATATAGTTGAGCATTGGGGCACCTCGTCAAACCTTGGTTTGAGCGGTGACATCTCATGTTGAGTTTAGGGTTTACATGGATGCCCTATGTTGATGGTTGACCGTGGGCATCGACCACCTTGTTTATGGCGATCGCTAAGTTTTCTTTTGTCTTTGGTTTTTGGTTGTGGATGAAGTTTTGGGTGTTCCCTCTAGTCTTAGCCGTCGATGAGTCTCATTACTCCTCTAGCTCACCAAGAGTTCCTAGGGTTAGTGACCATTTCCTTTTCTAGTTAGTTGGCCACCAAAGATTCTCAACGGTCATTTGCTTTTTTGGACTAGGTTGGTTGATGGTTTCTTTTGGTGGGGTTTCCCTAGTTTCATGGATGAGTGTGGTGCTTGCATGAACGAGATCTCTTAGACACATGGCATGTTTAGCTTGACACTTAACCCCCCTTTCTCTCTCTCCAACACAATGCTATATCAACCCCTCTCTTTGCTTGCAAAAAAGCTCTTTACACACCTAGTTTAGTCTCTCCTCTTCCTTGGTTACCCTTGGAGCTCTTCCACTCTTTCTTGGTGGTGAAGGATGATGTCAAGGCTGAAGAAGGTTGGCCGATCTCCCTTGCATGTGAAGTTAGGTTTGGATCTACTCTTTTGTGATTGTTGGATGATTCCTTGATCTTCTTCTTGGTCTTAGTAAGTGATATCTCCCTCCTCCTCTTTGTTTTCCTTATTTCCCTACCCTCTTGCTTTCTCTTCTTGGCTAAACCCATGGTGTTTCATGGTAGTGCTTGAGTTAGAGCTTTAAAAACTTCTCTTTCTTTGCATCCTTGACCTAGGGTTTGCTTCTTTCTTGGAGGTGGAGTTAGCTTGGTTGAGAGGAGTTCTCAAGCTAGGGTTCCTACCATTCTTGTTCAATCACTACTACAGAAACAACATTCATTGTCACTTTTCTGGGCGTCGGTTCTTTAGGAAAACCAACGCCTAAAACATTAGACGTCGGTTATTTAGGCAAACCGACGTCTATATTCGAAGACCAATCAGACACGGGTACCGCTTTGAATACAGTGTCGGTTGTTAATAACAAACCGACGCCTAAAGTCGCCCGTGAAATCCAATTTTCGAGCAAACAAAATAGTGTCACTTTCAACGTCGGTTATGTAGATAGAAACTGACGCCTATGCGCGATGAAAATTTGTGCGAAAAGTGTCACTTTCAGTGTCGGTTAACCTTCTATAACCGACGCTGAAAGTGGTTCCCGCCAAACATTTTCGTGAAAATATCGTCCAATTGGACGTCGGTTGGTTCAAACAACCGATGCTAAAGAGGTTTAGGCGTCGGTTGTTTGAAACAACCGACGCTATTTGGGAACTTAATATCCCGCAATCGCCCGACTCTTCCCCTTTCTTCTATTTCATTGCGAGCCGATTTCCCTTTTCTTCTCTGCTGTCGCCCGACCACGCCGCCAATTTCTCCTCCACGAAAGCTCCTTCTTCCTCCACGACAGCGTCGCCGCGCCGCCGCCGTGCCCCCTTCTCCGCCGCCACTGCTGCTGCCTTCTTCCCCTTCTCCGCGCCCCCTTCTCCGCCTGGAGCTCGCCGGCCACCGCTGCCCTGCCGCCTGGAGCTCGCCGGCCACCACTGCACCTGCCTGCCCTGCCGCCTAGAGCTCTCCGGTCACCGCCACCACTGTTGGGAGGTCAGTTGTTGTTGCTCGCCTAATATTGCATCTAAATCTAAGTTTCACCACTTCTTTCACTGAGAACTGAGAAGAATGGCCTACCACGGCCGTGCTAGGCAGCATGGTCGTTCTGGACAGCACGACCGTGCTTCCCAGCACGGCCATGGTAGGCCAACACAGTCACGACCGTGTTTGATTTGATTTAAACCCTAATTTGATTTAAAGCCATTCTAGAATCCTAATTTGATTTGATTAAACCCTAACATTGATGAAACCCTAACATCAATTGTGATGAAAACCTAACATGTACATATCTATTATTGTGTTTGTTGGCCTAGAAACCCGTCCAAGATTGACTCATTAGGAGTAAATCTTGGATAGTCCCCGGTTTGGGACTGTTCTTGAACACCTAATCTCACTTAGGATGTAAGTGTATAATGTGTATTGGGTTTTCGAGAAAATTTCGGCAGCATTTCCCCGTTTGTTCTCTAAGTACATATGTACTTAGAGAACAGCGGGGAAATGCTGCCGAAATTTTCTCGAAAACCCAATACACATTATACACTTACTAGTGAGATTAGGTGTTCAAGGATGGGATAGGTGGTAAACATTTATTATATATGTTTATACAAATGATAAATGTTTGCCTTTTTCTAGTTAATACAAATGCTAAATGTTTGCCTTTTTAATGACATTTTCAGATGGCTGACCATGATGAGCATGATGTCCATGATGAGAATGAAGTCCATGATGAGCATGCTGTCCATGACAAGCATGGCGAGGATACCAATGTAAGTTCTAAAAACATATCCTGTATTTCTATAAAATTCATTATCTTCTAGTTATGTCATATATCTTATATTTCAATATTGGGCTAATTCAGTGTGTTTATTTTTGTCAAATTTTAGGTTGATGATGCACATGTACCCATTGAAGCACTGGTGCAACTTGATGTGCAGCACCAAACACTTAACAAGAAAAGGGGCATCACTCTGTTGAAGAAGTTAATAGCGCTTAGTGGCAGTGGATCCAAATTGGTTGTGGAGTTTGATAATGGACGAAATGCAATTGAAGTGAACCGCAATAATTCTGTAAACTATCTGGGGTGTACCACTCGGAGCCATTTTGGTGTTAAGTATGATAACTGGCATAAAGTTCCTCAGGGGAAAAAAGACTTGATATGGAAGGATTTATGTGTGAGTTATTATTATTTGCAATTCTATTTTGTAGATTACAAATTCTATTATTTGCAATTCTATTTTGGATACTAGTTAATAACATTTCTATTTTACAGAATCTGTTTGCATTGGATGAGAAGTTGCATCGTAAAAGTGTGATGCAACGTGCTGGAAAGATGCTTAGGAATTATAGGATAAATCTGAACAGAGAATACATAAACGAGGGTGATAAGAAAAAGAAGTCAACCCTTGAACAATGGAACTTCTTGGACAAAGAATATTGGGATAATTTTGTTGCTTCAAGAAAATCTGAAGAATTCAAGGTATTAGGTGTCACTCCCAATTTAATTAATATACATTGTATTCACCTATTCAAGATTAACATTTAGTGATACTAACCAAATCATTAATGTGCATACTAACTAGGCCCTCAGTGACGCACAAAAAGCAAGGCGTGCACTGAATGTGCATGACCACACTATGGGTCCAAAAGGCTATGCAAGCATTCGCCAAAGACTACATGCGGAGTCTGCGGCTACTCAGGAGTCTGCTCCTACTCAGGAGTCTGCCACACCCATGCCTCGCCATGATATCTGGATAGCTGGGAGGCAAAACAAGAAGGGTGAAATAAAGAAGCCCGTAACTGCTGAGGCAGCTGCGAAAATGGTAAAATACAACTCTTAGAGCAATCGTTTGAATATTGATTATTTGTGGTGTTAACTTACCAATTTCTGTTGATGGTGATTAGCGGGAGCTGCACGAGCAGAGGAAACAAGGCACGTTCATCCCTCAGGGCACAAGGGATGAATTGAAAGTTGCTCGGGGTAACCCAGAACATCCTGGACGTGTTAGGGGTGCAGGCACTGGTGTGGGAATCAAAGCATTCTTTGGGCCATCCCAGTGCAAACCCAGAGCGGGACTTTCTCAAGAAGAGGTAACCTATTCTTTTTTTAGAATGTTACTGCAAAAGGAAATTTCAATAATAAGAAGCTAATGTTTCTTTTATCCATGTATATGAGAATAAGAGAGTCGAGGATATAGTTGCTAAGAAGGTCAACGATGTAGTTGCTGAGAAGGTCAAGGAACAATTGCTGCGGTGGCAGGCATCTCAGGCTTCCAATCAGCCTATGGCGACCCACTCTTCTCTTGATGCACAGACTGTGAGTAATCCTGGAGACCCATCACCTAACACGTCTGTTGTAAGTATTGTTTATGACATTGTAGCTAGTCTTTTCAAGATGATATGTTTTCAAGATGATATGTATATATGTATAACATTCTTTACGAAAATTTGTAGGCATTGAAGCCATGCCGCTTAAGAATACAAGACTATGTTGTTGCAGAGGTGCAGGCTTACCCGTCCCTTCCTGGGGAAAGGTTTCACGGGACTCCAATGCCACATGGCTACGTTAGTGTGGGCCCATTACGTGTGTTACCCGATTGGAGGGAAGCTACATTGCCATATCCCCACCCGGATATTGATACACTTGCTGATGCAGAAGGCGGGGTCATATTGTGGCCCAAAGCAGATGTCATCTACACTACTGAAATTGTAAGATAAATTTACATTGATTTAGACTGTTAATGTGTATATATGAGGTCAACTGATCTGAAGTTATATATACAGGTTAAAAAGAAGACACCAGGAGCACCTAGGCCTCCACCTCCACTTCCCGCATTACCAACTTGGGTTCCAACTGACCTAACATACCCGTTAGGTCCTGCTTGTAGGGGAATGGCATGTTGGCTACGGGCACATAATATACATTGCCCGATAATTGTTTCTTTAGATGCAGATTATGCAGGTCAATCATACGATAGCTCTTTATTTATACAAGATATTATTGAGTTGTTTATGTATGATTGGCTGAATACATCAATGATAGAGACATGGATAAGGTGAGATCTTGTTTATACATCCATATACCTTGTATAAGATCCGGTGATCTGGTTTCTTATATATTAATGCATACGTAATACATGTTTTGAAGCTACTTAGTCGAAGATCATTGCAAACAATTTGCATTTGATCATGTGGGGTTTTTTATTCCATCATTGATTAGTATGGTAGCTAAAGACCCTGATAATGTTCAACAATACTGTATAGATGCTTTTACAATTTTTGGTCAGCAAAAGAAGACGATAATAATAGCTCCATTCAATGTCAAGTAAGTTTACTTTATTTATAATTTGGACTTAAGAAAATTCCATTTTTATCGTGCATTTTGAGTTATTAATTATTAACGTTTTACCTCTAGCGGTAAACATTGGGAGTTACTAGTTATTGTCCCCGGGACGTTCACTGTTTATTATCTAGATCCCGCTGGAAGTACATTAAACACTAAAATTGGACACGTAATGAGAATGCCATTATTCTGGTGGGAAATATTTCATTTTTGTATCTGTTAACATCTGTTATTACATTACTATTTACTTATGTAATTTACTATGTTATATTAACATGTAGGGGTTTAGATGCATTCAAAAAGGCTGGAGGAACGGTCCCAAGGAAAAAGAACCAGCCAATAAATTGGCAGAACGTACAAGTAAGTTCCCGACTCCAATGTATATATTATTGATGTGAATTGTGCTTAGTTGTATTATTTTGTATGTTTCAATTTATAGTGCGCTGTGAAAACTACTAGAGGGGGGGTGAATAGAGTTTTATAGAGATTTTAATAATTAATTAAACTCAAACAACCACAATGAAAATATTGGACAAGGAGACACAGGGTTTAGAGTGGTTCCAACTATAGCAAATACTATAGCCGTCAGTCCACTACCCGGTTGCTTACCCAACCGGGATTTGAAAAGAAATTTATTTTATTACCTCGCAAGGACTTTACATAAAATACAATTTCTTTTCCCAAACCCTTCAAGCAGCCTTCACCTAGAAGTAATCGACCAACCTTGAAGCAGCCTTCCCTTGAAGTAGATGCACCAACTCCCGTTGCACCAGCCTTCTGAAGTAGCTTCCCGTGCGATAGCCTTCTTGAAGTAGCTTGAAGTCCCCTTCTCCACCTGAGAAGTCAACCCTCTCCAATCCGTAGCCTCCAACCCTAGGAGTAGCAAGGAGAGTACAAAAGATAACAAGGAACAAGAAGGAAAATAGAAATTACAATACCGTTGTAAGCACAAGGCTTGATTTTCCTATATCAAGCGTTTATATCTCCTAACCAATGTGTATGACAATGTGATTGTAGTGGATAGGAGATACTAGCCTATAGGACACGAAATGGGAGCAATAGGAATGAATGGCAAGTGTAGGAATTGCTCTATTGCTCTAAAACAGATTGCAAGTGTGTATTCAAGCTCAAGTATATCACAAGTATAGCTTGGGTCTCTTTTGGTGTCCTAAGGCATGTCCTATTTATAGGAGTGGCCTATGAATACTTAAGGACGTTCTAGACAACTTCTAGGGGCTTCTAAGTGCTTAACTAGCCGTTAGATATAAGTTAAGTGCATTAGTAACGGCTAGTTGCTTTATTCTGCAGTTGCTGTCAGAGACCATCTCGGTCGACAATTTGTCGACCGAGATACCTACTCGGTCGAAGTTTTGTCGACCGACAGGCTCTCTGGATCAACGTTCATTTGCAGCTGCCAACTACTTTATCAGCTGTGTCTAACGGCTACTTGGGTCAATCTCGGTCGAGAAGTTTGTCGACCGAGAGTGTCTCGGTCGAGGAGTGTGGTCGACCGAGATTGACTCTGTTTTCAATCTTTTAATTAACCACTAAGCATGTGTATGAGTGTGCATATGTGATCCTATTTGAAGGGGATGACCTATCTAAGTGTGGTGTTTAGCTAGGAAGATCCAACGCTTGATTTACATGCAATCTAAGTACTTGTACATTATATATTTGTACAAGTTTTTACAACAGTGATTACATTGCATGGAAATATAAATATGTAAGCTCTTTGGATTTTCCCTAGTTGCTTTGTCATCCACATTAATCCTGCACACTCAAGTAGCTCGTTAGATCAACAAGAATGAAATGTTTGTCATCATCGAAACAAAGGGATTTACCATAATGTCCAATTTATCCAACAATCTCCCCCTTTTTGAAGATGACAAACATTTCCTAAAATATGAAATAAGGTAATATAAAGCATGTGAGTTTCATACCTGTAGATTACCTTTTGTAGCCATTCTTGTTTTGTGGCCATCAAGATGAAACTCATTTATATTTATATTTTTGATTTTATATTCTTTCTCCCCCTTTGTCATTTCAAAAAGATATCCAGTTTAAACATTTTATTTCTTCTCCCCCTTAATTTTATATTAAGCTCCCCCTTAAATAGATATCCTATTAGGAACATGGATTTATGTCTAATTTATCCACAATTTGTTTCTCAACCATTTGCAAAGGATGTTAAGCTTATGATGAATGTATATTTATTTCTCATCTATCAAGGGATGTTAAGCCCTAAATTAAATGAGAGTCCTTTAATCTTAGAGTACATAAAAAAAATGTCTCCAACCAAAACAAGGGATGTTAAGCCCTGATTTGTTTAGAGAGTTCCTTTAAGAGCAAGATATGTCATTTTTATGAAATTCATAGATTGCTTCATAATCAAGAGTAAAAATACTAAGGTCATAACAATCTTCAAATGATGTTTACAATGTTTTTCTAAGCTTCTTAATCAATTAAACCATTTTGTTGTTATGAGCTCCCCCTTAATCTTACAAATTAAGCAGTTTGATGCTTCTAAGGTCACAAATAATTTTAAATTTTGATTTTGACCTTTATTAAAAGTATACTAAGATTAAGTGCAATAAAATGATGTCCAAATAAGCATTTTGTCAAAGCTTATTTTAGGTCGCCCTTGACTACGACCATAGCGCCCCTTGGCTAAGTTTTGTTTTAACCAAGAGGCAAAGATTTGCAGATTTCCAATTAAGCATTCATATCAATTTTGATGCATGTTTAAGTGATACTAAACATGAAAGCATAATGAATATTTCAAATCTTTTAAAGATATCAATTGAAAACATTGTTCTTTTTGCAAGCATTTCTAAGATATAAATCACCAATAAGTCCTTTTGCTTGCTTATGTAATGATAGAACAATTAAAAGCATGTAATGATAAAACAGAAATTTTCTTTAAACTAAGCATAATTTTGGTTTTCAACCAAATTAATTTCACATAATCTTTCAAGAATGATTTCCATAATTTATGCTTTATTTGTACAGTCATTAGCCACAAATAGACAACAGTTTTGATCAATTTCAATAGAATTCAACAATTTTATAGCATTCTGAAAAGCAGTGACATGCTCGGTCGACAGCTTCTCGACCGAGGTTCACTCGGTCGACAAATGCTCGACCGACCGAATTTCTGGAAAGTGTTCAGAATTTTATTTCAAGTACAATATAAACTGTATCTAATTCAATTATTTCAAAGATCAGTTTGAGATAAACATATGAATATCAAAGTAACATTTAGATTATATCTCAACTAATCATATTCAAATCTTTAAAGTTTTGATTAACCTTAATTGATATAAATTTGTTATCCTTATATGTTAAGTTGAGATAGACATAAAGATATGCAAATTAAAGTCTTTGGTCATATCTCAACTTAGTCTAATCGAATCAATTTGGGGATTTTGGAACCCATACCAACTCAACATCCTTTTTCTTGTATGGGCAGGAGAAGGAGTAATGTCCAAGACGTAAACAATAGTGGCAACATATAGAATCAACCTCATATCTCTTTCTATGATTTTGGTCTAGGTTGTTCTTGTGTACAAATGTATATTTGCCTCTATGTACATTCATTGATTGACTCGCTTGTGTCCTTCTCCAACTAGGTTCTTGATGAGATTTACCTTTAGGCTTATAACCTAGTCCACTCCTTCCAATTTGTCGATAAGGATTATCTAGAATTTTATCAAGAATGCCATTGTTATTTAAACTACGAACTTGTTGTTGTAACTTGGTAATCTCATCTATTCTCTTCTTGATATCTAGTTTTGCTTGGTCTAGATGAGATGATAAAGAATTTCTTTCTTTAACTATATTGTCATAATCTACATGGGTGCACAATATAGGTTGTTTTTGAAGATCATTTACTTGAGTCTGCAAATTAGTCTTTTCAAGGGAAATAAGATTGCAGTTAGCTTCTACTGATTTCAATTTAAGATCATGTTCTTCAATTGCCCTTTTTAGATCTTCATTTTCATATTCAAGAGCAAGAAGTTTAGTATTTAAATCATCATTTACTTTATTTGATTTCTTCAATTTCTTCTTGCACTCAATGTATTTTTCATGCATTTCTTCTAGACTAGCAATTAGATCTTCTTTTGATAAATCTAAGAGACTTACCTCTTCCTCTTCTTCTTCATTGATTTTAGCAATGAGACACTCTTTATGTGCATCTTCCTTCTTTGACCTCCATGGACAGCAATATGTCGTGTGCCTTGTTCCTAAGCTCCAATCGCAACTTGTTGAAGGTTTGTCCATGCTTTTCCTTTCCTTGAGGTTGTTGACACTATCACCCTCCTTTCTTCAAGACCTTGTTAGGGCTCCTTGAAGCCTGCTCTGATACCAATTGCAAACCTCTAGAGGGGGGGTGAATAGATTTTTATAGAGATTTTAATAATTAATTAAACTCAAACAACCACAATGAAAATATTGGACAAGGAGACACAGGGTTTAGAGTGGTTCCAACTATAGCAAATACTATAGCCGTCAGTCCACTACCCGGTTGCTTACCCAACTGGGATTTGAAAAGAAATTTATTTTATTACCTCGCAAGGACTTTACATAAAATACAATTTCTTTTCCCAAACCCTTCAAGCAGCCTTCACCTAGAAGTAATCGCCCAACCTTGAAGCAGCCTTCCCTTGAAGTAGATGCACCAACTCCCGTTGCACCAGCCTTCTGAAGTAGCTTCCCGTGCGATAGCCTTCTTGAAGTAGCTTGAAGTCCCCTTCTCCACCTGAGAAGTCAACCCTCTCCAATCCGCAGCCTCCAACCCTAGGAGTAGCAAGGAGAGTATAAAAGATAACAAGGAACAAGAAGGAAAATAGAAATTACAATACCGTTGTAAGCACAAGGCTTGATTTTCCTATATCAAGCGTTTATATCTCCTAACCAATGTGTATGACAATGTGATTGTAGTGGATAGGAGATACTAGCCTATAGGACACGAAATGGGAGCAATAGGAATGAATGGCAAGTGTAGGAATTGCTCTATTGCTCTAAAACAGATTGCAAGTGTGTATTCAAGCTCAAGTATATCACAAGTATAGCTTGGGTCTCTTTTGGTGTCCTAAGGCATGTCCTATTTATAGGAGTGGCCTATGAATAGTTAAGGACGTTCTAGACAACTTCTAGGGGCTTCTAAGTGCTTAACTAGCCGTTAGATATAAGTTAAGTGCATTAGTAACAGCTAGTTGCTTTATTCTGCAGTTGCTGTCAGAGACCATCTCGGTCGACAATTTGTCGACCGAGATACCTACTCGGTCGAAGTTTTGTCGACCGATAGGCTCTCTGGATCAACGTTCATTTGCAGCTGCCAACTACTTTATCAGCTGTGTCTAACGGCTACTTGGGTCAATCTCGGTCGAGAAGTTTGTCGACCGAGAGTGTCTCGGTCGAGGAGTGTGGTCGACCGAGATTGACTCTGTTTTCAATCTTTTAATTAACCACTAAGCATGTGTATGAGGGTGCATATGTGATCCTATTTGAAGGGGATGACCTATCTAAGTGTGGTGTTTAGCTAGGAAGATCCAACGCTTGATTTACATGCAATCTAAGTACTTGTACATTATATATTTGTACAAGTTTTTACAACAGTGATTACATTGCATGGAAATATAAATATGTAAGCTCTTTGGATTTTCCCTAGTTGCTTTGTCATCCACCTTAATCCTGCACACTCAAGTAGCTCGTTAGATCAACAAGAATGAAATGTTTGTCATCATCGAAACAAAGGGATTTACCATAATGTCCAATTTATCCAACACGCTGTACAAGACAATGGCTGGGCATGCGCATACTATGTGATGCGATTTATGCAGATGATTATCAAACATGCCGCATTGGACATCGATACCATACATGAGGTATTATATATAGTCTCATTAGTTAGTATGAAATATATCAATCTTATTTTTATATTATTACTTATATATATACGTCATTCTCTTTGCAGGTGTTTAAAACTAACCACACTATAGGTAAATGCTTAAAAAATATACATGCTCCATATACGATGGAAGCATTAAATGAAATAAGAGAAGAATGGGCAAAAGACATACAAGCAGTGGCAACTGTAAGATATAATTGGGATGTTGATAGCGATAATGAATGATACTTTGTAAATGAATATTTCTGAATGTTAATACATGTATTTGAATGTTTCTATATGTGCGAATGTGAGAATTGAATTGATGTCTGAATGTATCTACTTGTGTGAAATTTTCCTTGGGACTTTTGCATGTTTGTGGCCTGTTTGTAGGCTGATATCAATGGATGTCGTAAACATCCAGTTCAGAAAACTGAACTACAGGTTCTCATCCTGCTGACCAGCCATAGTAGGCCTGCAAACTGATATAAAAAAAAATAGATATAGGCGTCGGTTATTTACAGAAAACCGTCAGCAAAGACCTATAGCGTCGGTTATTGGATAAAAACTGACGCCTAATATTACAAACAACCCGACCGTGTAGGAAAGCACGACCGTGGTGGAAAAGACATCACTTATTCATTTAAAACTGACACCTATAGTACTAAACACGGCTGTGTAGGGAAGCACGGCCGTGTCGTCTTGAAGTATGGCGTCGGTCTTTTAGTAGATAACCGACACAGAATGTGTCCTAGATGACGCCGTTTTCTGTGGCGCGAACCCTTTTGGCGTCGGTTATCTACTAAAAGACCGACGCCTATATGTTAAATAGGCGTCGGGTAAAAAACCGACGCCAAAGTGTTCGACCTTTAGCGGCGCCCACATAGGCATCGCTCAGAAACTGATGCCAAAGGGGGTTAAACAACCGACGCCAAAGGTTGTTTCTGTAGTAGTGAATCTACCTTTTTATTTGTAGTTTCTACATCACCCCTAAGACTAGTTATATAACATTTTCTCCTCGATTATTTCTTAATTCTATGTAACATGAACCTAATATTTCCCTAAAACATGGTTACAAGTAGAAAGATAATATCATTTACCTAGGGTTTGTATTTACATGGTAATCTTGAATAGATAACTCTTCTTGGATGAACCCTAATCCCTTTTGCATGAACTTTCTTTGCTCATAGAAGTTTTGGTCCTTGCATGCTTGTGGAAATGATGGGTTTTCTCTCTCAAATGAGGGTTGGTAAATTAGGGTTTGGGATTTGATCTTATTTCTAGAAATGCAACTTGATGACCTTTTAGATTCCTAACGATAACCAACCTATTTGATCTATGTGGTCGATGAGATTTTCTTCTCTTTGCGTGGTCACCAAGGTTTTGGTATCTATATGGTTGATGAGGTTTTTGCATCCCCTAGTGGTTGCTAAGTTTTTGTATCACTTATGGTCGCCAAGATTCCCTCATTTGGTTGTTGAGGTTTTTTACTCCATGATTGGCCGATGGGTTCTATGCTATGTGGTTGTTGTGTTTTTGACCTTTAACAGTCGATGAAGGATTTGATTTCATTTGGTCATCAATGATTGATGTCTTCATTGGCCTGCAATGTCACTCAACCTCATCGGTCATTAGTGTTTCCTACCTTTAGTGGCCGCCAACCCCCTTCACCCTTGGCAGTCGATGACACCACTGACCCTTAGTGGTCGATGAGAATTTTTGGTTCCATCGTCTCTATGTTTCCTTGTTTATGATTGGAGGTTTATGACCTTATGCTTTCACAATATGATGGTGTTTTTTTTAAGTATCCCTAATTAGTTGGTGATTGGGTACATATTATCTAATAGTCTTCAATTTTCCCTTGAATGAATACAATCCTAAGGTTTTTAGTAAAGTATTGTTTGGAAATGTTAATGCAACTATCCTAATGAATCTGACCCTAATACAAGTAAGTGATGATGTTACATAGACTAGTATGATGATAGAATGCTTTCTCTCTTTATGTTGTTGCAACCCTAATTTTCTAAATTATGAACATCATGTCTCTTGAATGTAATGTTGTATCAATTTATGTATCACACACATGATAAAGGAATAATGAGCCCTGATGAGGTTTGGGAAGATAATGATGTTCATGTAGGGAACAACGTCAATGGTCTTATGATGTTGGACATGGCTTTGTGCCCTGATTGGTGTGCTATAATGATGAGCATGTTTACATGTATGGAAATGGAATAATATCATGTGGTCATGTGAGAAGGAGTTGATCTTGTGATGCTATAATGATGAGCATGGTTACATGTATGGAAATGGAATAATATCATGTGGTGATGTGATAATATTCTTCATACATTTTATATCTTCTGAGATTGAAATCTACCCATGTTTTGGTACAACCCATTTAGGGTTTGTATGTAACTTGATTGATGCGGACTTAACTCACTCAATTGACATTAACTAATCAAGTGAAACCCTAATCATGTAGTTCCCTGTGACATAGATCCATTCCAGTGGTAGTATTTGTTGGATGGTGAAACGAGTTCTCCTTTAGTTGAATCTTAGAGTCATATACTATTGAGTATATGCATGTTCACAAGAATGATTGTGGTCATACCTTGATAAGGGAATGGTTGAGACTATATCTTTGATGATTATGATTTAGTATATATGATGTGATTGTGGACATATGTAGTTGTACCTTGGATATTTTGGTTTTACATACCCTAGTTTCACTAGTATTGGTTGGGCTTGGCGAAAGACTTACGAGTCTCCTGGGTTACCAAAAAAGTTTCACTAGTATTCAAACCTTTTTTAGGATGGGCTAGGCTATTCACTAGTGTTGTGAACTATATTCCTAGGGAATACTAGGTTGTTTTGCATCTAAACTTATATGTTGTTGCAACAGACTCATACAGACCAAGGGTAGATGAGATCATATGAGTTCAACTCTCCTAGATCTTGTATGGCACTGATTTTGGCCTAGTAGTGGTCAATTGGAGTTGAGTGGTATCCCTCAACTCCTCGAGTCTTAATAAAATATGTAATCCAGCAAAGTAGCAATCTATCTAGGGTTAAACATGCTTCACATTGGATGTTAACCCTTGCCTTGTTTCTTTTAATGTTTAGTTGTTATATAATGTGGTAAGACAAATCAAATCTATAGAAAGTGGTAGCCTTAGATGTTGCCCTATATATTGTGCTAGTAATGATTCACCTACTTTAGTTACTTAGCCTACATAACCTGTTTGATCGGTCTAAACTACTTAATCTTCCTAACTTACTTATTAGTATAACCTACTTTAATCAATAACCACAGGTTGAGAGTTATATCTCTCTCTAGTGCATGGGTCTCACCTCGTAGGTGACCACATATTTTTAGGTGGTCATAAGTGGCATGGTTAGGATCGTGGTACTGAGGAAAATAAGCTTGGATAGAAGAAGGAGAAGAAGGTTGGATAGTTATTGTAGAGTTATACAAACATCCCGGTACTCTCAGGTCTAAACATGGGAGGATTTGTAGATGTTATGTATAACAATGTGTGTTTTCTGGAAGTATGCCTATGTTTGTATATATGGCAAGTATATGTGTAACATCTCTTTTGTATATAGGTTGTGGTTGATGCCACTGTACATGCATGTAAATATTTAATATGGTATGTGATATGATAAAGGTCCTAGGACCTTTATGAAATGTTTTCAAACATAATGATAATGTTGAAATTAGTTTTGATTTATCTTTTTTTTCTTCTGGTAATGAGATTATTTAGTATTTTATTATGTGTTTAATTTTGAGTAATCTCATTTGGTGTGGTGAGTTGTCACACTTCTCAAGTATAATATTGGTGAAAGAGGGAGGAAATATTCAAAACTCGAGAATAAGGCAAAATTGTGATACTTTGATAGGGTGTTGTGTTCTTCTTGGAATAATAGTTTCAACTTTCCTTTAGCCTTCAAGGAGGCTAAACCTAGCATCATAAACTAGGAAGAACAATTGACATTGTAGAAATCTAAGAGGAAAAACAAACTCCTCAAGTCTAATCTAACCTTTAAAACATGCTAGAAGAAGATTACAATGAGGGGATGGACATGAGGTATATAACCTTATAATCTAAATATGAATCCATTCTAGAATAAGAAGACGATGATTTGAGAAAGTAGAGATATTTTGATTGGCTTCCTCAAGGGGACTCATATACAAAATATTATATGTTGTTGTAAATCATAAAAATAGAACTAACACCATATTAAGGCTTAAGAGTGAGCTACGAGGTTGGATTGAAGATGAAATATAAATTTGTAATTTGATAAGGAACTTCATGATTAATCATTTCACTAGTGGTTTTATTCCCACCTAAAAATAGTTGGAAGCCAACCCCTATGTTTTGAGGCCCTCACCCAGGAGGATTTTGACAATATAGGGAAGATACCATTAGAAGGTGAGATTCTGATGACATTTCATCTTACTAACCCTCTCAAGGACTCAATCCTAGATGTTGTACACAATTTATTTCTATAGAAGAATTAGAAGGTCATAATGTCACTGTCATTCAAGAATTCCAAAGGCTATTAGTGGTATCTGTATACCCAATGATATATGTCATTTAGTTGTTTTCCTTATTCTTAAAGTGAAAAATCAAACTAGTTCTAGTCAATTGAAACCAATATCCCTGATTAATACATGCTTTAAGCTTTCCTCCAAAATTGTCATGGAATGGCTGACAAAAAAAATCACAGTTGACCTTTCCAATGTAGCTTGGTTCTAGGGAGAAGAATATCTCATAATATTATTTTAGCTCATGAATCTATTCATTGCAAAAATTTTTATATGGGGTAATACCACTATCTTGGTGAATGGTAAACAACTCCAACCCTTTATGGAAAATAATGTTCTTTTCCAAAGAGACCCGCTTGCTCCTTGTATGTTTTTATTATGCCTTGAAAGACTCAGCCTTTGTATAATTATT
Organism: Alisma plantago-aquatica; assembly: GCA_963693085.1. Classification (NCBI taxonomy): domain Eukaryota; kingdom Viridiplantae; phylum Streptophyta; class Magnoliopsida; order Alismatales; family Alismataceae; genus Alisma; species Alisma plantago-aquatica. Next base: position 344,666,491 of record OY856411.1, on the reverse strand, counting down.
GTTGTACTTAAAAGAGATTGAAATGTGCTTATATTGTCCACAAAGGGACGATGTACGTCTTACCTAATGTTTTTTGATGAAACCCTACTTTTTGTGAAGTCTCAGTTAAACAATTCAAAATGATTCTCAGAATCCTTAAGAGTTTGAGGATGCCTCTGGTAAAATTGTCTCAAAAAGCAAGTCTATGATTTACTTCTCTGATGCTATGTTTGGTATATGCTGAAAAAAGAGGTGGTGAATGGAGGGGAAGGGAAGGGAAGGGAGGGGAGGGGAGGGGAAGGGATGGGAAGGGAGGGGAAGTGACACTTGTGTTAGTGCAATTAGTTAACATGAAAAGGGGAAGCGAAGGAAAATATAAAAAATATTTTAAATATAAAAAATTGTAGTGATGTGGAATGTTGGTGATATAAAAATATATTTATATTTCGATATTTATTCAAATACATTATCTTACAAAAATGTATGTACATAGGTACAAAAAAATAAGGTTGTCAACATTTTCTGAATGACAAAGCATACATATTTAAAAATAAAATAATAACATGTAGATAAAGGTAGCAAACATTTTTTATTTGGTATGTGTTGAAGTCTCACATAAGAGTTCTTTTTTTATAAAAATGGTAATATAATTTTATTATATTCAATATGGTTCCACAACTAGTTTCCTTCATATTTTATTCTCTCTATGTTTTTAATTACTTCCTTCCATAGCCCACCACATTTTCTCTATTAGATTTTTTAAAATTTTTAAGATTGTATAACAATATCAAACTTTTTAAATTTTATAATAAAATATAAACTTTTATATTTCCTATTCAAATGTGTATAAAAGTTAATTTTAATTTTCTTTATTTTATTTTTATTATTTAAAAAATTATTTACTCCAAAATTTATCAAATACATTTTAATATTTCATATCTCTCCAACTAATATAACACATATTATGACATACTAATTCTCTTTTCACATTAGTTGTGGGAAATATTCATTTTGCTTGGCATATTATTTATATATTTTTTCTAACATTCTATATTTTTTTATAACATTTCTATTATGTTTCCCGCCAAGTCTTTCCCTTATGCTTTTCTCCACTCTGATTCTACGGGGAGAGATTGAGGGAGAAGTGGTTGAAAATACACTTGATTTGTACCCCTCCATTCACCTCCATTCCCCTCCCTTCCCTTCACTTTGTCCAACCAAACAACTCAAGCCTTTTCCCCTCTCTTCCTCTCTCTTCCTTGCACCACGTTCCAAACATGATCTGAATGTGTGGACCCTACTTTTAGACATGATATAGCCAATTCCACACATATCACGAATACCGACAATATGGGGAAGTACCTAGGTATAAAACTCTTGCATTCTAGAGTTATTAAACATGCACATACTTTTGTGTTAGATGTGATGAAATCCAAACTCAATGCTTGGATATCCCGCCAGCTCTCCATAGCTGAAAGTATTTGCCTAGTTAGGTTAGTTTTTATGTCTATCCCTACATATGTAAGTGACCCAATTATATACTGAAATATGTAACAAGATGAATGCTTGCATCAAGAGATTCATTTACAGTGGAGGAAGAAATAGAAACTTAATCCCTCTCATTGCATGAAGCACAATTACCAGTAATACAAAGAAAGTGGGCCTCATCATTTAAGGAGGAGGGAGTGGAATGATGCCCTCATCCTTAGAACATCCAAGAAACTCCTTAGTTGTAGGGACATTTCCTAGAGTCAAGTGATTATATCCAAGTAAATTTTTGGGAAGGCATTAGGTCCAACAACATGACTCTCCTTCTATAAGGGTTACAAAGATTTTATATGTGATAAAAGATAACATCATTAATGTTCTAGGAGATGGAGAGGGAACAAATATTTGGACCTAATACCTTCCTTTACTTGTGTCCCACAAAACCCCTCCCTTGTTAGACATGTTAAAAGGAGTATTCTTGTGGACCTGTTAGATCTCAAGGTTTCGTCCCTTGTTAATTTTGAAGGGGAATGGGACAAAGACTTTCTCGAGTTTTTTTTCTTCTGAAATAGGTATGTGTTGTTGTGGCTAAGATTGCTACTCCTTCCACCTTAAGGGGAAGAGATTACTTGGCTTTGGCACATACAAACACTAGTATTTTTACAATGACATCAACCTATGAAATGATAAGGAAGTTTAATTATAGTAAGCTTGATGGTCATTCAATAAAATTTGGAAACTAAAATTCCAGTAAAAGCATAAAACTTTCATGTGGCATGTTACACATTGAGGCTTACTAACTAGAATGAGAAGAGTTCTTAGAAAGCTTACTAAAAATTCTATATGTAATTGGTGCATGGTTGAGGATGAAATGTTCCTTCATGGATGAATATATTTCCCTAAATCTTAAGCTATATAGACTAATTTTGAAGAATGGAGCAGACATATTGATTTATTCCATTGTGACATCAATGGATGAAAAATTGGTAGAATAATAAGAATGTTACTCTGTTTGTAATCACATGTTGGTACTTATGGCACAACTTGAATAAGAAATTTATGGAGGGAACATATTCCTCATAGTCACATGTAATACTGTCAAAACATCAACTCACTTTTAATGTTGTTAAAGCCTCTGTGAAGCCCCAACATGGTTGCATCATGGCTTCTATTGATGCTGCTTTAAAAGGGGAATCGCTAACACTGTCGTAGTAGACAAAAATGAGGTAAAAGATATCATATTTTGGAAAGAAAACACAATAGTTGTTCACTCATCTCTAGAAGAAGAATTTGTGGTCATAATAGAAGTTATAAAACGTTCTTAGTATAAATGTATATGAATCTAGAGGTACAAATAGACTACAAAAAAGAATGTGATTGGGTGAATAGAAAGTATTGCAAATGGCCTTCTCTAGATCAGTTGTGAGAAGAAGTTGCTAAACTAAAATCCTTCTCTTGGGTTAGAATCTAGTTCATATAACAAGGCAAGACAATAGTGAGCCTGACATGTTAGCCAATATTACTCAAAATTTTTCTCTAAGGGCCAATAGTCGCATGCCTTCTCCACACCATGTAACTATTTCTAATACTTCTCATCAAATATGTTAACTCTTCTCCTATAACTAATCCTTATAGTTTTGATCCCCAATATGCAATTATCCAAAGGTTGGCTTGAGAGGAGAGGAAAAGATGAATATGTTCCTCTATTAGTTAGTTAAAAAAAACCCTATCCAAAAATCTCATGTAAGAAGAAAAACATATAAGTCATTCTTTCAATCTTGTCCAAACAACCAATGGAAGCATGCAGGTAGACATAATGTCATTCTTGGGTATGTGCATGTTGACAACTAGTATATATGTAGTAGTCAAAAAAATGTACATATATTTTGAAAATATATTATCTCGATTAACATTGAGGTGACTCCCTCTGACCTATGCATTTGATTATGATGACCTTTTGTTTTTGGGCACATGCCTCTTAGCGGTCAATATATAATTACTACTCAAGATAAACTTTATATAGTTTGTTATAAGAGACAAACTCACTTAACTATCAGGTGTATCCCTTCAACATACTTACTAAAATTAATTATGCTCCAAGAAATTATCATGTAAAGACATAATTGTACCATGAGCCTTCTACCCTCTAAAAAAGACAATATGCAAAAATTCGTAGACGTGTTGTTGAACCATGGAGACAATGCTACATACTTTTCTTGAATGTATCCAAACAAACAACCCAAAATGAAACACTTATGAAGCAACTCCATTATTATAATTGAGAATGTGTCTTTCGCTAATCTTGCTATAAGCTCTGGAGTGCAAGTGTGTACATATTTAGTTTGTTGGACAACTAATCTTGTATTACTTTTTGTTAATTTTTGGATCAAGAAAATTGACACTTAAATGAAATTTGTGAAATAACACTTCAGTGAACTGGTATAATCAATAAATAGCTGAAACTGTCTTTAGTATAGTATAGAAAGATAATTTGGCAAAGATTTTATATTATGGATTAATTTTGTGAAGTGCAATGTTTTCATTTTTCTTAATAATTATGTTATTAAATTGGATTCACATCTGATCATTTTCAACCTGGCTCTTGATGACGCAACTCAAAGTTATATGTCTGTCAAGCATTCTTCTAGTTTCTTAATCTTATTATAGATTATGTACATATTGATTGACCATTGTGTTAGTAGATTTAATAATTATTAGATATTGATTTTTATTATATATTGGACACATCATCTATTAATACATAAAAAAAACTTGATTTTCTTTTACTAATATTCAATCCATTTTTTTCTAGATAAAAAAATGACATAGCCATCCAAGATGTAGTAAAGAGAAAGGATATATCATATTTATATTTAATTAAAATTATAAATATTGTTAATCTAGTGACCATCCTAAATCACACATCCAAAAAGGATCAGATCCAGAGTAGTTAGACTCTTAATTCGGTAACCTGACACCCAGACACCCACAACTGTTATATGGGGTCTAATGTAGTAAATCATGGTCGATCATAGGGAGAATGAGTACTAAGTGCTAAGAACATAGAATATTTCCATAGTTACATCAATTAAAGAGTGTTTCATGCTCCTTAGTAAATGTTGTTACTCCAACAAATCAAACAAAGTAAAAAAATGTAAAAACAAAACAATAAGTGAAACAAGAGAGCAAGTGGAAACAAAGAGCGATATAACAAGTATGGATGGGAACTTGGATTGGGTTTCACCAGCTAAGGCATCTCACCAACATGCAATACTCACACCCATTGGTATGTCCTTAGCAAGATTACACACAATCATCATATATGTCTATTCCCTTCTCTCTCCAGCTTAGGATACATCCATATTATGAGGTTGGCTCTCTCTAGAGATGGCAAACAAACAATCACAATATAATCAAAAGTCTATTAACTTAAGCATTACAACATTCTCAGAAATTCATGAAACTCCATAACACTTTGATAAGGTTAGTACTACTCTTTTTAGGCACTAACAATCAAACATCACAAGATGGCATCTAATCTTACAAATGGAGCATGAAGACCAAGAGTATGGAGATAATCATTTCTAACAGTACATATTCAATCGATATTAGTGCCTACATATTGGACGAGCCTTAGTGGCTACTCCCAACCCAAACTAGATGTTTAGCCACTCATGGTGGTGAGTAGCATTATGGATTTACAAGTATAATGGGGTATGAGAGAGAAGGACAAGATTGACGAAGGAGGTAGTAGAGGCAGATGAATGGATCTAGAGAAGAATGGACATACACCACTTGTGACCGCAAATGACCAAGGTTGATGAACGTCTCCTTTAGAACCAAATTTGGAATGGGCGTGGATCCTCTCTCCCCTTTTGACTCTCATCTTCAAACATCTAGGATTGATGGAGTGACAGATGGATGGCGGTTGTTTAGTGTGACAACACTTTGTTGTCTCCCACACGTCGCAACCCCCTTTTCATGGATGAAGTGTTTGGCTATTTATAGGCACTACCGATGAGATAACTGACTTTAGCTCAGCAATCACTGAGGTTGTGAATTTAGTGCTCATTGTGGTGCGTTTCTTTTTCAAATTATAAGACTTCAACAGTCTCCAAGAGAGAGTTGATAGTTTTGTGATTGCTAATTTTGGCTTTTCCATTATTCGTTAGAGGATGTTATGTTCAATGGTCATTGTGATGTTGATGACAATGATCGTAGATATAGTATCCTAGTGATTATTGAGATGTTAAGGACAATAATTGCTTCCTTGATGTGGGGTCATCAGTCGCAAGGTATAGGAGAGTCAATGACCGCTGAATGTTGGGGTCCAATAACTGCTGAGGTAGTGTCCTGGAACTTGCGTGGCTTAGACATAGTTACTGCCTCTGGTGGTATTCAATAAAAATCAAAGACAATGAGATGAAATTATGTAGTTATATAAAAAATTGATAAAACAACTACATTTATGTAAATAAAGCATTGTCAAATGATAATATGAGGATAAAATAGGAACCCAAATATCCACAAAATTGGATGTTATCACCTAGATAGAAGATTAACAAGACATATGATAGCTTTTGAAATTCAATAGTCAGTATACACTCTAAGGAATTTGAGTTCAAGTAGGGCACCTTTTGAAGAGTCCCATTACACATATGCTTCTATCTCCATTCTTCCACCTACTAATCAGACTTGCACTTTTTGTGCAAAACAACAACACTACCCACTATCTTAATGGGAATAGCTATGGAGGTGGCAAGAAGGGTTAAAAAGAGAGAGATAAATAATGGGTGAGGTAGATAAACACGAGGAAATTAATAAAGAGGAAGGTAGACAAAGAAGAGGAGATAAAGAAGGAAGGGTGTAGAGAAAAAGAGAGATAAATACAGAGGTAGTAGACAAAAAGTGAGATAATTAACAAAAAAAGTAAACATTGTTGTTGTATCTAATGGCTCTATAGGGGGGTGAATTGAGCTTCAGAACTTATACAAAACTTGTTAGATCTTCAAGTTACATCAAATAAGCTTAATTGCAAATAGTGAGTTTGATGGAAATTTAAACATAGAAAGTAAAGTTGAGAGATATTGAAGCAACCTAGATAACAAGGTGTTTTAGAGTGGTTCCACTCTCCAAACTAAGAGAGACTTAGTCCACTACCTATAGAGGTCAATATCTAGGATTTCTAAGATGTCTACTCCTTATATTCACTTATAAGAGTAACAACAAATGACCTTCCTTTTTCAGGACAAGGAAACCCATCTTCCCTTTTAGGCCAAGGGAGACAACAAACTTACAATCAAGTACTTACATATCTAAGAGATAGTCTACCTCACTAAGATCCCACTCTTGCAATCAGTTCGATGCCTTCACCCAGGTCCTCCCCTTCATGCATTGTGTCTTCAACCTTGAGGCTTTATCTACTAGCTCCTTGGTCTTCTTCCTTGATCTTCTCCTTTAGTTGGAGTAGCCTTGAGAACCTTCTTCTTTAGCTGAAGAAGCCTGCTCCTTCTCCTTCTCTTGGAGAAGCCTTCACTAATGGAGTCTACAAGAAAGGGGATCAGAGAAAAATAGATCTTGCGAGCCTCACAAGTGTACAATGATGTGGATCTCTCACATGAATCCTATCTCACTCATAGTGAACACAATGAGTTGTAATCAAGAGAGAGAAAGGGGCTCAAGTGGACTAATAACATTCAACTATAGAAAGGACCTTGAATATCAGGACTGAGCAACCTTGGAATGAACTCCCAAAGGTCCTATTTATAGTTGGGGGTGTCCACCAGAGTGCGGGATAACTTATACACGTTTACTAACTGTTTGGAGGGGTGCAACATATATCATTTCGAGTTTTGCACCCTTCTAATGGATAGAATCAATTTTTTGAGATTCTCCATATAGTGCATTCCATCGAGTTTCAATAAAGATAACTTCAGCGATCACACTATGCAACAAAGCCAATATAAACCATCGGTCAAGTTTGTCCTGGTGGCAACTCAACCGATCAATTAAATTGCATTTGGTATGTAGAGGGAACAATCAAGTTCTATGAATTTTAAACTCAACCAATCAACATTCATTCTCAAAATCCATCAAGGATCGGTCGAGTTTCCAACTAAACCGATGAAGTGCATGTGATGAATTTTATAGAATGAATTTTATGTGATCAAACGTTGGAATTAAGTTACCTTATTTTTTTCTCATTTTAGTTACAAGTCCTATCATCAGTACGATTGATTTCAAAAATATTCTAAGGTGGTTTGGCATATTTTCAACAAAAGTGCATTTTCTTTGCTTTTGACTTGAAATCATCCAAGCTTGGACTTGTGTGATTTTTGCCTTTTCATGTACCTAATGCCTAAAATCAATTTTAAATAGACATATTGGATACATATGAATGTAATGGTTGAGTCATTATCAAAATAAGGACAATGTTCAACACTTAGATCAACATGCTCCCTTTTTTTGAAAAAGACAAACCATTCCTCAACATATTGAAAAGGATATTAAAATTTAACTTTTACCTTTTCGAAAGGATGTAAAAACTTAATCCTTTACCTTGTGTATTGCAAGGGGATTCATGATTTGAATAATGTGAATTTCTCCCCCTCAATTCATGCTCACCTATATATGAACGGTTAGTCCTTCCACACAATAACCAAACCACATATACATATTATATGGTCCTCTAGAAAGTCACATGATATGAGATAATTGATAATAAAAGAATCATACAAGAGATAAAGCAACACATCTGAGGTCATTTCTCCCTCTTTTTCATATCACAAAGATAGGGAGGTATAAAGATTTGAAGCACATGTCTTCTCCTCATAACATAAGATAAATTAAGCAACCACATATCACACATCAAACTGGGATGAGGTAAAGAGAAATAAGCAATCCAATGTCATAATCATAAGAACCTATATATGTCCTCACTACATGAACCATAAAGAAACCAGAAAATAGCAGAAAGATAAAATAGTACATCTCAGATACATATACCCAAATGTCACAATACATACGAGTATAAGGAGATATATATAATCAACACCTAAAAGACTATGAAACTAATACATAAAGCTATGTATAAGATATATATGTCCACAACATCATCATCCACATCATCCTTGTTATCTCCGGGCTTGTTGTCCTCATCTCCATCTGAAGGTGCAATAGTGACAACAACTTCAACATCATTGCCAGAACCATTAGAACCAGCATCAAGGAAATCATACTCCGTGGCCTCCTCATCATTATCAACTTCCTCATCAGCTGGGTCGGGCATCTCCTCATTGGAAGAATGACCGAAACCGCGACTGGGCCACACTGCATTCTACTCTTCCCAAGACATGTCTTGATCATGTAACTCCATGTCCTGAGGGAAAGAGGGAGCAGAAGTGTCAATGTTGGACAGTAGGGTAGAAAGAGGGCCAACAAGTAGAGGAAGCAGTCCTGGGGTAGATACGTGTTGACCAACAATAGAAGATGTGGCAGTAGAAGTAGTAGATGGAGGGGTCAGATATAAGTGACTACATGCATAGGAAGCATAGTCATTGCTTGGGTAGGGCTGGTAGGAGGGGTAAGGGTGCCTACAAGATAGGTTCATGGTTGACATGATCTGGAAGAGGTCATGGTGCAAATGATCCTAAACATGAAGGTTATACACCTACTGATGCATCATATATCTACTGGTAAAAATAAGCATAGAGTATATCACAGGAAATAAAGAAAATATCTATTTGTATTCTCATACCAGTAAGAACGCATAAACCACTATGAAATAGGAAGGATGGTTTAGCCAGTTATACTTGGTCATGGAGAAAGTCCATCAACTGCCTACACTAGGATGTTGGTTGTGCATCTCTTGGTCTTCACCAAGGATAATGAACACAAACATCTTCTACAATTCTTCTGTGATCTCTCTATGGAATACATGCTAACTTTTCTCTCCTAGAAATAGCCAAAGGACTCCTACCTCTATAGTAGTCCACATGAACCAGCTAGAACTCCTTTCATTCAATTAGAATAAATAGGAAGGAGTTGTCCCTCCCATTGGCATCCTTAGTTGCTCTTTCCCGTATCTATCCCTCTCTAGTCCGGTAGGACTTACTTGGGATCTCTTGGTTACCACAACTAGAGAGGATAAAAATTATTAGAGGAATTGATTCTCAATTTTTTGTGTTGTCTTCTAAAAAGCCATCAATACCCTTCTATTTATAGGAGGGGTTAGGGTCAGGGTTTGTTGTCTGTATGGGATTGTGTTGGAGTTAAAGGGACTGAAAGATATTGAATTTTCACGACCTACAGTACCTGAAACAGTCATCTGGTCACACAAGACAATAATCTCACACTACTAGATGACCGTTTGGTAGTTTCCCAGTCGTACATGAATTTGGAAATTTTGATTCCAATTAATATCACATATTCATTCATTTCACCCCAAGTAATGTGCAATCAAAATAATTTAGGAAACAACTCAAATATTCATTCTACCCAACTGAGCCAAATCACACAAATGAGATGCCCATCTCACTCACCCAGATGGCCACCTGATAAGTTTGAGATGATTCGGTTGGTTCAATCACATTGAACTAGTTGCTTTAAGGGAAAAACTTATCGGTTGGTTCAATCACATTGAACTAGTTGATTTAGTGGTCTTGATCCTTATCCCATAAGATGCTTCATCTTATCCTTAATTGTTGATGGGGTTTTCCGTGCCAAATCTCAATATTCACAATATTGAGATGTCATTCCTTATCATATGTGGAATATTCATATATTCTACCACTAAATCTTTTGCAATCACATATTTCATCTTTTATCTTGATTCAACTCAAACTCTTTGACTACCTTGTCATGTTAAAAGATCCCATATCTGAGATTCTTTTTTCAATACCAGATGGAACCTTGTAGTTTATAGACTTCATTTGCATTTTTTGAAGTTATACAAGCCTTTAGGTTGTGTAACCTACATATCCTATGACGTATTCCCTTTATGGAATCCGGTTTTATCTTCATAAGTCAAATCTCCTAGTCTATTTTAACTACAACAACAATCTTGACAATTGGTAATGAATTTCAATCATATTCAACAACTTGAACTGATTTGAAAAATCTAAGTCAACCAATCTGTCCTTTCATGTTATCAATGTAGGTCTTTGCCCCTAGGCCTTATTCCACCCTTTAGGTATTACCCATTCAAGTGGCTCTATCAAGGTCCTACCTTGTTAGTTTACATGGACCCCATAATGGCCTTAAGCCATTACTCAGATTATGGTTCTCAATAGCTTCTAGTTGACTAGTTGGCTCATCCTATCATGAAAACCCATCTGAATGGTTGGGTTTACAATATGCCAATCTCAAATGTGTTCTACTAGAGCTATTTCATATTGTGTTATTAGATGAACTCGAGATTCCACAACACCTTGTGATTCTCTTAGTTCTCATTGTACTTCTTTGTTGATCCTTAACATTTTGAGTTCTAGAATTACTCCCATTAATTATTTTTGAACTCAATTATCATACCAACAAAATACTATTGTTATTGTATTGGGATTAATAGTTGTTTTCAAAGATTATGGTTAATGGATAAACCTTCTTTGAGAAACTATTTTCTTAATGTATGTTTCAATACTTTAGACATATTAGGACATTCCCAAATTATATCATATATGATGTCTAATAAACCATTCAGACGGTACATCATATAGTGATAGCTTTATATTTATGAGGATAACAAGATTAGATTAATTGATGATCATATTGTGACTTATCATGGAACAATTCCTTCATTCTAACATATAATCATGTTCAGATGGATTTGTCTTGTGATACATTATGATAGTTCTTTCTTGAAGATTCTCAAGTTTTTGATGCAAACTATTTCAACATTTGATCTTATCAAAGTTTCTTAATAATTTCATCAAAGTGATACTTCATTTATAATCTCCTTGAACATTACAAGATATTTCCATTTTACTGAGTACATATCATCATATTACCAGTAAATGAATATGAGGTATACGTAATTATCTATAGCATTCATTCCATCAAATCTTCATGCATCACATGTATGAGGTCTAATGGAAAGATTATCCTCCCACTACATCTAGTGAAGGATATTATGTCACTTTGTGTGTAAAAAGGTTTTGCATATTTCCTTAGGTTCAATAACCAAGGGAATCTTTATTAACATCAATATGTATTCTAGACATGCATTTCTTAATGTACGTCCAAGGTGACTATCTCTAGTGATAGTCATGAGTTATGAATTATTATCCTTTGTTATTAACATTATAAACATTCATCTCATAATCTTTCATCGAAAGACCATATATATGTTTGGGCTTTAACATGCAAGATCATATCTTTTGAAATAGAAACACTAATATTTTACTTTATTGATATATCATCATTGTCATACAAGATGCTTTATAGTAAATGTTTCTATTTGATGGCATAATGAAATAGTATTTCTATTAACTCTATTACATGCCCATTTGGCTAAGATAAATTTTAAATGTAGATAAAAGCTTCTAAAACACTTTCTACACCTTTTCCATCTTTGTTCTTCCATGACGGGTTTTTACTTGTTGTCAGATCCATCACATTAGTATGTCAGATCTCTATTTGGTATCACATACCAAAATGAAGAAGTAATCAAATTTATCTCATAATGTTTACACTTGAAGGGGAGGAATTATTTTCTTCCTTCTTCTTCTTTAATTCCTCTAACCAGAGGGGGCAATTTCTTTTCCAATGTCCAGGTTGGTGATAATGGTGACAATCACCTATTAGTTTCTTTACACCTCCCTTGTCCTTGAGATCTGAAGACTTGGACTTTTGGATAGCATTAGAACTTTTCTTAGCTTTGCCTTTTCTTTTAGACTTCCCCTCTGTCTTGATGATCATCATCACAAACTTGGTCTTGTCTTTCTTAGTTTGTTCTTCAGTTGTTCTCAACATGCCCAACAACTCTGTTAATGACTTGTCAAAGACGTTCATGTTGTAGTTCATGACAAACTGACTATATGACTCTTGCAAAGACTTCAATATCACATCAGTGGAAAACTATTGACCCAAAGGCAGCCCTAGTGTAGCAAGGTTCTCCACATAACCAATAAGCATGAGCACATGAGGACTTATTGGGTCTTCTTCTGCCATGTTACATTTGAACAATGTCTTAGAGACATCATATCTCTCGTATCTTATCTAATCCTGGTAAATGTTCTTGAGATGTGTGACCATCTCAATCACATCCATATTCTCATGATACCTCTGTAATTCATAGTTCATGGACTGTAGCATCAGACACTTATGCATGACATCTTTAGTATGCTTCTTCTAAGCATCCATGTTAGCCTTTAGTGCAGTTAGAAGTGGTTCCTCTAGTTTTGGAATTTCAAGGACATAGAGCTTGCGCTCCTGTGTGAGAACAATTCTCAGCGTCCTGAACCAGTCAGGGAAGTTGTTCCTAGCTAATTTGTCTTTCTCAAGGATCGATCATAGAGTAAAGTGATTTTTGTTTGTTGTCATTTGATTTTACAAAATAATTTGCAATTTTGTCAAAAAATTATTTTTGATTTGATTTGATTAGATTAAAATAAATTTTGGAGATAATAATTAGGTCTTCAATTCATTATCATTCTCATTATTTTGTTCAAATTGACAACCTACAAGTATAAATTCCCAAAAATGTAGCAAATCAATTTTCTAATGAGCCAAGATCCAATATGATTCAATTATTACATGGCCTACATCAGCATCCATAATCAACCATTAAGATGGGCAATCATGCCAATTGCATCATATGCAACTCTTGGATAGATGATCGGTGCAACTTCTTTCCATAACCATCTCCATACTGCTGGGCCTAGACGCTGAGAATTACCAGTTAAGCCTGACCCAATAGCCAATATGATAATTATGTACCCCTCTTTGGTGGCACCTACATTACTACCCTAACACTTCCATGAGGTAGATGACACACCACACTTTGGCATAACCTACGTTTGGTCAAACAAGTTTGTCATGTGTATTTCTATTGAATAGTATATTAGACTTAATATGTTTGATTTAGGGGTTATATATATACACATATTATATATATATATATATATATAGTATAAAACAAAATGTGGTGGTTATGGAAATGTCTACATGTAATTCATTAGAGCCATAAGGAATTACTACCACCTAGGTCAATCATCACATCACATGTATGAACCTACTATTGGTGTAGAGTTGTACTTGGTAATCGGGGTAGATCGGTTCAACCCTTGAAATGGTTGTCTCACCTATTGGTTATTTGGTCCTCTGGGACGGTTGTCTGTCCTCCAGTCCAATCGATGTTTGAACTCCTTCCAAACAGTCAGTTGGGTTCACCAGGCGGTCGTCTGGCTACATCATTCTATCCTCCATGGTCCTCTAGATGGGCACCTTATCTCCCAAACTGGTCATCACATCTGGCGATGATCATCTTCCTCATCGTTGCAAGAAAAAATCCTATTGCTACTTTATTACATTGAGTAAGAGAATCCTCAAATTACATTTTGGGGGAGAAAATATAGGAAAGAATTAAATTTATATTGGGAGGAGGGAGGTAGAGGCTCGGTACACAAATAGAGATAAACATGAACCAAACCATCCAACTAGACAGGGATATAGGGTTTAGGCCATAACTATGGTACACATCCACCATCAAAACTAGTTTTAGGGTGATGCATATAAATTGCAAAGATATATATATATATATATATATATATATATATATATATATATATATATATATATAAGTTTGGGATTTGGGATTATGTCATCTTTGATCAGATACACATATGAGACAATATAAATACTTGCATCACATGCAATATATAAATGATTAAATCAAAATCTGATCATATCGATTATGCTAAATCAAAATAAATTGACATGGCTTTGTGATGTGTGAATTTCATATCAAATTTTAGTAAAATATCACACCCAAATTCAGCTCATTTTTCCTTCCATTAACCTCTATTCATATTTATCTTGCCACATTTTAGTTACTTTACTTACCGCATGATGTTAATTTCATACACTTGTTAAAAATACTAAATTGCAGATATCCCAACTCAAATCCGACCCCAATGGGATTTCTCCTCGACTTGCAGCTGATTCAGAGTTTATTCTTGAAGAAACAACATTGCATAATGGATGTCTTATTTGAGACACGACGTGTTCCTTCACAAAAACCTTTACAGAATGAAGAAAACATAGTGTGATATTTAACACATGATGTGCGTGTCTCCAGAAGCCTCAACACCAAAATGTAGAGAACACGACACGACATTTCCTCACTAGGACATGGCATGTCTTTGGGACCTGAAGGCCGACTACAATATGCTGCCAATGCACACAACGTGTGTTAAAATGAACATGCCATGTGCCTTTCGCCTAAATTGATTCCATAAGGTTATCACATGATGTGTCAGCTTAAAGAAACACTGTGTACTTCCAAAAAACAACATTATCTAGTGAGATCACATGACAGGATACGATGTGTCCTCTAAAAGACATGTCGTGTCGATATCAATTTCTACAGAAATGAGAGCAACCACCCCTCATTTTTAAAGACCATGGCAATCCAATGGGTGGTTATCTCTCATCATTTGGATAGTGTTTTTCATCCAAGATATGTTCGAGAGATAAGGAGGGAAATTTTGGGGTGGAAGGAGGTGGTTTCTTGGTGAAGAACCTCCATTCTACTTCATTTCTTCTCCATTTCTTCTACGAAGGTGCAATAGAGTTTACTTCTCCCACTCAAGCTTTTTGGGAGGGAAGATTGTTCGAGTTGGAGCAGCTTCAAGGTTGTAATATTGTCCTCTAGCCATAGTTCTACTTTCCTTTGGCTACATCTTTAGTTCCTTTATCTTTTTCTTCTCTTAAGCATGCAAATGTCTGAAATTTCTACATTGTGTCTGCACATTTGTATTATGGATGATTAGAACTCTTTTCTTGGAAATGGGAGAGTAAATCCCATGTCATTGTTCATGTGAACTCAAAATCTATGTGTATTTCTAGTTAATTATGTTTTCAATGGATGCCTATGGTGTTTCTTATTTGTATGTTTGACTAGCCACCATTCGTACTTGTTTCATGCTTACCTTGTGCTTCGAAGGAATGTACAAGGGAGTAGGGAGTAGGATCCATGGGAGTATGCCCTTGACCACAGGTTGAGGGTTAAGGTTGTGTTCGATACTAAACATAGAAACCTGACCGTTATGCCACGTTGAGAACCATCTTGTGACATTCAGAAATGCATGTCGATGATAACCTCCTTGCATGTTAATGATAATCTTAATTTTGTAAGTCCATATGATATGAAGATATGGTAGTGAAATCTAATTCCCAGGCCTTTAATTTTTTATTCAGCCCTTTAACTTTGATCTTTTTTCTTTTGTTTACTTCTTAAATCTGCAATCAATCTGAACTTTGTAACGTGACTTGGATTAATGAAAGTTAACAAATTTGTGTGTAACTAGCCTATCTCCTTGTGTTTGACACTCGACTACATTGACCCCATGCACTTGCGGGTGATTAGTGATATGAGATCTTTCTTTCTAAAACTTCCAAAAAAAAATTGGCACTGTCGTCGGGGAGCTATGGTAATTTTTAGTTAGAGTAGAAGAGTTAACTAGTAATTAAGACTAAATCATCATTTCTGCATTTCACATCGTGGTACCTCTTGGATTTTGTGAATCTCACTCAAAATTTTCTTTTCAGGTTGCATGCGTCATTCTAAGAGGGGTCTACAAACTTCAATCTTTCTAGACCCAGAAATAGAGTAAACCTTTAGTAGCCACATGAGAGCAAGGAAGAGTGAGAACTCTTCAAGTCTGGGGGAATCATGTCCTTCATTAGCGAAATCTTTACTTCAACCACCACCTTCACCCAATCCTCTTTAAGAGTTAGAGATGGAGGACAACCATCTGCCATTAACATATGCGGGGCCATATATCATCCTCTAGAGGCAAACAACTTCTCCATCATCCCTACAATCATGTAGATGATCCAATGAAATCTCTTTGTGGAAACTTCTATGGAAGATCCAAATCTTCACATAGAGAAGTTTCTGTAGTACATGAACATTTTAAAGATTAATGGTGTTCCAGCTAAAGGAGTATGCTTACTCTTGTTCCAATTCACTTTGCGAGACCGAGCCAAGGCGTGGCTTTCTTCATTGCCTAAGTGTTTCATCAAGAGCTGGGATGATCTGTTGAATGCTTTTCTAGCTAAGTATTTTCTCTTAACAAGACAGCCCCGCTAAGGAATCAAATCACAAACTTCAAGCAATAAGAAGGTGATATTCTTTATGAGACATGGGAGAGGTTTAAGGACCTCAAACGCCTTTTCTTTCACCATGGTTTGACAAACTGGCTACTTCTATAAACTTCTACAATGAGTTATTCTATAATACATGTATGACCATTGATGCCACTGCAAATGGAGCCTTGATGATCAAGTAATATAGTGAATCCTATGCCATTATTGAAGATATGGAACTCAACCAGAGACAATGGAGTTCAAAAAGGACTAGTCAACCATTATCTTCCTCTGGATCAAGTGAGAAGTCCAATGGAAAACATATTGTAGATGTCGTAGACTTGATTGCAACTAAACTTGATGCCTTGACTCAAAAATTTGAAAGGCTGACCACTCTTTTAGTTCAAGAAGTTGAGAAAGTATGTGAGGCTTGTGGAGAATCTAAGCATAACTCTACTTCTTGTTTTGCACCACAAATGAATGCCAATGAAACACTAGAACAAGTCAATGTAGTAGGAAAGTTCAATAACAAACAAGCCTACAATCCCTTATCTAAAACCTATAACCCAGGACGGAGGGACCAACCAAATTTCTCTTACAGGAACAACAATTTTTGTAGAACCACCAACAAGGTCAAGCTCAAAGTCAACAACCTATGAGCCACTGTCAACTAATGGATGTGAACCGCTAGCAGCCATTGAGGTACAATTCTAGCCACAATAGTAACCTCAATCAATTTCAGTAAGTCACTCCTCCACTACAAAAATCAAGCTTGGAAAGCCTCCTTGAGACCTTTTTCACCACACAAATCTAGCAGAATGACGAGTTTTAGGAACATGGTAACAGATTGAAAGATGCAATCACAAAGTTGTCTTCCAAAGTTGATGGAGTTGTCACTCACACTAAAATGTTGGAGAATCAGATAGCTCAACAAGCATTAGCCAACCAAGGAACATATTTAGGTTCTTTACCCAGTAAACCTATTATGAATCCTAAGGAGACTTGTAAATCTATGAACTTAAGGAGCAGAGCAGTCAAAGGAGGATCTAAACTGCCATCGAAGAGGAAATCTACAAAGATTATTGACACTACTATTGAAGATATTGCTGAAAATCAAAGGAAGAAATCTACTGGAAATGCCTCTTTTCCCCACAAGTTTGCTAACACCAAAGATGATGTGAAGTTCAAAATATTTATGGACATTCTGGCCAAGTTTTATGTAAATCTGCCCCTAGTTGAATTCATAGCCGAAATGCCCTCCTATGCCAAGTTCTTAAGGGATATCTTAACAAAGAAGAGGAGATTAGGACATGTAGAAACTGTTATGCTTTCTGAAAGGCTAAGCTCCATCATCCAGAACTGTATGCCTAAGAAACTAGATGACCAAGGTGCCTTTACTCTTCCTTGCAAGATAGGAGACTCTACTTTTGATAAAGGCCTTGTTGACCTTAGATCTTGCATCAGCTTGATCCCAGTCTCTTTGTAGGAAAAGCTAGACCTAGGAGATTTGAAGCCAACATCTATGACAATTCAGCTAGCTGACCTCTCAATTAAGCACCCAAAAAGAGTGATTGAAAATTTCCCTATTCAGATAGGAAAGTTCTTTATTCCATGCAATTTTGTGGTCTTGGACATGCATGAAGACTCAACCAATCCAGTCCTTTTAGGAAGACCCTTCTTGCACAATGTAGGTTGTTTAGTTTTATGTTAGAGAAGGAAAGCTCACTGTCAAAGTGGGAGATGAAGAAGTAGTATTTTCAATCTATGATGCCATGAAGGCGCCCAACTACAAGGAGTACCTTTGTCTTGTTGATACGAATGATACACTGTTTGAGGAAGAAAAGAATTATGTTGAAACTACACTAGATGATCTTGAAGAAGATGACACAAGAGGCACTCTCAATGAGGAAAGTCCTGAAACTTTGGAGATTCCACCAAGTGAAGAAGAATCAAAGAAGAATGAAGGAAGCAATACCACAACTCCATGAAAATAGGTAGAACTAAAACCCCTCCCACTGGGGTTAAGGTATGCTTTCTTAGGCCCAAACTCTTCCTCTCCTATCCTTGTAAATGTTGAACTGAACAATGATCAAAAAGAAAAACTTTTGAATGAGCTTATATGATATAAATATGTGATAGGTTATTCTATTGATGACCTCAAAGGAATTAACCCATCCATTTGTATGCATAGGATAGCTTTGGAAGAGAATGCTAAACATGCATAGACACCCCAAGGAGAGTAAACCAAAACATGATGGAAGTTTTAAAAAGGGAAATTTTAAAACTTAACAATGCCAGGATTAGTTTTCTAATAAGTGATAGTGCTTGGGTGAGTTCTATACATGTTGTGCCTAAGAAAGGAGGAACAATAGTACTTAAAGTAGAAAATGATAAATGAATACAAACAAGAATCGTCACCAGATGGCAAACATGCATTGATTAAAGAAAATTGAATAAAGCCAACAGAAAGAGATCATTTCCCTTTATTTTTTATTGGTTTAATGCTAGAAAGACTTGCTCACCACTCATATTTTTTCTATCTTGATGGGTATAGTGGTTTCTTTCATATTCCCATCTATCCACCCAATCAAGAAAAGACCACATTTACTTGCACCTATAGAACTTATGCATATAGGCGGATGCCCTTTGGGCTTTGCAATGCTCCCAACACTTTTCAAAGGTGTAAGATGGCCATTTTTTCTAATTACATTGAAAAGATTATGGAAATATTCATGGATGACTTTAGCATCTATGACAATTGATTTGATGATTGTTTGTTGAATCCAACTAAAGTTTTGTTGAGATGCCAAAAAGTCAACCTCATGCTTAATTGTAAGAAATGCCACATTATGGTGTAGAAAAGTGTCATTCTAGGACGTTCTATTTAGAATAAAGGGATTGAAGTGGATAAAGCTAAAGTGGATGTTATTGAAAAGATGTCATCACCAACCAATATGAAGGAAATTCACAGCTTTTTGGCCATGTGGTTTTCTACAGGAGATTTATTAAGGATTTCTCAATGATTGCAAAGCCTCTATGCTCCTTTTTAGAAAAAGATGTCGAGTTTGTATTCATTTTTATTCAATGATGATTCACAAATAGCCTTCTGGAAGTTAATGGATGCCCTAGTTTCAGCTCCTATTATCCAACCACAAGATTGCAGTTCTCCTTTTGAAGTAATGTTTGATGCCAATGACTATGCCATAGGAGCAATTTTGGTACAATGAAAAGACAAAAAACTCCATGCTATACACTACGCAAGTAAGACCCTTGAGGAAGCACAAATAAACTATGCTACTATAGAGAAGGAGATGCTTGCCATTGTTTATTGTCATTGTGTATATGGATCATGCTTCAATAAGGTACCTTATGAGAAAGAAAGATGCCAAACCTTGCCTCATCCGCTGGATATTGCTACTACAGTTGTTTGACATAGAAATCAATAATAAACAAGGAACTGCGAACAGTGTAGCTGACCATCTCTCATGTCTTTCTACTATGATTGAAGACAAAGTTCCTATTGACTACAAGTTGTCCATTGAGAAGCTGTGTGCGGTAAACTCTCTTGTTTTGCCATGGTTTGTTGATTTTGCAAATTACCTTGCCACCGAATGTCTTCCACCTGATTTCACTTACCAGCAAAAGAATAAGTTCCTTCATGATGTTATATTCGATTATTGGTATGACTCTATTGTTGAAGAAATACGTTGATGGGCTCATTAGAAGGTGTATCCAAAATGAAGAAATTTCTAGTGTGGTTTTATATTTACATTCCTCTCCCTACGGAGGACACTTTGGAGCGGAAAAAATTGCAACTAAAATTCTTCAATCTGATTTTTATTGGCTAAGTCTATTCCATGATGTTCACACATTTGTCAAGGCTTGTGACTATTTCCAAAGAGCTGGAGGAATTTTAGAGAGGGGTGAAATGCCACTAAACTCAATTCTAGAAATAGAAGTTTTTGATGTTTGGGGAATAGATTATATTGGCCCTTTTCCTTCCTCATGTAGCTACAAGTTCATCTTTGTGGCCTGTGATTATGTTACCAAATGGGTGAAGGTCATCCCCACTCAAACTCCAAATGCAAAGTCAATCATAAAATTATTCCATAAGATTATCTTCCCTAGATTTGGAGTTCCAAGAGCAATAATATCAGACGGTGGCAGCCATTTTACTGAAAGGAACTTCAACAACCTGCTTAGCAAGTATAGAGTGAAGCATAAGGTGTCCACACCTTATCATCCTCAAACATTAGGTCAGGTGGAAATCTCAAATAGGAAACTAAAAGCTATCCTACAAAAGACCATCTTCAGTTCAAGGAAGGATTGGGCACTGAAGTTAGACAATGCATTATGGGAATACTTGAAAACTTTTAAAACTCCTATTAGAAGAACTTCTTTCAAACTTTTCTATGGAAAATCATGTCATTTACCGGTAGAATTGGAGCACAAGGCACTATGGGCAATCAAATTCTTGAACTATGACCTCAAGAAGGCAGGAGAGAAAAGATTGTTGCAACTCTAAGAGCTTGAAGAAATAAGAATTTATGCTTATAAGAACGCCAAGATATACAAATAAAAGACTAAGAGATGGCATGACAAAAGAATTAAGGTCAAAGAGTTCAAAGAAGGAGACTAAATTCTATTGTTCAACTCCAAACTCAAATTCTTTCTAGGAAAATTGAGATCTAAGTGGTCTGGATCGTTCTTAGTTTTACAAGTATTTCCATATGGGACCGCGGAGCTATAAGGGAAGAAATCAACCTTCAAATTCAATGGACAAGGACGCAAGTTATACACCACTAGAGAAGAAATTGACAAGGGAGCCTCTTGCTCCCTCTAAGATGTTTGATCAACCATTTGAAGAGTCTAGCTCTAGACTTTAAATGGAGGAACTTGAGGGAGTTGACCCCACATTAGGATAGATTTTCTTTAAGTAGTTTGAGTCAAGAACAATCTTTAATTTTTGGGAATATACTTATCATGGATGAATGTAATAATGTAGACACTTATATTTGCATCTTATCACTTCTGCAGAAACTAATAAGAAGTTGACTTCTATAGAAATTCATACCAACATGACATGTCATTATTTGACATGCCATGCCGGTACTCACAGAAGGAACTATCTAAGAAAATTTTCACTAACACATGATGTGTCTCACATGACCCGTCATGTTGTTATCAGATAGAGAATGCGATGTTACCATCTGGAACGCAACACGTCATGTGATAATTCAAACACAGCATGTACTTCAGATACAAGAATGAGCAAAATTTTGGAATCAAACACGTCATGTCTTTATTTGAACACAATGTATCTTTATTAGTAAAAAAAATATACTTCGGCTTCTGCATTCATACACATCGTGTGCTAAAAAGAACACGTCGTGTCATTTTTAGCCCATGTTTTCTCAAAAGACAATGACATCCTCTGCAAGAAGACACGTCATGTCCTCTAAGAGACACAACGTGTCCTTTGATGAGAAAGGGTTTTTTTAACCGTAATCCCTAGACGTCACTCTCACAATCACATCACACTCATTCCCAAAGAGCCATGTGAACCTGTCGTTTTTGAGTCGAGCTACTGTGTGTGCCACCATGAAGCCACCTCTCTGTCATCATCCCCTCTTACCAAGCTCAAATTTGTGAGTTGCCAGCGACCTCCACGGCCATCCCAACCCTCTCTTTCAGTCATTCCAAGTAGTGGAGCCATCCAGGAAAGCCTGTCACGACTTCCAACCTCCTGGTAAAGTAAGCAAGATTATCTATGTGATCATCCTTGCTTCCTTCTCAATTTATCCTCCAAGATACAGTGGAAGCATCAGGTATCCATTGTGTGAATACATCATGTTTATCCACCTTTGGTTGTTGCTCCACTCTAGGTACACGACGTGTCCAAAAAAATACACAATGTGTCTCTACACAATTCAGTCAGCGTCTCTAACAAAGAAGACGCCATGTATCCACAAGACACGTCGTGTTGAAGGGTCGTCTCAGCACTACTAACAAGCAACAATGGCACTTGTGAAACAAACCTTGAACTGCAAGCTTGAAGCAAGCTCTTACTCAGCCCTAGACTACAACTCCATGACTCAGTTCAGGGTCACAGTAGAGGAAGACTCTACTTACCAGTTCCTCATCTCATGAAGTGTGCTCCCTACATGTTTTGTGTGTGAGAAAACACTGATTGTCCTGGGATTCAAAGATGAAGTCATCGTAAATCTGAAGGAACTTGGACTCCACTACCTCTACTGCTAGGAAATGAATACTTACCCTCACCTTATATACAAGTTTCTTAATACTCTTAAGGTGGAGTAGGACCCACATAATAGGTTGTAACCTTATGCAATAGCTCATTTTCATTTACTAGGTCGAGGTTTCAAACTCACTTTTAGACAATTCTATGATATTTTAGAGTGTCATTATGAGGTGGCACTAAACTTCCCTCAAGCCTTTGAAAGTAATGAATTCCGGTCTAAGATCCCTGATGAGAAGTGTCATGATGCCAAAAAGGCCAGGGCATCTGCCATCCTAACCCCATCTTCAAATATGTCCACCGCCTTCTCTGTACATGGGTTTTTGCAAAGAAGGAAACTCAAAGAGTCTGTGGGAAACAAGATTTATTCTTTCTATGGGGCATGGTGTATGACCATAAGATCAAAGAAGGTTACTACATTCTTACCATGTTCTTAGACATCACGAAAATGAAGAAGAGAGAATTTGGGGATATCATGTGTGGGGGTTTCATTACTCTTATTGCCAAGAAGCTTGAGGTAGACCTAAAAGGTCTAGACGCTGCACCAGGAAGAAACTGAGTGGATATTCAATACCTTCTTTCTACAGGTTTGATCTCTACAGTCCCCAATGATGATACCAAGTTTAGATAGTTCTTTGATGATGACCAATACATCGACACACCAGACTTGGAGAACTTCACCTTGATAAATAAAGACAATTGGAAGGCCATTCTTACTGGCCCAAATGATGATGAAGCCCCTAAGGGACCACAAGCTACTGAGGCACCCCCCTACATCTCCATCACCTCCCTCTATAGGCACTCAGACAGAGTACTTTGGGGCCATGCCTGGTGTTAGGCATCGTTATGGCTACATGCAACAACTGTTTGACCACATAGACAACCACTTGGACCTAATGGGTCAACATTATTTTGTTATGCATGACATGGTCCAACGCATGAATATGTGGCACATCTCTCAGAGCCACAATCCAATGCCTCAATTGCACCACCCTGCACCTCAACCGCCACAGTCTGAGCCTTCTCCATAGACCATGTGCGTTGACATTTTAGATGATAATGATCTTGTTAGCTAGAACTTTCCTACTGGTCACGGGGAGTTGGTCCCTCCTACTAATTCCATTCCATGATAGGTATCTAGTTGCATTTTCTTTGAGTTTGATTTATGCAGTGAGAACACTATGAATTTCAAACTTAGGGGGTTGCAACCGACCTATAATGTAGTTCCTTTTGTTTCTTTTCATGTTTATCTCTTTAGTTTAATCTTGTTTTTAAGTTCTACTTTTCTTTTTCTTGTGGCAAGTTCAATATGATGTGAGGCTCACTTTCTGTAATGAACTATTTTTCTTCACAAGTTTGAACCATCTGGTCCTCTTTCACTAAATTTATCATTTGAAGGAATTGTTAAAGAGCATGCATGAATCAAATGAAATCCTTTGGCCATCAAGATGTGCTTAATTCTGGTTTATACATGTAGCTTGAAAATGCACCTTTTACATCTATGATTGCTTAAAATACGTAATGGTCTCAAATTTTAATGAGTGACACAACTTTACAACATCAATTAGAATACGGGATGCCCTTGCCAAGCTCTTAGTGCATATACAACCCCTCTTTCAGTGAAAATTTTTCGAAACAAATTAACAAAATCTAGCTAATCTTACAATGTAGTTGACTCTATTTTGTGGAACATTTTCAAAATTTGATTTCCTTGTTTCACCCTCATACCCCATAAAAGATGGCTAACTGCCCGCATATCACTCTAGCCTAGTGTAAGTCTGATCCGGTAATGATGGTTAGGTGGTATGTCTTGAAATAGGGTAAAACACCCCAACTGACATTCCATGTGTGCATAAGCCTACATTAGTAGCCAAGTGTCCGAATCTATAATACATTGTCAAATCATATTTTGGGGAAGAAGAAGAGTACAACTCAGATTGTTAATGTTAACTAAGATTTCATCATCTGTATCCTTAATAGTTGAAAATTCATGTTGCACATCCACTAATTGTTTGGTTTGGTCATCCAAACTCTACTTAGTGTTATTTAATCGATTGATTCATTAATTTGTGACCACCCCTACAAAACTAAAAATCTCTTTCATGGGTTTTTGAGTTGAATTGATGACTACAAGTATAAACATGTTGATTATGGTTGATGTGGTGTCGTACTCATCTTTCTTTTCATTTGATCTATACATGAGCTTTGCAATCCCTTCATATGTGCTCAATTATCTTTTTTCTTGTGGAAAAGCGATATTTCAAGCTTAGGGGGATTTGATGTGTGTATTTCATATCTACTTTTGTACAATATCTTCAGCTCATTTTATCTTCCATTAGCCTCTATTCATATTTATCTTGCCACATTTAGTTACTTTACTTACCGCATGATGTTAATTGTAGACACACATTCAAAGTGCTAAATTGGATATAGCCTGACTCAAATCCAACCCCAATGGGACTTCTCCTCAACTTGCAACTGATTCTTATTATTGAAGAAACAACATCGCACACGGTGCGTCTTATTTGAGACATGACTTGTTCCTTCACAAAAACCTTTACAGAAAGAGAACATGACACGACATGTCCCCACTAAGAAACAACGTGTCTTTGGGACCCTAAGGATGACTACAATTTGCTACCAACACACACGACATGTGTTAAATTGAATATGTTGTGTGCCTTTCTCCTAAATCAATTCTAGAATATCATCACATGATGTGTCAACCAAAAGACACGTTGTGTACTTTGCAAAAACAACATTATTCAACAAGATTACATGACGGGACACGGCATGTCCTCTAAAAGACATGTCATGTCGATATCAATTTCTATAGAAAATGAGAGCAACTGCCCCTCATTTTAAAAGACCAAGGCAACACAATGGGTGGTTATATATCATCATTTGGAAAGTGTTTTTTGTCTAAGAGAAGTTCCATAGCTAAGGAGGGTGATTTTCGAGTGGAGGAAGGTGGTTTCTTGGCAAAGAACCTCCATTCTACATCATTTCTTCTCTATTTCTTCTCCAAAGGTGCAGTAGAGCTTACTTCTCTCACTTAATATTTCTAGGAGGGAAGACTGTTCAAGTTGGAGCAACTCTAAGGGTGGAATTTTATCCTCTAGATGGTGTTCTACTTTCCTTTGGATACAACTTTGGTTCCTTTAGCTTTTTCTTCTCTTAAGTATGCAAAACTCTGAAATTTCTGCATTGTGTCTGTACATTTCCATTATGGACGAGTAGAACACTTTTCTTGGGTATGGGAGAGTTATTAACCAGTTGGTCCTTGTCCAATCTGTAGCAGGTCTATTTTGGATAAAGATGAGTTATATGCCTTATTGTCATCGTAAGATGTTAAAGAAAATCTCAATATTCATATTTTTATATAGTGCTTTTTGTCGGCTTCTGCTTACAACTTATCTAATCAATCATATAGACTTGGTTCTTTTCCGATCTGTAGCAGGTCTGTTTTAGATAAAGATAAGTTATCTGCCTTATTGTCACCGTAAGTTGTTAAATAAAATCTCAATATTCGTATTTTTATATAGTGCTTTTTGTCGAATTCTCCTTACAACTTATCTAATCATTCTTATATACTTGGTTCTTTCTTGAGCTTAAAATATAAGTGGATCTCATAAGAGATCTTCTGTTTGCTGGCTTTCTGCTAGATACTCTGAATTACCAATCTTAATTTCACACTTTATAGTGTGCAATGTTTTTAAAAAGAAGTCGGTTAATTTTTTCCACGCTTTAAAGCGTGTGTACCATTGCCGTCAAAAAGTTTGTTTTCATATTTTCCACACTATTATTAGTGGAAACCAAATTAAAATAGGATTTTTTTTAAGAGAAGTGTTAAATAATTTCCACATAGATTGGTGTGGATAAGTTGTATTCCACGCTAAAAAGTGAAAATAGAAAAGAGTGAATAAATTTCGACTCTTTATTTTTCCACGCTCCCGCCTAGGGTGGATAATGTGTGTTTCCATGCCTTTTCGTGCGGAAAAATTGCATTTAAAGCGTGGATAACCACATGTGTTTTTTGTAGTCTCATGTAGTTGTATATGTGTCTGCTATTTTCATCTCTTGTATGCTTGCACATTAAAAAAGCTATTAGACTTAATCATATTAGATAAAAAATTAATGTGCAAGGCTTTTTACTGATACATGTATTTTTCACATTCTCCTACTTGTCAGAGGTTTCATTCTATCGAAAGGGTTGGATAGGTGCGAAGAAATAGCTTCTATTTTTGCGACCAGGATGGTTTTTCCGGTGATCAATATAATTGAGGTAAACTTCTTATTTCCCATTCTGTGGTTTTATTGTTTGTCCTCTTCATTTGTTACCCTTTTCATAATGTGTGTTGGATGTGATTCCATATTGTGTACTCATGGAGATGACAAATGTGCAATCTTATCAAGAGATCATCCAAGAAATGTACCGCCCAAATAATTATTAATTAGATATTGATTATATGTAATCATCTACTCTAAATTTTTATATATTTTTGTAAAAGTGAATCTAATATATAGGATAACCGAGGGTATGCATTGATTTTGATATTTTGATTATTATCTGAACATAATTGACAATATATCAGTGATTGTCACTGATAATATATCAGTAATTTTATGTAAAGATAGTTCTATTAGAAAAATTGTTTTAGATTGACCAATATCTTTTCTGAAGTTATGTACTTAAAATTTCATGATCATTTTTCCATTGTTCATGTGAACTCGAAATCTATGTCTATTTCTAGTTAATTTTATTTTCCATAGATGTCTATGGTGTTTCTTGATTGTATGTTTGGTTGGCCACCTTTTGTACATGATTCATGCTTACCTTGCACTTTGGGAGAATGTATGAGGGAGTAGGGTGTAGAATCCATGGAAGTATGCTCTTGACCAAGGCAGTGGCTTGAGAATATTGAGTGTTAAGGTTGTGTTCAATCCTAAGCATAGACATGAGAGAGTTATGCCACATTGAGAACCATCTCATGACATTGGTAAATGCATGATGATGACATTCTCCTTGCATGTTATAGTAATCTTAATTTCATAAGTCCATAAGATATGATGGTATGGTATGAAATCTAATGCCTAGGTCTTTAATCTCTTATTCAACCCTTAAACTTTGAGCTTTTTCCTTTTGCTTGCTTCTTAAATCTACAATCAATCTGAACTTTGTAACCCGACTTGGATTAATGAAAGTTAACAAATTTTCACCTAACTAGCCTAGCTCCTTGTTTTTGACACCTAACTACATTGACCCCATACACTTGCGTGTGATTACTAAAACTCCCAACACTCTAATACCATTCTTGGGAAATATGGGCACAAAGTATAGAAGTGGAAACAAAAAAAATATCTATTTGTGTTCCTATACCAGGAAGATCGTGTCAAATACAATGAAATCAGAAGGATGGTTTAGTGAGTTATACCTAGTCCTCGAGAAAGTCTAGTGACAAAAAATCACTTCAATGCAACTATCAACTAGTTGCACTTGAACGATGGTTTTGTAGCTCCTGGTCCTCACCATGGACAGTGAACACGAACATGGTCTGTAGTGGTCTTGTGCTCTCGTCACGGCCTACATGCTGACTTTGCTCTCCTAGTAGTAGCTGAAGGACTCCCACCTCTAGAGTAGTCTACATAGATAATATAGAATTGTCATTCAACTAGAACAAATAGGAAGGAGTTGACCCCCCTGTTGGCGTACTAGTCACCAACTTTCTCTCCCACAACAATGATTCTCAATTATTCTATCTTATAGCTATCCCTCCCTAGTTGGGTAGGACTTGCTTGGGCTTTCTCAGTTACCACAACTAGAGAGGACAACAATTGTCAGATGAAGTAATTATCAATTATCTATGTTTTGTTCTAGGAAACCCCCAATACCACTTTATTTATAGGCGGGGTTAGGTTTTGGGTTCATCTGTATGGGATTATGCAGGAGTGGAAGGGGTCAGAAGACCTTGAATTTTCACAAATTGCAACAACCAAAACGGTCATCTAGTGACCTAGACAGTTGTTCAGTCACACAAAATGGTCCTCTCACACTGCTAGATGGCCATCCAGCAATTTCCCAAACGCACATGAATTT
This sequence comes from Alisma plantago-aquatica, assembly GCA_963693085.1. Taxonomy (NCBI): domain Eukaryota; kingdom Viridiplantae; phylum Streptophyta; class Magnoliopsida; order Alismatales; family Alismataceae; genus Alisma; species Alisma plantago-aquatica. The sequence continues at coordinate 344,637,362 of OY856411.1, read as the reverse complement.
GTCAATTTCAATTCTAACTAATATCACATATTAATTCCTTGCACCCCAAGTAGTGTGCAATCAAAACTATTCAGGAAACATCCTAAATCTTCATTTGGCCCAACCGAGCCATCTCACAGAAGTGAGAAACCCATATCACTCACCCAAATGGCCGTTTGGTGAGTTTCAGATGAGCCAGTCAGTGCAATCACATTGAAATGGTTGATTTAAAGGCATAACTTAGCTAATTAGAACTCTGATTAGTCAGACAACCCAAACAACCATCTCAACACATGAGACATCCATATGGCATGTCCAAATAGCCAATCTATTGATTTGTTGTGTGAATTGAATACCGAAATAGTTTAGTAATCAAACCAATCATCATTCAAGATTAAAATCCTCTTCTAGATGAGTTCCTATGTGTGTGACACTATAGGCCACATATCATTTTGGAAATGAATGTCCATATCTAACTTATCACAACACAAGCAAGGAGTGATACCTAGTCACACATCAGTGCTAACGAAGTGAATGGAAAGATGGAGAACAACTTCAACCTACAATCTATGTAAGGTGTTGTAGTGATTGTATAATTCCTTTGTCTATGATATCCAAGATGAACTTGAGGCATGGAATCGCCATCCTCTCAACATTCAATCCATGTTCCTTGAACCAATAGCAAACTTTTTGAGATAATGCGACCTCAATATCATATATTAGTTCACATATGCATGTGCATGCTTTTCTTAGACTCTCTTATCAAGTGGCCAGGATATCATACTTTAGTAGGAGGGGCAAATACCATATCTATCACTCATAGTCTATCCCCATGTGTCAAATTCACCCAAGAATCACCTTTATAACAACCCATGTTTCAAGACTACATCTGATGATGTCAAAGTGTACCCAACAACATGTGATGAGCACAGTGGTTTTAGGTCTACAAATCACAATCACCACCTTCACTATGAGAGATGACTATGACCACCAATTATGGTTTCAATGTGTCACCCTCAAGGTGGGTATATTTGATATTGTTCCCTAACATGTGTCTATGTGCTTGGTTTGAAATTGTCATATCATGACTAATGAGATTTTGTCAGCAACCAACCCACACTCTAGTCTTATGTTTTGATGGTGTCCATCTACCTTATACAGCAACAACAGACTAGGGACATAATAAGAATGTACATACTCTTAACATTCATATGATGTCATCCTTCCAAGTCACATACTTGAAGACATACATCATTGAGTATTGTCATTCTATAAACATTCATAATGTTTCCTTATTATCTCATAGCTGAGTGAAATAGAATGAATTGGAAGCTTAAATTTATAAGTATTAGTCAAATATTTTATGGTATATGCCATTTAAATCATCACATGATTGGCTCTATGGTCTTGACTTACCTATAATATCCCATAAGGGTTTCATTTGATACATTGAATGAGGAGCGAGTAGGTCGGGATGGTGGCGGAGGTGGAGGTTCCTAGGTGGAAGTAGAGGCTCCAAGTGTGGTAGAAGAGGTAGGAAGGAAGGCTTTATTTATTGTGATTTCACTAATGCAAACTCCTTTCTAACTATGTTTATATTTGAAGTCATGGAAAAAAAATTATGGATTGCAAAAAGTGAACAAACCACAGATCAAGGCTGGGTACCATGGGTATTCTTCCCTGAGTCAAAATAGGTCATATGATGTATGATATATCGGGACCATTTGACTCCAACGTTCTTCAGAATATAGTACATAATCACAACAATGTTCTCTACAATTTTCATTTGATTCTTCTTTGTATGGACATTGGAGTTAACAACTAATGTGAGCAGTCTGTTCTTAAGATCAAGGGAAGAGGATGGTATGGTCGAATTCTTCCTGTAGGGTACCCGAGGCTTCTTTAAGAACTTGTGTATGTCAGGAAGAGTGAGGTTAAAGTTCTCATAGAAAGCTTCGGGATCCAGAAAGTCGAAATAGTTAGAATAATCCTTTCCCCCTGTGTCGGTGAGCTCTGTTCCATTGAAAAAGTTGATCAAGGAATTTTCAGAGATTTTGAATTTGATCCTGACAATCATGGAGGAGAGAATGACTTGGCTATCAGGCGTTGACACTAATGTGTCTTAGTTCCATGTGAGATTCACATGAAATTCATGGACTACCTTGGTGCTTGCGATGGAATTATGAAAGCATTGACGTTCTAAGCCTAAGGCTTCTAGGTGATGGGTATAAAAAGGATCATCAATTTCTTTGACAACATCCTTTGTTTTGAGAGGAGGCTCAAACAAGGCTCCAAAAGGAAAGGGGTTCCTAGTAAGGAGCTCCTTGTAGCGATTAAGATGTTCAGAAGAGACAAAGGAGGTGTCATCAAAGGAGATTAAGTGAGGGTTGGTAGAGGACGATGGTACACCACTTGGGGTAGTTCTCTCTCCGGTTGGATGCCATGTTAACGGATTGGAGAAGCAAACAACAACCACAACAAGATATGACCAAACAAACAAGCCATCTAACCACATAGAAGGGTGTGGGAAGAGGCAAGGGAGGCTAGGTTTGGCAAGGGAGAGGACGGTCACACCTAGGGTTGAGGTCAAGAGGGGTTAGACTTTTCTCTAATTGAGAGGGTGAAATGTTGGCTGAAGCCTATTTTAGGTTTGGTCAATCCAGGCAATCAATCGAGCTTATCCTGGGGAAACTCGACCGATCAAGAGAAAAACCCTTGATCTCATCCTAGGATCGGTTGAGTTTGCAACTCGAGTGACATGTAGCCTGTCCAAAAGTATGGAATCTTAGATTCTAGCCTGTAGGGTGCTAAATAATTTTTTTTCTTTAGCCTTTCTACATTTTACACATTTTTAAGCCACATTTCACTCATCATAGGGTACTATTTTGCTACAAAACAAGTGTTTGTCAGAAATACCCGAAATGAGCAAAATAAGGCAAAAAAAGGCAATTATAGCATATTCAAGCAAGAGATGATTAAATTGAGCAAGAAGGATATAGGTAAGTGATAATGCCTCAAAGTGCACTACAGTCACTAAGATATTAATCCTAGAGTTTAACCTTTTTTTAATGTCCAATTAAGGATAGTATAGAGGGGTCGATCACACATGACAACATTTTTAAAATGGTAGACTCTAATCCCAATTGGTTTTTGCTTGAACTTTTATTTATTGGAGGTATTTTTATTTAGGGAACAAGAAAAAGAAATAAGATTTGGGTTCGATGGTTTATGCTACAACAAGAAATACATTGCAAAAGTAAAGATTACACTACAAGGAAGCAAGGTTACACAATCACAAGAAAAAGAGAGATTGTTAGCACAATAAAAATATTGAAAATGGAAAAACTAGAACTTAGAAGAAATGAATCAAACTATGTTTATGGAATTGTTGAATTCAGCTTAAGGGAATATTGAGGCTTTTAGTGCTTCTCACCACCTTAACCTAGGGAGAGAATGAACCAAATGTTTAAAACAATAAAATAGGTGAAGGTATGTGAATTAAATAAATCCACAAAAGATGAACTCCACATGAGCTCATTGGTAGTGCTCATTTTCTTAGTTCATCATCTAAAAATGAGAAAAATCCATAGTTATTTTGAAATCTCTATGCGATTTGGTTTTATCGTTCTATATCATGATTTCCTTGATCTTTTCTATCGGGATTAACATAAGATCTAATCGAGTAATCACTTTGATAGGTCATCAATTTCTAAGCCAAAAATCCATCCAATAAGAGTCGTATTTAAAACTTAGTTCGATTCAAACCATGGCTAAGGGGCTATTCCTCTTGCCTCGATAGAGAGACTACTCACTCGTGATTGTGGAGTAGAGGGAAGAAGAGAGGGAAAGTATTCTAGCCATAGTCTAGACTTAGAAAGGAATTCAATCCTTAGGCTAGAGATTGTTAAATGGTTGAATGCTTAGTCCCTTGCTCTAGAGTTATAGAAGGGCGAGAAGAAGAACTATATCTAAAGAGCAATCAAAAGTAAAGTAAGGTCGGAGAATGATCTAAAAGAAACTTCACTTTGTGAATGAACAAATGATCTTTATTGCTAATCTGAATGCAAAGTACAAGAGTATAATCACTTCGAATAATTCCATACAAAAGATGATGCCTTGTGATGGGGAAGTGCACCTCCTTTTATAGGAGAAGGAGGGGGTTTTACATTTTGGTTTATGGTGAAAGAGGGGTTGGTGGTTGCTGTTTTGAACAAGATTCAGGCTGCCAACCAACCAGTTGGCAAAGCGAGCCAACTAGTTGGTGTCAGGAAAGAGCGGAAGTTGAGGAAGAAAATCAAAAACCCTAAGTTTGAGTGGCAGTGCCCTTATGACTCATTTGAATGGGGCGGGAAAACTCCCAGTTGGGATCCTAATTGGACGTTTGGTGCTGGAATATATGTGCCATTATTTGGATGCTTGAAGAAGGTGGCGGCGATTGAGGGTAACGTCAACCAGGTGTCTGAGATAACCGAGTTGGCTGTCGAGATGCTTCAGCTAAGTGTCTAAGGAGTGAGATGCCCGGCCTTAACAATCAATCTTGTTGGTTTAGTGAGTGTTGACATGAACATGTGGAGAAAATGAGTCGACTGTCTGGTGTCTGAAATGGTCGGTTGGACAGCCAACCGATCGGCTCGTGACCCGAATCTGCAATAATTGAATAGTTTTGATGAGAACATAGCTTAATTGTGATAGAAGGAGGCAGATAACATTTGGTTCATTTTCAACGGATAATAATGAGAAATTCCATGTGACAAGACTTAAATGTTGTGCAAAAAGGTTGATAAAGTAACATGCATCAAAATATCACAGACTTAAACTTTTGCTTGTCCTCAAGGAAATAAAATCTCATAATAATTTGGATTTATGAAAGCAACATGTTCATCCTATCTTAATTAGTAGTATCTTCTATCCTTTTCATGGCCAAGCAACCCATCTCCAAGAATCCCAAAATACAAAGTTATATATCTCTTATAAAAACATTTTTCCTAACATTCTCTTTCAAGATCATACTTTGTACAAATAATATTTATCCTACTTGTGCTTCAACGCTCATTTTTTTGTATGGGGATGAGGAAAGGTGGGGTTCGGAAGAAGGATCCCTCATCTATTCTACTTGGGATATGATTCATTGACTTGTGGTTACATTCACCACAAATTTTTTTGTACTCTTTTTTTGGCATCTTTTAGTGGTACACCCCTATTACATTTATGAGGGGTATGGAAGACGGAGCATGCACCCCAGACTTAAGGGTTGGCACGAGGATTATTGTCCTCGTGTTTTCATAGCACTTTTTTTTCAAGATTGTTGTTGCATCAGTAAGAAAAATCATGTAACTACATTATAAGAGAAAAATTGATCAGTTAATCTCATGCTAGAGATATGAAATGTTTTCATTTAATTATGATTGATACTATAAGGCTTGCCATCTTTTCCAAGAATATTGCTAATTTCGGTCATAGGGAACTTGGCATTTTAAAAAATGTGGACTTTTTGAAACAATTTATGAGAAAATGATTTGTCTAATTCTTTTTTGAACACAAGATACATCAATTGGCTAACTAGGTAAAGGCCAACATTTAGAAAACAAAGAATGTGCAATTAATTTAAAATATAGAAGAAAATTGCTTAAAAGGAAGGACATGGGGGTGGATCATGTACCACCCACCTCCACCCCAGACTGAGAATTTTGCTCATCATGAGCAAACCCTTAGACTGAGATGGAGGGAAGATCATTGTGGTGGTGGATTCTATGGGTAGGAGTAGTAGTTTACCCAATAAGGGGAGTTGGAATCTCGGTAGGCCTGCTGGGCCCCATACTCCTCATAGGGCGGGTGGCTAGGGGCTTAATGGCCACAGTCCATATGCAAGCAATTCAGTGAATGTTGCATAAGGTACATATTAAAAAATTGTTGTGAGAAAGGTGTTCGACTTGGTTGAGTTATAAAGTTGATCCTTGGTATCGAAGTGATCTGTTGGGTATTAGAACGATTGGCTGGGTCGGCTCTATCAGTAGGGAATATGATGTGTCAGAAGGAAAATGAAGGGTGTTTGGCATTCAGTCGGTGGACTCAATGTTTTGAAAAGAGAGCTGGATCGATTTGACTTGAGATGATCATTTCATTCCCTAAATGATCGTTTCACATACAGAAGTAATTGCACTCGGTGAGTATAAACTAATCATTTAGTGTTGGAAATCGATCGTTTGGGTTGAACAGGAAAGAAAACTACAACAAGATAGAATAAAAGGTAAGTTAAATAGTGGTGAAAGGAAGGTAAGTTTGGGGTGCCTCCCAACAAACACCCTAGTTTACGTTAAAGGCCCGACAGGCGAGAAATCAACTTATTTTTCAGGTTGAGGTTCCGGGGGAGGTTGAGGTTCAGCTAAATTGAGATCTTCCTAGAAGGAACATTTATTGGTATCGGAAGTGATAAAGTCTTCAGCGGTTATGTTTCTTTTGAGTCGATGCCCATTTACCTTAAATTCACCTAAACAGTTATCCTAGAGAAGAAAAGTACCATGTGGATAGGCACATTTAACAAGGTAGGGGCCATATTATCTTGACTTAAGCTTTCTAGGAAAATCCTTAGTCTGGATTTATATAATAAAACTTGGTCACCTTCTCCAATGACCTTGTGTTTGATGTAACCGTCATGCCATAGTTTAGTTCGGTCTTTGTAGATTCTCACATTCTCATAAGCACTCATTCTAAGTTCATCTAATTCATTCATTTGGAGAAGGCATTTTTCTCATGCTGCCAAAATATCAAAATTCAAGTTTTTGATGTCCCAACTGGCCTTGTGTTCTAATTCTATCAGAAGATGGCATGATTTTCCAATAAACAGCCTGAAAGGAGTAGTGTCAATGGGTGTTTTGTAGGCAGTTTTGTATGCCCACAGTGTGTCATTCATTTTCAAGGCCCAATCTTTTCTAGTGCGATCGACAGTTTTTTCTAAGATGGACTTGATTTGCCTATTGGATACTTCAACTTTCCCACTAGTCTTAGGATGGTAAGGGGTGGCAACTTTGTGGTAGACTCCATATTTTTTCAATAAAGCCACGACACGTTTTTCCAAAAAATAAGATCCCCCGTCAGAAATACCGGTGTTGGACTCCAAATCTAGGAAAAATAATGTCTTTAAAGAGTTGCTTAATGGGTTTCAAATCAAAAGTTTTAGTGGGTATAGCCTCAACCCACTTTGACACATAATTTACGATAATTAATGTGTATTCATACGCATAAGAAGAAGGAAATGGGCCCATGTAGTCGATTCCCCAGACGTCAAAGATTTCTAATTTTTGTCAAGAAGTTAAGGGTACTTGGTTACATTTGGATATGTTGCCCATTCTTTGACATTGGTTACATGATAGCACATATTCATAAGAGTCTTTCAAGATGGTAGGCCAAAAGAACCCACACTGTAGAACATTCCTAGCTATTTTCTAGGAACTCATGTGCCCACCATAGGGGGCAGAATGACATTGTTCCAAAATGTCACAAATTTCTTCTTGGGAAACACAACGACGATATAGACCGTTAGCACAAAGTGTAAATAAATAAGGTTCATCCCAATATTAGTTTTTGACATCATGTAAAATTTTATCTTTTGAATGTCCCTTGTATTTAGGGTGCAGTAAACCAACAGCTAAATAATTTACAAAATCAACAAATCAAGAGAAGTGTGAATCTACCATATGTAGTTGATCATCATGTAGGGATTCATTTATGGGGGTATCATCAGCTTGGCTACAGGTAAGTCGACTTAGGTGGTCATCGATGATGTTTTTAAACCCCCTTTTATCTAAGATTTCTAGGTCAACCTCCCGCAACAACATAATCCACCTTATGAGTCTAGGTTTGGCATCTTTCTTAGTCATAAGGTAGCAAATATCTTGATGGCCAGTGTAAACGATGACTTTGGAGTCAACCAAGTATGAGCAAAATTTTTCAAAAGCATAGACAATGTCCATCATTTCTTTTTCGGTGATAGTGTAATTTCTCTAAGCTTCATCTAAGGTCTTGGATGCAAAGTATATGACATGGTGCTTCTTATCAACTTGGTGTTCTAGGATGGCACCTACGATGAAGTCACTAGTATCATACATGATTTCAAAAGGTAGGGCCCAGTCTGGTGCACGGATGATTGGAGTGGATGTGAGAGCATTTTTCAAACACAAAAAACTATCCATGCATGGTTTGTCAAAATAGAAGGGCACCGCCTTTTGAAGAAGGTTGGTGAGAGGTATGGTGATCTTGGAGAAGTCATGGATGAATCGCCGATAGAAATAGGCATGTCCCATAAAGTCTTTAATGTCTTTGATTGAGGTCGGGGGTGGAAGCTTGGTGATGACCTCAATTTTAGCCTTGTCAACTTCTATGCCTTGGTTTCTTACTCTATGGCCTAGAACAATTCCCTCCTTAACCATGACATGACACTTCTCCCAATTAAGGACTAAGTGTGACTCAACACATCTATGAAGAACCAGAGCTAGGTTTCTAAGGCAAGAGTCAAAATTGTCTCCATAAATAGAGAAGTCATCCATGAACACCTCCGTGACGGTTTTTGTAACATCCCTGACCTGGGTTATGCTTTAACCCTAGATGTTTTCCTTAATAAAGTTAATTATATTCTTTATCTTATCTCTTGAAATGTAATTAAGGCTCAAGAGGAACTTATGTTACAATTTTTAGTCCTTTTTGAATAATGTTTTGTTTGTTTTGGACTAATGTGCAAATCACCCAAGTTGAGGGCTTAACTTGCAAATATTACATGATAAAGTGTTCCTCAAGTGTTGAAGCATCATAAGAATGAAAATGATGCAGAGGTATGTCTTGTGCAAGGCTGAGCACCAAGAAAGGGCTTGTTAAGCAATGTTTGTGCATTAAAACCTAATTTTGGTGTAATGTGCAATTTACCCAAAACCTAGGGTTCCATATGCAAAATACCACCTCTAGAGAGTCCCTCATGTTTCTTGGCATCATTTATTGAAAATAAAATGAGAGGGTTGACTCATTTTAATTACTTTGGAGGAGAGAGAATATTGATATTAAAATAATCAAGATTTAAGCATAATTGAAACCCTAATTCAATTTAATGCAAAAATAAATATATTAATTGAATTGCCCTTCAACAAAAAATAGGATGGTTGAATTTGCATAAGTATGTACATTCTTGTGCCTTGCAAAGGCCACGAAATATCTAAAGTGAGTGGAGAGCCCACTCACATTAGTTAACTAAAAAGTAATATCCACTCAATTTTGGATATTATTATTATAATGGTTAAGGTGCTTAATTTGCTTTATTTTAATTCATGGATAATGAAGAGGAATTACAAGGTGGGGGAGATGGCTTCATGTGCAAGGGATGTAGGGGAGTATGTGGCACCAATTTTGGGAGTTGAAGGAATTAATTATCACTTTCTCTCTCTCATTGAAATTCCCTTATAAACATCCCATTTCCAACGCAAATTAGAGGATTTTTTTACCCTTCTTTCTTTTCTTACTTTGGCCGTCCATAAGGGAGCTTAGGATCAACAGGAGGACGTTCCACAACCTGTAGGTAAGCTCCATAGTCATCTTAAACCTTGATTTCATGGTGAAAATCAAAATTCAATGCTTAATTTCTTCTTTTCTTCATTCAATCTTCAACCCTAGCCATTCATTTCACTCAAATATTTGAGAACGGACCTTGCATAGTTGAGAAGAGCTTCATTCACCATTGAAGACGAGGAGCTTGAAGCTTGGATTCAATTTTAAAGGTGGGTTATATAACTTGAACCCTTAAAATGTCATTATTGCTTGCAATTTATTCACTATGTGTTGAACCTTTCTTCTTTCTCGATTTCCTTTCGATTTGTTGTTGAAATCCCCATAAGAATCACAAATGATTTCGAAGGTTTGAAGCTTGAAGATGATGATGTCATCTTAAGCATACACCTCAACAAAAGAAGGGGCAATCGGTTTTCAAAACCGATTGAGTTAATTTGGTTTCAAAACTGAATGAATTGATTCACTTTCAAGACCGAATGGGCAATTGAGTCCAAGATCGAATGGGTAGTTGTACCCAAGACCGAATGGGTAGTTGAACCCCAGACCGAATGGGTAATTTACTTCAAACCGAATGGGTAATTAAATACAAGATCGAATGGGTAATTAACTACAATATCGAATGGGTAATTGAGTTCAGAACCGAATGGGTAATGGATCTCAAGATCGAATGGATAAATTGAACTTCAAAACAATTTGAGGTTATTTGATGATGTGAAATATGGACATCCAATGGCTCAAATTGATTCAATTATAATGGATTCAATAAGTGATGATCCACCAATTTCAAGCCCGAATCGATTGAATTAATTGAAACCCTAGTTGAGGGAATTGATTACAAGGTTCTTTGACCCAAACGGTCTCAAGACCGTTTGGAAGTCAAACGGTCTCCAGACCATTTGAGACCCAAAGGTCTCAAGACCGTTTGGAGGTCAATGGATAACTGTGATGGATGGTTGGAGATCCAAGGGCTTCCATTTGATGTACTTTCAATAGTTCAATTGATGGATGGTTCAATGAGTACTAATCCTAAATCGATTTGATGTTGGAAACCCTAATTGGTTCAGTCAGTTTCAATCAATGGTTGATGATTTGGTTTCAAGACTGAATGGATGATTCAGTTTCAAGATCAAATGAATGGATTTGGTTTCAAGACTAAATAGGTTGATTCGGTTTCAAAACTGAATGGGCTGATTTGATTTACAATTGATCAAGACCGATTAAAGGTCAAATATTTCAAGACCGTACAAAGGTCTAATACCCCAAGACCGTTTGAAGGTTTAATTGATTCAAATCTTGTAAGTAAAATCAACCCCATGATTGTTGATGATGTTTATCAAAGGTAATCACAATGGTTGTACTTTCAAGGTACTTAAGTGATTAATACCTTTTGAGTGGTTAATCTTTGATACTTATGAAAGCAATGCCTCAATCCACTATGCTAACCTTAAATGTAAACACCTAAATGAGGGGTTGATCTAATCTAATCAAATTAGAAGTAAATCAACATCTTATAGAGAATGAAAAAGAGAGGAATTCATACATATATAATAAGCATGTAATGATTAAGCCTCAACACTCTCAACATGAAAATAATATGTAATTAGGGTATGATCCTTGATAAAGAGATCATGAAACCCTAATTGAGAAGGTTGATGAGCCCTAACCCTAATTTAGGGCAATGCTAGGTGTAACCCTAATTAAGGGTGATGTCATGTCAAACCCTAATTATGGGTAATCATATGTGAAACCCTAAGAAAGGGTGATGTCATGTGGAACCATAATTCAAGACAATGATGTAATCTTAATTAAGGGTGGTGTCATGAGAAACCCTAATTATGGGTGATGTCATGAGAAACCCTAATTAAGGGTGATGTCATGTGAAACCCTAATTAAGGGTGATGTCATGTGAGACCCTAATTAAGGGTGATGTGATGTGAAACCCTAATCAAGGATGATATCAAGAGAAACCCTAACACAAAAATGTGATATGAAACTCAATCCAAGGTGATGCTATATAATGCTATATGAAATTCTACCCTAATATAGGGTGAAGATATGTGAAATCCTCATTTTCGGATATAATGCATGAAACCCTAATGTTGGGTAATATGATGATAAACCATAACCCTAATTTTGGGTAATGGGATGAGTATCCCTAATTGACTTGAATTTGGGAAACCCTAACCCTAATGGGTGAATAGTGATGTTGCCATTACATTGCACAGTGTTGGTATGTAATTGATGTAACTATTATCTTGTGTACTAATCATGCATGTATCATGAGATGTTGGACATATCCAGGTATGAGCTATGATGGTTTACTAATTGAAATTTTTTTTGGGCCTTGTGAGCCATAATATGCTTTGTTGCGTAATAAGAGGTAACAAAAAATTAATGGGCTTTAAGAGCCATGTGAAATGCATGTATTATAAATATCATGTTTACCTTGGGCAGATGACCTGAAGGTGTTAGTTACCTGATAAGTAGTAATAAGTGTTCTTTATGAATTGAGGGTTTGAATACCCATATTCTGTAATCATGATGATAAGATGTTAAGGGATGAAAATACCTCTGATGTGATGTGACAAGGGATTGAGATCCTAATGTTTCATAAAGCTTTACAATATACTGATAGATGTAATACTCATTCTTTGTAGTATTTGTTATAATGATTTATGTTTGAAAACATGCCTGATGCAAAATGAAAATGATAATGCACTTAATTAACCAAGTGGAATCTTATCATGTAGAGCCCTAACCATATATCCATCATCATCAGTGATTGGTGATGGTGAAATAGGTTTTCCTATGGGAACTCCTGGAGGGCATACTTTTGAGTATGTGGGGGTTATGGGCGTGAATATCCTTACACCCTAATGGAGGAATTGATGTGAGATAAACATTAAATCTCTCAATCCTTCATTATATATGCTAGGATGGATGTCTCATTAATCTCTCGAATTCCGGGATAGATGTATCACTAATTTCCCGATGATGTTAATGTTGGATCAATGTGAGATAAATATGAAATGTCTCGATTGCGAAGAGAGTACAACATGCCACTGTAACTCTATAGTGAAGTTTCCAGTATACCCTAGAAAGCTATTTAGCAGAGACACAAGATTTCCTGCATTTTTTCCTAACACTAACTGAGGAGGATTAGGTCATGGGAATCTGGCTCTTCCATTGACCTATGTATGGTACCGATTTCGATTTTGCAATGGTCTATTAGAGAATGAGTGCTATACCTCATCTCCTCAAGGCTTAAGTATGATTGTAAAATGTAATCGTCCGTGTAGCATATTTGCTTAAGGTTGAAATACGAGAATCAATGGTTGATGTTATCTTGCTGAGTATGTTTTAAATGAATAAATGTTATACACGTTCTTCATATTCCTCGTTGGATAAGTGACATGCTGCGTTATCAAGTTATAGATAAAATGCTTTGAATAAGAATATTACTCTAACTTGTTTAGACATTTACTTAACTACTGTTGAATATAAATATGATTCCTCTACTCATTTTTAATCTATTAAACTGCAATAATAATGTTTCTGGAAGAGAGTTATATCTCTCGGTGGGACAATTTCAATTGTCTCACCCCCGTGGGATCCAACGTTTTAGTTAACGCAGAAGAACAGGCAGAAACCCTTCGGTAGGGGAAGAGCAGTAGCAGCAGCAACAAGGACATCAATGATATTCTCAGGTGGAGACACTGGCTGTGATGTCTTGTATATAGAGTCCTATGTTTCGTCTCTGTACTCTTAGGTCCTCGGAGTCAGCAGTTAGTACAATAAATCGATCTGATATTTTGGCTTGATGCCTCAAAGTTCTTATGCTGCCCATGTACAGTTTTAACAGGGTAGTTGATGTATGTAATCCTTGAGAAGAGATGGCACAAGATATGTACTTGTGAACCAGAATGTAATTAAATTACTTTGGTTATTTTTGAAAGAGTTTTCCAATGTTTGGACCTCTTAGAAAATGGTTTTCATTTTTAGTGATTTTTAGTAATTCTCCTGCTTACGTTTAATTCTGCAATTAATTACATTGTGACGGTCTGATCTGGTGTCGGGTCATCTCAGTTTAATTGGTATCAGAGCTCTAGGTTCACTGAGTCTAAAGACACTTATGATTAAGGTTGTTGAGTTTGTTCTAGTGTCTTTCAATTATGTGATAGTGTCTTCTACTCATATAGGAGGAGAAGAAGAACTTAAAGATGTCTGGATCACACGAAGAACATGCTGCTGAGAGCAACATTACTGCACCATGAAGATGTGCAAGGGAACAGAATAGAGAGGAACCAGAACCTGGACATCCCCAGGTTAACCAAGTTGCACTGGAGAACCCAACCTTCCATGATCTATTTGGGCAGTTCATGGCAACCATGATGCATATGGAGGATAGAATGCCACAACCTACACCTAGAGCACCATCTCACCATGAAGGATAGGGAGCCAGCAAGACTTTTGAACAACTTTTCCGGGTTGGAGCCACAGAATATGCTAGTACAACTAACCTGTTAGGTTTTAGGGGAGACAGAGAAGGCAGCGGAAACAAAAAATTTTCTCCCCAACCCATACCGAGGAAACACGTCAACGTCTATATAATAGGAAAGGATGGTTTGTGGAATCATACCTTGTCCCGAGGCTTTCTCGGTGACAATACCTCGCGCAATGCGCGGTCTTCAACTCCGGACTTCGACAGTGTCTGTGCAGCTCCTGGTCGCACCGGGACTGACAACTCCTACTCGAACCGGACTGTCGGATGACAGTTGTCCTCCTAAGCGGCAGTGTCCTCCCGCCTCTATAGTAGTCCACACGGACCACCTAGAACTCCACACTCCTTGTCCCATAAGGAAGTGGAAGGAGTCACACCCTCCTGTTGACGTACTAGTCGCCAACACTCTCTCCTGTCTCCTGTTGCAACTGCAGTTGTCCTTCCCTTGCTGCACCTCCCTTTTGCGGGAAGCACTTGCTCGGGCTCTCTCACGGTTACCAAAACCAGAGAGAACGACAACTTGCAGAGCAACTGGTTGCACTGAGCTGTACTTTGAGAAGCCCCCAATACCCCTATATATATAGGAGAGTCATGGGACAGGGTTCTCCATCCCGGGCAATGCGGGACTAAAGCAGGAGTAGAAGGGTTCGAGAATTTTCCACAAAAAGCAACCGGTTCGCAACTTGAAATGATCGGTTCACAACTGAACCGATCGGTTCGGCCATTGAGTCGATCGGTTGGACCTGAGCCGATGCCCTGAACTGATCGGTTCATGGTCCTAATCCGGCTCAAAAAGACTTTCCTTGTTTCTTTCCCAATTGGTATCGAATACCAATATTATTCCCAATCGAATTGGGAAATTTGAAACCAAAGGAAAATTCTTGCCGACATGACTTCTCCCAACTGGTCGGTTGCACCAGTTGAGCTGATCGGTTCAACCCTTGAACCGGTCATTTCAACCTGGGCTTGAGCCGATCGGCCTGGACACTCCAGCCGACCGGTTCAGCAACCTCAGCCGACCGGTTCATCACATGAACCGATCGGTTGGGAGCACAGGTTGGGCAAAATCAATCAATTGCGATTTCAATCAATCCGATACTCCAATCAATGCATCCAACACCTTGAACCATACGATATTGAGCTATCGACTGATTGCGTGTTTAATTGAACTACTAAACTCCTTTAGTAATCAATCTAAACATTGCTTTCTGGACAAAACTCCTCTTCCAGGTTAAATCCTATGTGTGTGACCCTGCAGGTCCATTTCACGTTGGCAGTGAAAGTCCATAACACTTATGACTTCATAAGCAAAGAGCGGTGCCTAGTCACACATCAGTGCTACCCAAGTGAAAGTAGAAAGTTGGAGAACAACTTTCATCCTACAATCCGTTAATGGTGTTACAGCGAATGTATAATTCCTTTGTCACTGATATCCCGAATGAACTCGAGGCATGGAACAGTCATCCTGTCAACGTTCATTCACTTCCTTGATCTCAGAGTAGACTGGAAGAGATATGTATGACATCAGTATCATATACTGATTCACACATGCGTGCACGCCTTTCTCAATCCTACTCATCAAGTGGCCATGGATATCAAACTCCCTCAAGAGGGACAAATCCCATATCTATCACTCACCCCTCAAAAGCCCCATGTGTCAAAGCCACCCAATCATCACCTTTATAACAACCCATGTTTCAGGACTGCGTTTGATGATGTCAAAGTGTGCCCAACAACATGTGTTGAGTGCAGTGATTTCAGGTCTAAGAATCACACTCACCACCATCACTGTGAGTACTGACTGTGACTACCATCTCATGGTTCCATGTGTCAAACTCACGGTGGGTCTGTCCGGTACACTTGTTCTCTAACAAGTACCTATGTGTTTGGTTTGATATCTCTATATCATGACTAATGAGATTGTGGGCTCCGATCTCCAAACCACGAATTAATCTCGATTTAAACATGTGCGGAAGCATTCGGTAAACAGCGGAAGACCAAAAATCACGAGAAATTAAAACTTTTTGAGACAAGAGCTTGAAACCACAAACCTTTTCTATAAAAAGGATTTAACTGTTTACATCACTAACAAAAACTTCTTGAGTGATTATATACAACATGATACAAAACTTCTCAAAAGTTCATACTCAAAACACTCCAGGACCTGAGAATACAGAGGACACATAGGACAAACTCTATACTACATCATGAAGCAGGTTGGATCTCCACCTGAGATAACTACTGCCCCTGATGCTGCTGGGATTGGTCACCTGAGTTCTTGTCCCTCCGTCTTCGACGACCACCTAAAAAGTAGAAGTCTACGGGGTGAGACAATTATACGTAATTGCCCCAGCGAGAGTTATAACTCTCCACTAGAAGCTTTATAAACAAAGCAGGGAATAACTAAAGCAATAATAGCCTTCAAGATATTCACTAGCAGTTTTAATGATAAGCAGAGTTCAATCAATATCAAAATATGAGAACCTCTATGCTGTTCAAAGTAACATCAATCAAATAACTCGTAGATAACTCTAATAGATATACTACGCTGTTGATTATGTTTTTAAGGGAGTGCAGGGATGCATCTCACCTCTTCGACTGTGCGGTGGGGAATGATGGACTACATGAATCTACATCAATTCCTCTCACCATTTCTCTTTTAGTGAAGGAATGACGGACTACACGAATCTACATCAATTCCTCTCACTAATTCTCTTAATCAGTTAGGTACATTCAGTATTCTTATCATCTTACAATAACACAGCTATATATGAGAATACTTAAAATGTAGCAGGCCTAACTTTTCACAATCATCAGTTATTTCATCTCAAGTCATCTGTCAAGCATGACTTTGATAACATTTATGGCTCTTACATCCCATAAATTACAAAAGATGTCACTCACAGTGCATCAACAAGGGTTACTATTCATAAAGCTTAAGCCATGCTTTCAATGAATATATCATGGCATTCCATACTTGGATATGCCCATTATCTTATAACAACATGCAAAGCACATTAGTATAACATGGCATTCCCTACCTGGATATGCCTATCATCTCATAACAACCTGCATGGTTCATTCAACAGATAATAGTAAACAATTCAACAATTAAGGATGCATTCTCAATTATGGTTTCACATGAAATTACCCTCAACTAGGGATTCACATGGAATCACCCTCAACTAGGGATTCACAAGGAATCACCCTCAACTAGGGATTCACATGGAATCACCCTCAACTAGGGATTCACAAGGAATCACCCTCAACTAGGGATTCACAAGGAATCACCCTCAACTAGGGATTCACATGGAATCACCCTCAACTAGGGATTCACAAGGAATCACCCTCAACTAGGGTTAAAAACCCAAAAGTCCTGACAATAGGGGTTTATATACATGTTTAGGGTTTCATGATCTCTCTCTTCCTAAGGATCATACCCTTAAACACCACATGAATTATATTCAAATATGAATTCATGTTAACATCATCTCAAATTGATTAGGTTATATCAACCCTTCAATCAAGAGTATACAACTCTGCTTAACATAGTGTATCAGGTCATTGGTTCAGTAAGCAATTAGGGATTCATTCCTTAATTGGTACTAGTCCCTTAGATACTTATTAGGGTTCCAACCTTTGTACCTTATTTGTTTATCATTATTATTCACCACTGGGTCGATGGATCATTTATCATCTTGATTCTCAAGATATTCAATCACATTAGACCTCCTTTACATAAAGCACCCAAATGAATTAGAGTTTCCAATGTTGGTTCCTTCAACCATTGAATTCATGGAACCATTCATCAGTTGGACCTACCCTCATACTTCAATTGAGTTAAATAGGTCAACCTTCAACTGATTTGACCCTTAGTTAACCCTCAACTGGTCATTAACTAGGGTTTTATTCAATTGAATTAGGGATTACTATTCACTTTTCATGTCTTCACCCTAAACTTAGGGTTTACTATTCACTCCATGGTGAATTGTACTCATTACATCATCATGTAAGAGAAACATCATCATTAAGGCTCTTACTTAGGATTAAGATCCATTAGATATCATAATTAGGGTTTCCATGACCTCACATAGGTGGGTCATTCCTAATCATGCACACTCATGTGTATTTGAAGTATCTCACTTGAGTTTCCACCTTAAAAAGGGTACTTTCTCTCTCTAGGATACTTTCTCTCTCTAGAAATACTTCCTATCTCCTCTCACTAGTAGATGGTGACAACACCACTCTAGATCAGGTTGAGATAAGTTTCCATTGGCTAGCATAAGCCGAAACATCAACATCATGTGATTAGGGTTTGCTTAGAACAAGGTTTTACCCTTTTAGACCCCTCAAGGGTATTTTGGTAATTTGCCACATGATCACCATCATGGGTTAACTTACTAATCACATAGTCCCTTAATGACCTAGGTTACCATTAGGGTTTATATTGAATCACCATTGAACTGATTACATCATCAAATGGTTAAGTATAAACCACCATGTACACCTTCAAACGGTTTCAACCTTCAAACGGTTTCAACCACCAAACGGTCTTGAGACCGTTTGGTCTCAAACGGTCTTGAGACCGTTTGCTCCAAACGGTCTTGAGACCGTTTGGATGTGTTGACCGTTTGGAAGAGTTGACCTTCCAAACCGTTTGGAGCTCAATCGGTTTGAAACCGTTTGATCAAATCAACTTGAGATCGATTGGACCAAACGACCCTGAGATCGTTTGAGCCCAAACGGTCTTGAGACCGTTTGGTCCCAAACGGTCTTGAGACCGTTTGGCCTCAAACGGTCTTGAGACCGTTTGAATCCAAACGGTCTTGAGACCGTTTGGTCCAAATGGGCTCAAACCGTTTGGACCTCCAAAGTGGTTCAAAAGTTACAAAAGTTCAAGGATATGTATGTTGAAGCCCTCAATTGGCTAAAGCTATGCTAACCACTTATAAATTGAGCCAATCAGGGTTAGCCTTAACCACTTAGACATCAATTTGACACTCAATTGTAAACCAATTAGGGTTCAATCGTCCTCAATTAGGGTTCCAAGTGGATTGGTCATCAATGTTCAACAATGTGAATCAATTCAAGGTTGAACCTATCAATTGACCTTCAAACCATTAGATTAACTCAACCCTAGACCTTCAAACGGTCTTGGGTTGTGCCCAAACGGTCTTGGGACCGTTTGGATGAGTTCCAAACGGTCTTGAGACCGTTTGCCCATCCATCCTTTGGACTTTAGTGAAAATTCATCAAGGTTTGATCTATTGAGTTGATCATCACATCAATACTTAATTGCAATATGATTTGGTGCCTTTGGACCTTCAATTGATCAACTATACTTGACCCCAGACCTCCAAACGGTCTTGGGGTGACCCCCAAACGGTCTTGAGACCGTTTGGGTGATTCCCAAACGGTCTTGAAACCGTTTGGGCTAAGCAACCCAAAATCTCAACTTAACTCATTGGAGATTCAGCACTAATTTCAATTAGGGTTTGCCCTATTAATCATCCTTCAACTCATGACTCGTTTGGAATTAATCCATAAAATTTGGTGAGTCGTTAATTAACATCATTATGAACAGTAATCCCAAACGGTCAACGTTTAGTCAACCATCTTAAACGGTCTTGAGACCGTTTGCCCAAAAAGGGCAAATTAAACAGATTGCAAATCAGAATTTAATTCAATTCGTTTTGCTAATTGATTTGCTCATATCTCACGATTCCTTTGGAGTTAACCTCTCAACTTTTGTGGGTGATTAACCTACATAATTATGAACAAGATTCCCAAACGGTCTTCGCTTGGTCAACGGGACCAAACGGTCTTGAAGACCGTTTGCCCTCAAACGACCCTGAAACCGTTTGCCCACCAAACGGTTTGACACCGTTTTGAGCAATAGGTGGAGGTCGTTTGATAAAGTGAAAATCTGTGGATAAGCATAGGAATTAACGCCCTTATCTTCCACCTTAAGAACAGTAGCAGTTCTTCACGTTTTTGCTTGCAAGGATGCAAGGGAAGATAGGGAAGAAGAAGATCTATCAACTATATGCATAGAAAAGATGTATAATCAAAGCATAAAGTTTAGAGTTATAAAACCCGCCTAAAGCTTGCTCCTTGAGCTCCAAGCTTTCGAGCTCCAAGACTTTAATGGCGTCCTAGAAGCTCCACAGGTCGGCCAAGGTTAATCCTCCAAGGAAGGTTGAGAAAAGATGGCTAAAAAGATAGAATTAAGTAAGCTAGCCATGAATTTGCCCTTGAATCCGAATTCTAACCATGGAATTTGGGCAAGAAGGGGAATCCAAACCTACCTTGCACCCTTGGTCGTTTCTCCTGAGCTCCAGAGCAAGGCTTGGCCGTTTGAGAATGAGAGGGAGTGAATGAAACAGGAGCAAGGTCGTTTGCTCGTTTGCAAGGGAAAGAGCTTTTATAGCATTAGCCTATTTTCTATTACAAGGACCTTTCAAACTCAAAATTCACATATAGGTCCCTCCTTGCTCAAGGGCACGTCTAGGCCCATCTAATCTTATGCAAATCTCAAGAAAACTCAAGATCTAAGGGTAAAGGAATCCAACCTTCAACTAGGGTACATACATGAAAGGGTTTTGTACCCATTTTAGGTGATTTCTATCACAAAGATCATTTTTCTCATCTGATTAGTGAATGATGTATCTCCTTCATCATTTCTACTCTAAATGATGACAAGAGTCATAAAAGATGTTCTAGATGGTGAAAATTACAAGTTGGACCCCTCAATTTGGGTAAATTGCACTTTACCCCAAATTAGGGTTTCTGAGCATGGGGATTGCTTCCACAGCTGCACCTTGGTGCTCAAGCTTGGGAAATCCCTCAAACTTTATCATAGACATCTTCATGATGTCTTAACATCAAAAGAACATCTCATCTTGTGAAATTTGCAAGTTCAACCCTTAAACTGGGTAATTTGCACATAGGTCCCTGCATACAACACAATGCTACAACTTTATACAAAAAGGAGCAAAATTGAAAGTAAATGTTCCTGAGGAACTTAATTTCATGCCAGGGAGTGTTTGCAAGTATAATAATTACCTATTTAGGCAAAACTTCTAGGGTTAGTTCATAACCCAGGTCAGGGGTGTTACAAATCATAAACCCCTAACAAGGATTTCGTCCCCGAAATCTCAGACAAAAGGAGGAACAAAGTATTCATTAATCATGCCCTCAAGTCTCCACATATTATCTTAATATTATGGAGGTATCATGAATTCTGCCATTCCACACAAGGCTCTTTTCACTAATTCAACCTTACCAATGTTTATGCAGAGCATAAACCCCTAACATATGATGTCCATATTATTGGGAAGAAGAAGCATAAAAGAACATACTTCTATCATTACCCAAGAATATTTATCAAAAGGAACAACATATATATCATACAAGGATAATTTACTCAGTAATCCTTTACAACTTTATGTAATTGGGATAGTTCACACAGTTTTTCTTATTAATTGGAAATGCCACATAGCTTTTCCCTCTTTGATTGGGAATGACACATAGCTCTTCCCTTTGGGAATGACACATAGCTCTTCCCTTTGGTTATTTGGGAATGACACATAGCTCTTCCCTTTTTGTTTGTTTGGGAATGACACATAGCTCTTCCCTTTGGGAATGACACATAGCTCTTCCCTTTGGTTATTTGGGAATGACACATAGCTCTTCCCTTTTTGTTTGTTTGGGAATGACACATAGCTCTTCCCTTTGGGAATGACACATAGCTCTTCCCTTTGGGAATGACACATAGCTCTTCCCTTTGATTGTTTGGGAATGACACATAGCTCTTCCCTTTTTGTTTGTTTGGGAATGACACATAGCTCTTCCCTTTGGGAATGACACATAGCTCTTCCCTTTTGTTAAATCATATTTCTTATTTCATGATACTCATTAGATTGTATCAGAATGATTGCTTGATCAGGGCAATCAAAACGATATCCATCTAGGAGTTTCCATACTCACTTTATCATCAATATCTGTATACCTGGCCAGGGTTTACAAATACTGAGATCAAGTAGTATGCACTTATATACTGTCTCATTCCTCACTTTTCATATCCTTATACACACAAGATTTTCCATTTCTATATTTCCTCCAGGCATCATTTATAAATCTCATCTTTTGACATACCGATAAGAGAGATTATTAAACTTTTTAAGGAACATTGAGTGAGATATAAGTTCTCATCTCCTTTGTGTCCTTATAAAACTAGTCAAAATAATTTCAAAAACAACTATTTTCACGTTTTTAATCACATAGAAACATGAAAATGAAATATCAGAATGACTTTATTTCCTCTGACCTGCCCGGGACGTCTGTCCACGTCTTCTATTGTCACTAGAAAACTGCCTCCTTTGTGATTCTTGTTGACTCTGCCCCAGAGGTTGAGTCATCATAGGATTCCCGTCTGGACAGTCTTTTACCAAATGTCCCGGTTGTCTGCATTGATAACAGATTCTAGATATAGCATAAGGTCGGCGAGGTCCAGACACCGATGTTGATGCTATAATGGAGGCCTTATTTGGAATATAACTAAGATCCCCATCCCTACTTGGAGACCACTCAGTCTGAGAACTAGTTCTGGATGGTGGAGGGTTAGGTGTAGAGGATCTAGACTTCTTAAAGTCCATAGATGAAGAACCCTGGAATTGTGGATATCTTTTCTGGGTTTGCCTCTTCTCAACCACAGATCTTTCTATCCTTCGGACTGATTCAACGAAGGTAGAGAATCTGTCTCGGTTCTCTAGGGCAGACACTGGGGTAGACATGTCAGCATTCAAACCCCTCTCGAATCTCCTGATTCTCTCTTCTTCTGTGGCAGCCATGTGCGGACAAAACCGCAACAGCTCCATGAACTTAGCTTCATACTCGCTAATGTTCATCATACCCTGTCTCAGTCTCTCAAACTGAGATATTTTCTCATCTAGGAAGGTCTTCGGGAAATATCTTTGGACAAATTCCCACCTAAAGTCTTCCCATGAGATTTCTATTCCAGGTCTCTTCTGCTCTTCCATGGTCCACCAGTGACCAGCACTTCCTTTGAGAAGATAGACAGCATGTCTAACCTTCTCAGCTTCAGGGATGTTCAGGATCCTGAAAGCCTTCTCCAGCTCTGTCAACCACAGATCAGCATCTGCGGGGTCAGCAGTCCCATGGTATTCGGTAGCTCCGACACGACGTAGTCGCTCGAACGTCTTCCTGATACCTTGGCTCTCTAGTTGGACAGGTGCCCTAGGTGCAGGCATAGGCAACCTGTCGGTTATATGTGTTATGGCAGTCATAAACTGCCCAAACACATTCGGGACTACTGGATTACCCATATCAGCTGGGTCAAACTGGGGTGGCTCTCTAAGTTGTCCTGGTACAGGCTGTTCCACCTCTGGTACTCTTGCACCGCCTTGAGGTGCACTGGCACTATTTCCTTCCACATACTCATTATGTGGCTCTGACATCTTAAGTATCTTCTTCTCCTGAGGAGTAGAAGACTCTATTAGATAAGGAAGGAATACTAAAGATAGACTCAACTTCCTATGTCCTATGCCTCTGTAGACTCGGCGAACCTCGCTCTGATACCACTTAATTGTGGGCTCCGATCTCCAAACCACGAATTAATCTCGATTTAAACATGTGCGGAAGCATTCGGTAAACAGCGGAAGACCAAAAATCACGAGAAATTAAAACTTTTTGAGACAAGATCTTGAAACCACAAACCTTTTCTATAAAAAGGATTTAACTGTTTACATCACTAACAAAAACTTCTTGAGTGATTATATACAACATGATACAAAACTTCTCAAAAGTTCATACTCAAAACACTCCAGGACCTGAGAATACAGAGGACACATAGGACAAACTCTATACTACATCATGAAGCAGGTTGGATCTCCACCTGAGATAACTACTGCCCCTGATGCTGCTGGGATTGGTCACCTGAGTTCTTGTCCCTCCGATCTCCAAACCACGAATTAATCTCGATTTAAACATGTGCGGAAGCATTCGGTAAACAGCGGAAGACCAAAAATCACGAGAAATTAAAACTTTTTGAGACAAGAGCTTGAAACCACAAACCTTTTCTATAAAAAGGATTTAACTGTTTACATCACTAACAAAAACTTCTTGAGTGATTATATACAACATGATACAAAACTTCTCAAAAGTTCATACTCAAAACACTCCAGGACCTGAGAATACAGAGGACACATAGGACAAACTCTATACTACATCATGAAGCAGGTTGGATCTCCACCTGAGATAACTACTGCCCCTGATGCTGCTGGGATTGGTCACCTGAGTTCTTGTCCCTCCGTCTTCGACGACCACCTAAAAAGTAGAAGTCTACGGGGTGAGACAATTATACGTAATTGCCCCAGCGAGAGTTATAACTCTCCACTAGAAGCTTTATAAACAAAGCAGGGAATAACTAAAGCAATAATAGCCTTCAAGATATTCACTAGCAGTTTTAATGATAAGCAGAGTTCAATCAATATCAAAATATGAGAACCTCTATGCTGTTTAAAGTAACATCAATCAAATAACTCGTAGATAACTCTAATAGATATACTACGCTGTTGATTATGTTTTTAAGGGAGTGCAGGGATGCATCTCACCTCTTCGACTGTGCGGTGGGGAATGATGGACTACATGAATCTACATCAATTCCTCTCACCATTTCTCTTTTAGTGAAGGAATGACGGACTACACGAATCTACATCAATTCCTCTCACTAATTCTCTTAATCAGTTAGGTACATTCAGTATTCTTATCATCTTACAATAACACAGCTATATATGAGAATACTTAAAATGTAGCAGGCCTAACTTTTCACAATCATCAGTTATTTCATCTCAAGTCATCTGTCAAGCATGACTTTGATAACATTTATGGCTCTTACAGCCCATAAATTACAAAAGATGTCACTCACAGTGCATCAACAAGGGTTACTATTCATAAAGCTTAAGACATGCTTTCAATGAATATATCATGGCATTCCATACTTGGATATGCCCATTATCTTATAACAACATGCAAAGCACATTAGTATAACATGGCATTCCCTACCTGGATATGCCTATCATCTCATAACAACCTGCATGGTTCATTCAACAGATAATAGTAAACAATTCAACAATTAAGGATGCATTCTCAATTATGGTTTCACATGAAATTACCCTCAACTAGGGATTCACATGGAATCACCCTCAACTAGGGATTCACAAGGAATCACCCTCAACTAGGGATTCACATGGAATCACCCTCAACTAGGGATTCACAAGGAATCACCCTCAACTAGGGATTCACAAGGAATCACCCTCAACTAGGGATTCACATGGAATCACCCTCAACTAGGGATTCACAAGGAATCACCCTCAACTAGGGTTAAAAACCCAAAAGTCCTGACAATAGGGGTTTATATACATGTTTAGGGTTTCATGATCTCTCTCTTCCTAAGGATCATACCCTTAAACACCACATGAATTATATTCAAATATGAATTCATGTTAACATCATCTCAAATTGATTAGGTTATATCAACCCTTCAATCAAGAGTATACAACTCTGCTTAACATAGTGTATCAGGTCATTGGTTCAGTAAGCAATTAGGGATTCATTCCTTAATTGGTACTAGTCCCTTAGATACTTATTAGGGTTCCAACCTTTGTACCTTATTTGTTTATCATTATTATTCACCACTGGGTCGATGGATCATTTATCATCTTGATTCTCAAGATATTCAATCACATTAGACCTCCTTTACATAAAGCACCCAAATGAATTAGAGTTTCCAATGTTGGTTCCTTCAACCATTGAATTCATGGAACCATTCATCAGTTGGACCTACCCTCATACTTCAATTGAGTTAAATAGGTCAACCTTCAACTGATTTGACCCTTAGTTAACCCTCAACTGGTCATTAACTAGGGTTTTATTCAATTGAATTAGGGATTACTATTCACTTTTCATGTCTTCACCCTAAACTTAGGGTTTACTATTCACTCCATGGTGAATTGTACTCATTACATCATCATGTAAGAGAAACATCATCATTAAGGCTCTTACTTAGGATTAAGATCCATTAGATATCATAATTAGGGTTTCCATGACCTCACATAGGTGGGTCATTCCTAATCATGCACACTCATGTGTATTTGAAGTATCTCACTTGAGTTTCCACCTTAAAAAGGGTACTTTCTCTCTCTAGGATACTTTCTCTCTCTAGAAATACTTCCTCTCTCCTCTCACTAGTAGATGGTGACAACACCACTCTAGATCAGGTTGAGATAAGTTTCCATTGGCTAGCATAAGCCAAAACATCAACATCATGTGATTAGGGTTTGCTTAGAACAAGGTTTTACCCTTTTAGACCCCTCAAGGGTATTTTGGTAATTTGCCACATGATCACCATCATGGGTTAACTTACTAATCACATAGTCCCTTAATGACCTAGGTTACCATTAGGGTTTAGATTGAATCACCATTGAACTGATTACATCATCAAATGGTTAAGTACAAACCACCATGTACACCTTCAAACGGTTTCAACCACCAAACGGTCTTGAGACCGTTTGGTCTCAAACGGTCTTGAGACCGTTTGCTCCAAACGGTCTTGAGACCGTTTGGATGTGTTGACCGTTTGGAAGAGTTGACCTTCCAAACCGTTTGGAGCTCAATCGGTTTGAAACCGTTTGATCAAATCAACTTGAGATCGATTGGACCAAACGACCCTGAGATCGTTTGAGCCCAAACGGTCTTGAGACCGTTTGGTCCCAAACGGTCTTGAGACCGTTTGGCCTCAAACGGTCTTGAGACCATTTGAATCCAAACGGTCTTGAGACCGTTTGGTCCAAATGGGCTCAAACCGTTTGGACCTCCAAAGTGGTTCAAAAGTTACAAAAGTTCAAGGATATGTATGTTGAAGCCCTCAATTGGCTAAAGCTATGCTAACCACTTATAAATTGAGCCAATCAGGGTTAGCCTTAACCACTTAGACATCAATTTGACACTCAATTGTAAACCAATTAGGGTTCAATCGTCCTCAATTAGGGTTCCAAGTGGATTGGTCATCAATGTTCAACAATGTGAATCAATTCAAGGTTGAACCTATCAATTGACCTTCAAACCATTAGATTAACTCAACCCTAGACCTTCAAACGGTCTTGGGTTGTGCCCAAACGGTCTTGGGACCGTTTGGATGAGTTCCAAACGGTCTTGAGACCGTTTGCCCATCCATCCTTTGGACTTTAGTGAAAATTCATCAAGGTTTGATCTATTGAGTTGATCATCACATCAATACTTAATTGCAATATGATTTGGTGCCTTTGGACCTTCAATTGATCAACTATACTTGACCCCAGACCTCCAAACGGTCTTGGGGTGACCCCCAAACGGTCTTGAGACCGTTTGGGTGATTCCCAAACGGTCTTGAAACCGTTTGGGCTAAGCAACCCAAAATCTCAACTTAACTCATTGGAGATTCAGCACTAATTTCAATTAGGGTTTGCCCTATTAATCATCCTTCAACTCATGACTCGTTTTGAATTAATCCATAAAATTTGGTGAGTCGTTAATTAACATCATTATGAACAGTAATCCCAAACGGTCAACGTTTAGTCAACCATCTTAAACGGTCTTGAGACCGTTTGCCCAAAAAGGGCAAATTAAACAGATTGCAAATCAGAATTTAATTCAATTCGTTTTGCTAATTGATTTGCTCATATCTCACGATTCCTTTGGAGTTAACCTCTCAACTTTTGTGGGTGATTAACCTACATAATTATGAACAAGATTCCCAAACGGTCTTCGCTTGGTCAACGGGACCAAACGGTCTTGAAGACCGTTTGCCCTCAAACGACCCTGAAACCGTTTGCCCACCAAACGGTTTGACACCGTTTTGAGCAATAGGTGGAGGTCGTTTGATAAAGTGAAAATCTGTGGATAAGCATAGGAATTAACGCCCTTATCTTCCACCTTAAGAACAGTAGCAGTTCTTCACGTTTTTGCTTGCAAGGATGCAAGGGAAGATAGGGAAGAAGAAGATCTATCAACTATATGCATAGAAAAGGTGTATAATCAAAGCATAAAGTTTAGAGTTATAAAACCCGCCTAAAGCTTGCTCCTTGAGCTCCAAGCTTTCGAGCTCCAAGCCTTTAATGGCGTCCTAGAAGCTCCACAGGTCGGCCAAGGTTAATCCTCCAAGGAAGGTTGAGAAAAGATGGCTAAAAAGATAGAATTAAGTAAGCTAGCCATGAATTTGCCCTTGAATCCGAATTCTAACCATGGAATTTGGGCAAGAAGGGGAATCCAAACCTACCTTGCACCCTTGGTCGTTTCTCCTGAGCTCCAGAGCAAGGCTTGGCCGTTTGAGAATGAGAGGGAGTGAATGAAACAGGAGCAAGGTCGTTTGCTCGTTTGCAAGGGAAAGAGCTTTTATAGCATTAGCCTATTTTCTATTACAAGGACCTTTCAAACTCAAAATTCACATATAGGTCCCTCCTTGCTCAAGGGCACGTCTAGGCCCATCTAATCTTATGCAAATCTCAAGAAAACTCAAGATCTAAGGGTAAAGGAATCCAACCTTCAACTAGGGTACATACATGAAAGGGTTTTGTACCCATTTTAGGTGATTTCTATCACAAAGATCATTTTTCTCATCTGATTAGTGAATGATGTATGTCCTTCATCATTTATACTCTAAATGATGACAAGAGTCATAAAAGATGTTCTAGATGGTGAAAATTACAAGTTGGACCCCTCAATTTGGGTAAATTGCACTTTACCCCAAATTAGGGTTTCTGAGCATGGGGATTGCTTCCACAGCTGCACCTTGGTGCTCAAGCTTGGGAAATCCCTCAAACTTTATCATAGACATCTTCATGATGTCTTAACATCAAAAGAACATCTCATCTTGTGAAATTTGCAAGTTCAACCCTTAAACTGGGTAATTTGCACATAGGTCCCTGCATACAACACAATGCTACAACTTTATACAAAAAGGAGCAAAATTGAAAGTAAATGTTCCTGAGGAACTTAATTTCATGCCAGGGAGTGTTCGCAAGTATAATAATTACCTATTTAGGCAAAACTTCTAGGGTTAGTTCATAACCCAGGTCAGGGGTGTTACAGAGATTCTGTCATCAACCAACACCACAATCTAGTCTTGTGTGTCATTGTTGTCTATCTACCTTCCAAAATGACATCCGACTAGGGACATAACAAGAACGTACAAACTCTTAGCATCCGTATGATCTCATCATTCAGATCATGAACCTGAAGGCATACGTCATTGAGTACTGTCATTCTCTAGACATTCAATATGTTCTATCACTATCTCATATGACTGAACCAGAAAGAATTGGAAGCTCACCTTTGATGTTTATCAAATCAATCTCAATGTATCCCACCAATCATCCCATGATTGGCTCTCAGGGCATACATACCAACAGACTCCCACTTGCACTGTGAGCCAATCACCCATGAATCATATTCATAGTGATCTTCAAACATGTCCCACATGTTACTGTGCTCTTAGTGCAAACATAGTGAGTAATGGCAACACCTTGCCAAAGTCTGTACAAATTGCATGTCTCTCATCTCTTCGCTGTACGTCACACGTATGAGATGGAGTTTCCGTAATATGTGATCTAGTATTCCATTTCTAACCTTTAGCCACATTGCATGATCAAGGATTCCAGACTTATCATCAATGAGTGGAATATAAGCTCATCCTATGAACTTTCAGATCCATATTATATCCACTGATGTTTACTAATACATAGATACTCGGCATTTCCCTTTTTTTTTAAATGGCTTTATTGGAACATTTCCAATTATCAACAAACTTTCACTTTTATACATCTTATGTATATATATTGCGATTAATTTTCTGTCCTTTCGGAAGTTCGCATCAATGTAACTCTTTACATCGAACTCTTCCTTATCTCCATAGAACTAGTACTTCACAAGCACTTATCAAGTTCTCATGGTATTCCAGTAACCCTTACTGGAAATAGACAGACATCCACTCGTCATGTCACACATACGAGTTATCAGGATGAGCACATCATATTCCCATGTCCTACATACAAGATGATGAATGCATTTTATTCTTGCCATGTCATACATGCAAGATATTGGGATGATTACATAAATGATAGATCCATATCTATTCTTAGCGTTCACATTCTTCATAAGAATTGAACACTTGGCCTTGGGATACTAACTCCATGTAACATGGACAAGTTTTCTCCCACTGAATCTGTGCATACTGAACACTTCAGTACAGATTGCCAATGTATGCTTTCTCTTTCCAGGTCAAGAGATTTTTTAGAACTATCTCTATAGATCTCTATTCCTATCACATAGAAAACATCTGTATCTTCCTTAAAGATAATTTCCACATTCGGATTTCCAATCTAGAACATTTCCATTTCACATCAATATGTGGAATGTGAACACGCTCCCACTAAATCACAGATCCCTTCTTTATCTTTGACATATCCGTCAAACCCTTTGACTATATCATCAAAATAAAGATACAATTTTGAGTTGCTTGAACTCAATCAATCACATTGATTAGTCCATTGTAACTTATAGACTTCATTTGCATTAGTGGATTCATAAACCTTATAGGATGTGTCACGTACACATTCTGGTTTTATTCCTTATAGGAATGCGGTTTTAGTATCCATATGCCAAATGTCTTAGCCACTAAGTTGCAATCAACAAGCATCATCCTTCTCAAAATGTTATCCATGTGTCTTAACACTGAAGATTCATCTGCACTTACGGATATGATCCAATGAGTGCTACCATCAAGGTCATACCTTATGGTTCACATGGAATTCATTTAGGATGTAATGGTTTTAAACCATAACTCAAGATTCGGTTCCTCATATTCATCTTGATAGTTGACTCATCACATGAACAACTCATCACATAGATAATTGAGGTGTATCTGTTAAAGATATAAGAACTCACAACCCTTGTTATTCTTAATTTCTTTTATTAGTGTGGGGTATTCTTTTATTAAGAAGAATTCAGTTATTTGATAATCATTCTCTAACTCCTTAGAATATGATTCCTTCTTGATTCAGACATCACCATGCCTTAATCATGAGTTCACTATGATACACTATCATAATCACTCATAAGGATCTCAAACATTTGGTCCAAGTATTTCATTCATTGATCTCATCAAGAATTAATACTTTACCAAATTTGTACTTCATTTATGATAATCTTGAACACTTCAAGATATTCATATTGGTATTTCTCTAAACACCATTTGAAGTATTAGCATTTATTCCAATAGGTATGTAAATACATCACATGTATTATACCTAATAGGATAATCATTCTCCCACTACATTAGTGAAGATTGATTAATCATGTCCAAGATATTCATGTCCCTTACTGGTTCTCTAACCAAAAGAGTCTAGTTTTATCCATCACATGGAAACTAGAAATGAATTTCTCATGATTAATGCTAATTAAATTGTTTGAGTCATCTATAACTTTTAGGTATCATCTTATCTTATGCATATCAAATATCACAAGATAAATAAGGCATTTCCACAAAGATCATATCTTTATAAATTGAAACATCTCTTTATTAATTGCCATCATTGTCATACAATATGCAAAAATAAAGTGTTTCTATCTATTGGCAAGTATGAAATAGCAGTTCATAACTGTATTACATGCCTTATTGGCTGAAAATAAACTAAAGTATTCCTATCTATAAAGGCAACACTTGCCCCAAGTAAGAATGCTTTACGCTTTACATCTTGATATCATATATCTCAAAAAGTGTTACAAGTTTACTTTCATCACACCTTTAAGTAGAGGTTTCAGTCGCCTCCTTCTTCTTTTGTTCTTCCAGGTAGAGAGGACAATTCCTTTTCCAATGTCCTGGCTTTTGACAATGGTGGCAATTTCCTTTCTTGGTCACGCCTCCCTTGGCCTTGAGAGCTAAAGATGGCTTGGACTCCTGGCTAGCTTCAGAACCTTTCTTAGCTTTGCCCTTGCCCTTGCGCTTGGACTTGCCTTTCTTGCTCGTGATCACCATCACGGACTTAGGCTTGTCCTTCTTCATCTGTAACTCGGCTGTCCTCAACATGCCCAACAACTCTGACAGTGGCCTATCAAAGTTGTTCATGTTGTAGTTCATCACAAACTGACTGTAAGATTCTGGCAACGATTGCAGTATCACGTCAGTAGCCAACTCTTGGCTCAGTGGAAATCCCAGTCTCTGCAGGTTCTCCACATACCCAATCATCTTGAGTGTGTGAGATACAACTGGATCTCCTTCTGTCATGACGCACTTGAACAGCGCCCTAGAAACATTGTACCTCTCTTGCCGTGCCTAATCTTCATACATGTTCCTGAGATGCAGAATCATCTTTATGACACCCATGTTCTCATGTTGCCTCTGCAACTCATGGTTCATTGAACATAGCATCAAGCACTTTGCATCAATGGCATCATCAGAATGCTTCTTGTAAGCATCCCTTTCTATCTTTGGTGCATTAGGAGCGGGTTCCTCTGGAATTGGAGTATCCAGGACATAGAGCTTACGCTCTTGAGTGAGAACAATTCTCAATGTCCGATACCTGTCGTGGAAGTTCGTCCCATTTAGCTTGTCCTTCTCAAGGACCGATCGCAAAGAAAAGTTGTTGTTGTTTGTTGCCATTTGAACTACAAAAAGGAAAATATGCAATTTTAGTCCAAAACTCATTTTTGATTTATTTGATTGATTTGAAAGTTTGACGATATAATTAGGCATTTAATTAATTGTTGCTCCCACTATTTTACTTCAAATTGATAGCCCTCACCATCAATTTGGAAGATTGCAGCGTACAACCTTCTAGTGGGCAAGATCCTGAAATCCTCTAAGTCATGGACCAGCTAGGGCTGTCACCCACAACATAGATCTCTCAGGTAGGCAACTTTTGCCAATTGCATCATATGCAACTCTTGATAAGATGTCATATACAACTCCTTGCAATGATCATCTCCATGCCTCAAGGTACTAGATCCCATCTAGATCACCTTATTAAGTCTGACCCAAAGCAAACACGATGAATATGCACCCTGCTAGGGTAGACCCACACATTCATCCTTCACGCTTCCACGAGATAGACGGTGCACCACGCTAGGGCGTGCCCACACTTGGTTGATCAAGCTTTTCACGTGTGTCGCATTTGGAAGACATCTAAAACTTAATATTTTAATGAGGGATTTGGTTTTATATACATATACATATCCAATCACCACAATACATAGTACGTATCATATACATGCTATATCCCACAAAAAACATGCACAAACGATAAAAAGTGATGATTATGGCCATCCTAATGTGATTCCTCGAGCCAAGAGGAATCACGGTCATCTAGGTCAACATCACATGCAACCTGTACAAGATGAACTCTGTGCCTTGCCATCTGAGTTGATCAACTCATCACATGAATGATCTGTACTCTCCAGTCGGTCATCTGGGTGCCACCAGCCGATTGGTTGGCTCCTCCAACCGATCGGTTTGCCTAGTCGTCGTGCATCTCGTCATGTATGCCACCCGCTCGTCTCGCTCCTCGAACCGGTCATCAACCGATCGGTTCACTCCTTGAACCGACCGTCTGGAAGGTCAACCGATCGTTTCACGCCTTGAACCGATCGTTTCAGATGTCGTCTTGATGTCCGCCGGTCTTTGACATAAAAGGAAATAAAATATATCCTATTTATTACATTGCTTTAAAAAGGGAAACCCCGAGTTACATTCGGGGGGAGAAAAGGTAGGAAAGAATCTCAAATTATTTCGAGTTACATCAGGAATAGGAGAAGGAAGATCGGTGTGCAGACCGAGATGCAAGCAACCACACACAACCAATCACAGATAGGGATTTATAGGCCATAATCACGCTACGCACATCCACCACAAAACTCATTTAAGGGCGACGCGTATCGAGTGCATTAATAATACATATCATATATGTAATTAGGGATTTGTGGATTTAGGATTGGACATGCATAAAGCCGATATTATTCGCATCGTATGCAATAAATAAAGGCGACAAACCAAAATTGATCATATCGATATTCCTAAAATATAGAACAGCTGACGTTGCTCTGATAGCACTGTTGGGTTTTAGGGGAGACAGAGAAGGCAGCGGAAACAAAAAATTTTCTCCCCAACCCATACCGAGGAAACGCGTCAACGTCTATATAATAGGAAAGGATGGTTTGTGGAATCATACCTTGTCCCGAGGCTTGCTCGGCGACAATACCTCGCGCAATGCGCGGTCTTCAACTCCGGACTTCGACAGCGTCTGTGCAGCTCCTGGTCGCACCGGGACTGACAACTCCTACTCGAACCGGACTGTCGGATGACAGTTGTCCTCCTAAGCGGCAGTGTCCTCCTGCCTCTGTAGTAGTCCACACGGACCACCTGGAACTCCACACTCCTTGTCCCATAAGGAAGTGGAAGGAGTCGCACCCTCCTGTTGACGTACTAGTCACCAACACGCTCTCCTGCCTCCTATCGCAACTGCAGTTGTCCTTCCCTTGCTGCACCTCCCTTTTGCGGGAAGCACTTGCTCGGGCTCTCTCACGATTACCAAAACCAGAGAGAACGACAACTTGCAGAGCAACTGGTTGCACTGAGCTGTACTTTGAGAAGCCCCCAATACCCTTATATATATAAGAGAGTCATGGGACAGGGTTCTCCATCCCGGGCAATGCGGGACTAAAGAAGGAGTAGAAGCGTTCGAGAATTTTCCACAAAAAGCAATCAGTTCGCAACTTGAAATGATCGGTTCACAACTGAACCGATTGGTTCGGCCATTGAGCCGATCGGTTGGACCTGAGCCGATCGTTTGGGGCACTCCAACCGATCGGTTGGTGCCCTGAACCGATCGGT
Organism: Alisma plantago-aquatica; assembly: GCA_963693085.1. Taxonomy (NCBI): domain Eukaryota; kingdom Viridiplantae; phylum Streptophyta; class Magnoliopsida; order Alismatales; family Alismataceae; genus Alisma; species Alisma plantago-aquatica. Next base: position 344,602,392 of record OY856411.1, on the reverse strand, counting down.
TCATGGTCCTAATCCGGCTCAAAAAGACTTTCCTTGTTTCTTTCCCAATTGGAATCGAACACCAATATTATTCCCAATCGAATTGGGCAATTTGAAACCAAAGGAAAATTCTTGCCGACATGACTTCTCCCAACTGGTCGGTTGCACCAGTTGAGCCGATTGGTTCAACCCTTGAACCAGTCGTTTCAACCTGGGCATGAGCCGATCGGCCTGGACACTCCAGCCGACCGGTTCAGCAACCTCAGCCGACCGGTTCATCACATGAACTGATCGGTTGGGAGCACAGGTTGGGCAAAATCAGTCAATTGCGATTTCAATCAATCCGATACTCCAATCAATGCGTCCAACACCTTGAACCATACGATATTGAGCTATCGACTGATTGAGTGTTTAATTGAACTACTAAACTCCTTTAGTAATCAATCTAAACATTGCTTTGTCGAAAAAACTCCTCTTCCAGGTTAAATCCTATGTGTGTGACCCTGCAGGTCCATTTCACGTTGGCAGTGAAAGTCCATAACACTTATGACTTCACAAGCAAAGAGCGGTGCCTAGTCACACATCAGTGCTACCCAAGTGAAAGTAGAAAGTTGGAGAACAACTTTCATCCTACAATCCGTTAATGGTGTTACAGCGAATGTATAATTCCTTTGTCACTGATATCCCGAATGAACTTGAGGCATGGAACAGTCATCTTGTCAACGTTCATTCACTTCCTTGATCTCAGAGTAGACTGGAAGAGATATGTATGACATCAATATCATATACTAGATTCACACATGCATGCACGCCTTTATCAATCCTACTCATCAAGTGGCCATGGATATCAAACTCACTCAGGAGGGACAAATCCCATATCTATCACTCACCCCTCAAAAGCCCCATGTGTCAAAGCCACCCAATCATCACCTTTATAACAACCCATGTTTCAGGACTGCGTTTGATGATGTCAAAGTGTGCCCAACGACATGTGTTGAGTGCAGTGATTTCAGGTCTAAGAATCACACTCACCACCATCACTGTGAGTACTGACTGTGACTACCATCTCATGGTTCCATGTGTCAAACTCACGGTGGGTCTGTCCGGTACACTTGTTCTCTAACAAGTACCTATGTGTTTGGTTTGATATCTCTATATCATGACTAATGAGATTCTGTCATCAACCAACACCACAATCTAGTCTTGTGTGTCATTGTTGTCTATCTACCTTCCACAATGACATCCGACTAGGGACATAACAAGAACGTACAAACTCTTAGCATCCGTATGATCTCATCGTTCAGGTCATGAACCTAAAGGCATACGTCATTGAGTACTGTCATTCTCTAGACATTCAATCTGGTCTATCACTATCTCATATGACTGAACCAGAAAGAATTGGAAGCTCGCCTTTGATGTTTATCAAATCAACTTCAATGTATCCCACCAATCATCCCATGATTGGCTCTCAGGGCATACATACCAACAGAACCCAACAGATGCGGACATGTGGCTGACTGAGCTAGAAAAGGCCTTCAGAATCCTTATTATCCCAGAAGCTGAGAAGGTTAGACATGTAGTGTACCTTCTTAAGGGGAGTGTTAGCAACTGGTGGACAATAGAAGAGGGTAAGAGGCCATGTGTTGAGATCAGATGGGAAGTATTCCGATGAGAATTTGTCAATAGATACTTTCCCAACACGTTTCTAGATGAGAAGATCTCTCAGTTTGAGAGGTTAAGGCAAGGACCAATGAACATTAGCGAGTATGAAGCTAAGTTCATGGAGCTTTTTTGGTTCTGTCTGCATATGGCAGCTACCGATGAAGAAAGAATTTGACATTTTGAGAAGGGGTTGAACGCTAATTTGACCACTCATGTGTCTGCCTTGGAGAACAAGGAGAGGTTTGCTACCTTTGTGGAGTCTGTCAGATGAATAGAAAGGTCGGTGATTGAGAAGCATCAAACCAAGAGTAAGAAGGTGTATACTCAGTTTTAAGGACAGGGGTTTAAAAGTTTCAAGAAACTGAGATTTTTTGCACCAATAGCACCACCAAGATTTAATACCCAGACACAATGGATGTCTACTAGGGGTAGAGGTCATACTCTACCACTAGAAGGAGCCCACAGCTCAGCATCAGTGTCAGTAACAGGACCACCCAGGCCACAGAAGGAGACTAGAGATTTATTTTATATGTAGAAAGATGGGGCATTTGATGAAGGATTGCCGAGCTAGAGAAGCAAGTGTGACTCAACCTCAGAGGTAGAGTCAGTAAGGATCTCAGAGGCGAGAGTTTTTGACTAGTGCTAGAGGGCATCGACAAGCATCCTAAGCTGGTTTGTCATCACCCAACAACCGAGCACAAGGTCAATAGTAAACAACGACAAGTTCTATGCTATGAATCAACCCGAAGAAGTACTCAACCCTTGAGTTGTGACAGGTCAGATGGAATTATTTCATTTTGATATGTATTCATCCTTCTTCATATCTTTTTTAAGTGATCTGGGCACTACGCATTCCTTTATCACTCAAAGAGTGATTCATGACTACAACATGACTGTTAGTCATAGAATAGATAGTCTGTTATTAGAAACCCTTTTGTTGGGATCAGTAGTGTTGCGGGAGGTGTGTTCTCCCTGCATTCTTTCCTTTTCTGAACATCGCATTCAGGTGGATCTTATACCACTTGAAATGCATGAGTTTGATATAATTCTTGGGATGGACACATTAGAAAAGTATAAGGTTGTCTTGGATTGTGATTCCAAGCAAGCTGTGTTCACAGATGATGGTGAGACTTGTATCTTTCAGGGAGATAGAAAGATTCTTCCAACCATTCTTGGCACATGTCGTAGATACCACAATGGAGAGCTCCAATCCTTCTGAAGTTCTGATAGTTAGGGAGTTTCAAGATGTGTTCCCTGAGGAACTTCTAGGTGTACCTCCACCCCGAGAGATTGATTTTGAGATTAATCTAATCCCGGGCACGCAACCAATAGCACAAACACCATATAGAATGGCACCTGCGGAGATGGTAGAGCTCAAGAAATAGCTATAAGAGTTGCTTGAGAAAGGTTTCATCCGATCGAGTACTTCACCATGGGGTGCTCCGGTTCTTTTTGTTAAGAAGAAGGACAGATCGATGCGGTTATGCTTTGATTACAGATAGTTGAATAAAGTAACTAGAAATAACAAATATCCTTTGCCTTGGATTGATGACCTGTTTGTTCAGTTGCGTGGTGCAACTATCTTTTCTAAGATAGATCTGAGGTCGAGATGTCATCAGTTGCATATCAAGGAGTGTGATATACCAAAGTCTTCCTTTTGGATAAGGTATGGTCACTATGAGTTCATAGTTATGTCGTTTTGGCTAACTAATGCACCAACTGCATTCATGGAACTCATGAATAGAATCTTTTGACCTTTTCTTGATCAATTTATAGTAGTCTTTATTGATGACATCTTGGTATACAAAAGAGATGCTCAACAACATGCGCATCACCTCCATCAAGCTTTAACTTTGCTAAGAAAGCATAAGTTGTATGCTAAGTTTAGAAAATGCACGTTCTTGTTACCAGAAGTTTCTTTTCTAGGACACATAATATCTGCCTCAGGTATCTGTGTTGATCCTAAGAAGGTAAAATCTGTCATGTAATGGGAACAACCAAAGATACCAATGGAGATACGCAGTTTCCTAGGGCTGGCAGGATATTACAGGAGGTTCATTAAGAACTTCTGTTCTATAGCTTTACCCCTAACCAAGTTGACTAGGAAGGAGGTTCCTTTGTCTAGAGTGACAAGTGTCAACATTCTTTCCAATTGTTGAAAGAAAGGTTAACAAGTGCACCTGTGCTGGAGTTACCTGAGCAACAAAAGGGGTACATAGTTTTCTGTGATGCATCTAAGAATGGTCTAGGATGTGTGTTGATGTAGGATAATCAAGTGATTTCTTTTTCTTCTCGACAACTTAAGAAACACGAGGAGAATTATCCAACACATGATCTAGAGCTAACTGTTGTGGTTCATGCTTTGAAAATCTGGAGACATTATCTCTATGGAGAAACATTTCTGATTTTCACAGACCATAAGAATCTAAAATATATCTTCTCACAAAATGAATTGAACATGAGACAATGCCGCTGTATGGAGTTAATCAAGGACTATCATTGTACAATTGATTATCATCCAGGGAAGGCTAATGTAGTGGCTAATGCACTAAGTAGGAAATCATCACCAGCCTTAGATAAAGTACAATTGAACTCCTTAATGTGCTTTAAAAGAGATATGCTTATCTCCTTGAGGCAAAACAATATACAACTTAAGGTATCTTTGTTATCCGGGTTGTTAGATGAGATGCACATAAAACCTACTCTAAGACAACAGATTAAAGAAGCACAGCAAGTTGATACTGGGGTTCAACAGATCAGGTCAGAGTATGGTAGTGAGAAATGGGATGGATTTCATGAGTCAGAGAATCAGGTAGTCTGTTACAATGGTAGGATGGCAGTACCTGATGCCAATGACTTAAGGAAGTTAGTCTTGGAGGAAGCTCATTCATTGATGTATGTGATGCATCCAGGGATTACCAAAATGTATCGTAACTTGAAGGATATGTATTGGTGGCCATGATTGAAGAAAGATGTTGTTGAGTTTGTTATACGGTGTCCGGTGTGTTATCATGTTAAAGCTAAACATCAGAAGCCCGCAGGAACAATGTAACCTTTACCTATACCGCAGTGGAAATGGGATCATGTAACCATGGACTTTGTGGTTGGTTTGCCTAGAACAACCAAAGGTCATGATTCCATATGGGTGACTGTTGATAGGTTGACCAATCCAACACATTTCCTTCCTATCAAAACAACCTACACTGCTGAGAAGCTTGCATAGATATATATAGATGAGATAGTGTGGTTGCACGAAGTTCCGGCTGCTATTGTTTCTGATAGAGGTCCCCAGTTTATGAGTCATTTTTTGGAATCTGCATAAAGCTTTGGGTACACAGTTAAGGTTTAGTAAAACCTTTCACCCACAGATATATGGACAATCTGAGAGGACCATACAAACTTTGGAGGATTCTCTTAGGGCATGTGTCCTTCAGTTTGTAGGAAGTTGGGATCTACACTTGAGCTTGATATAATTTGCTTACAATAATAGCTATCGACATAGTATTGATATGGCACCATATGAAACATTATATGGTAGACGTTGTACATCTCCTTTATGTTGGTATGAAATAGGAGAATATCAACTTTTGGGTCCAGAGCTTGTGCACCAGACAACTGAGAAGATTAAAGTAATACAACAACAGTTAAAGACTGTACAAGATAGACAAAAATCATACACCAACAAATGATGAAGACCTTTAGAATTCCAAGTTGGAGACAAAGTATACCTCGAGGTCACACCTTGGAAATGTGTTCTTAGATTTGGAAAGAAAGGAAAGTTAGCTCCTAGATTTATGGGGCCTTATTCAATGATTGAACGGATTAGAAAGGTAGCCTATAAACTAGAATCGCCACCTGAGCTGCATAAGTTGCATCTAATGCTCCATATCTCCACACTGAGAATGTGTCATCTTGACATAGAGTTAGTTTTGCAACCTGTGGAGGTAGAATTAAATGATGATATATCATATGTTGAAGGACATGTGATGATCCTTGATAAAAGAATTAAAAAGTTGAAAAAGAAAGACATAAGTCTTATGAAAGTTCTCTGGCATCATTGTGGCATTGAAGAAGCTACATGGGAGGTAGAGGAAGAGATGAGGATAAAGTACCCTTCTCTTTTCTCTTGATGATTTCGGGGACAAAATCCCTGTTAAGGGTGGATAAATTTGTAACATCCCTGACTTGGGTTATGCTTTAACCCTAGATGTTTTGCTGAATAAAGTTAATGATATGCTTGATCTTATCTCTTGAAAAGTAATTAAGGCCCAAGTGGAACTTATGTTTCAATTTTAATCCTTTTTGAATAATGTTGAAACAATGTTTTGCTTATTTTGGACTAATGTGCAAATTACCCAAGTTGAGGGGTTAACTTTCAAATGTTACACAATAAAATGTTCCTCAAGTTTTGAAGCATCATAAGAATGAAAATGATGCAGAGGTATGGCTTGTGCAAGCCTGAGCACCAAGAAAGAGCTTGTTAAGCAATGTTTGTGCATTAAAACCTAGTTTTGGTGTAATGTGCAATTTACCTAAAACCTAAGGTTCCACATGAAAAATACCACCTCTAGAGAGTCCCTCATGTTTCTTGGCATCATGTAGAGAAAATAAAATGAGAGGGGTGTCTCATTTGAATTACTTTGGAGGAGAGAGAATCTTGATATTAAAATAATCAAGATTAATATCAAGATTTAAGCATAATTGAAACCCTAATTCAATTTAATGCAAAAATAAATATATTAATTGAATTGCCCTTCAACCAAAAATAGGATGGTTGAATTTACGTAAGTATGTATGTTCTTTTGCCTTGCAATGGCCACAAAATATCTAAAGTGAGTGGAGAGCCCACTCACATTAGTTAACTAAAAACTAATATCCACTCAATTTTGGATATTATTATTATAATGGTTAAGATGCTTAATTTGCTTTCTTTTGATTCATGGATAATGAAGAGGAATTACAAGGTAGGGGAGATGTCTTCGTATGAAAGAGATGGAGGGGAGTATGTGGCACCAATATTGGGAGTTGAACGAATTAATTATCACTTTCTCTCTCTCATTGAAACTCCCTTATAAACATCCCATTTCCAACTCAAATGCAAGGCTTTTTCGACCCTTCTTTCTTTCCTTGATTTGGTCGTGCACAAGGGAGCTTAGGAGAAATAGGAAGACGTGCCCCAACCTATAGGTAAGCTCCATAGTCATCTTCAACCTTGATTTCATGGTGAAAATTGAAATTCAATGCTTAATTTCTTCTTTTCTTCATTCAATCTTCAACCCTAGCCATTCATTTCACTCAAAGATTTGAGAACCGAACTTGGATAATTGAGAAGAGCTTTGTTCACCATTGAAGACGAGGAGCTTGAAGATTGGATTCAATTCTAAAGGAGGGTTATATAACTTGCACCCTTAAATGTCATTATTGCTTGCAATTTATTCACTATGTGTTGAACCTTTCTTCTTTCTCGATTTCCTTTTGATTTGTTATTGAAATCACCATAAGAATCACAACTGATTTTGAAGGTTTGAAGCTTGAAGATGAAGATGTCATCTTAAGCATACAACTCAAAAAAAGAAGGTGCAATCGGTTTTCAAAACCGATTGAGTTAATCCGGTTTCAAAACCGAATGATTTTATTCAGTTTCAAGATCGAATGGGCAATTGAGTTCAAGACTGAATGGGTAGTTGTACCCAAGATAGAATGGGTAGTTGAACCCAAGATCGAATGGGTAATTTACTTCAAAACGAATGGGTAATTAAGTACAAGATCGAATGGGTAATTAACTACAAGATGAAATGGGTAATTGAGTTCAAAACCGAATGGGTAATGGATCTCAAGATCGAATGGATAAATTGAACTTCAAAATTGTTTGAGGTTATTTGCTGATGTGAAAGATGGAGATCCAATGGATCAAATTGATTCAATTAAAATGGATTCCATAATAGATGATCCACCCATTGCAAGCCCTAATCGATTGAATTAATTGAAACCCTAGTTGAGGGAATTGATTTCAAGGTTGTCTGACCCAAACGGTCTCAAGACCGTTTGGAGGTCAAACAATCTCAAGACCATTTGGAGGTCAATGGATAATGTGATGGATGGTTGGAGATCCAAGGGCTACCATCTGATGTACTTTAAATAGTTCAATTGATGGATGGTTCAATGAGTACTAATCCTAAATCGATTTGATGTTGGAAACCCTAATTGGTTCAGTCGGTTTCAATCAATGGTTGATGATTTGGTTTCAAGACCGAATGGATGATTCGGTTTCAAGACAGAATGCATGATTCAGTTTCAAGTTTGAATGAATGGATTCAGTTTTAAGACCGAATAGGTTGATTCGGTTTCAAAACCGAATGGGCTGATTCGATTTACAATTGATCAAGACTGATTGAAGGTCAAATATTTCAAGACCGTACAAAGGTCTAATACCCCAAGACCGTTTGAAGGTTTAATTGATTCAAATCTTCTAAGTATAATCAACCACATGATTGTTGATGATGTTTATCAAAGGTAATCACAATGGTTGTACTTTCAAGGAACTCAAGTGATTAATACCTTTTGAGTGGTTAATCTTTGATACTTATGAAAGCAATGCCTCAATACACTATGCTAACCTTAAATGTATACACTTAAATGAGGGTTTGATCTCATCTAATCAAATTTGAAGTAAATCAACATCTTATAGAGAATGAAAGAGATAGGAATGCATACATATATAATAAGTATGTAATGATTAAGCCTCAACACTCTCAACATGAAAATAATATGTAATTAGGGTATGATCCTTGATAAAGAGATCATGAAACCCTAATTTCGAAGGTTGATGAGCCCTAACCCTAATTTAGGACAATGCTAGGTGTAACCCTAATAAAGGGTTATGTCATGTGAAATTCTGATTAAGGGTAATGACATGTGAAACCCTAATCAAGGATGATGTCATGTGGAACCTTAATTCAAGACAATGATGTAACCTTAATTAAGGGTGATGTCATGAGAAACCCTAAATAAGGGTGATGTCATGTGAAACCCTAATTAAGTGTGATTTCATGTGAAACCCTAATTAAGGGTGATGTGATGTGAAACCCTAATCAAGGATGATATCAAGTGAAACCCTAACACAGAAATGTGATATGAAACTCAATCCAAGGTGATGCTATGTAATGCTATATGAAATCCTACCCTAATATAGGATGACGATATGTGAAATCCTCATTTTGGGATATAATGCACGAAACCCTAATATTGGGTAATATGATGATAAACCGTAACCCTAATTTTGGATAATGGGATGAGTATCCCTAATTGACTTGAATTTGGGAAACCCTAACCCTAATGGGTGAATAGTGATGCTGCCATTACATTGCACAATGCTGGTATGTAATTGATGTAACTATTATCTTGTGTACTAAACATGTAGGTATCATGAGATGTTGGACATAGCCAGGTATGAGCTATTATGATTTACTAATTGAAATTTTTTATGGCACTTGTGAGCCATAATATTCTTTGTTGCTTAATAAGAGGTAACAAAATATTAATGGTCTTTAAGAGCCATGTGAAATGCATGTATTATAAATATCAAGTTTACCTTGGTCAGATCACTTGTAGGTGTTAGTCACCTTATATGTGGTAACAAGTGTTCTTGATGAATTGAGGGTTTGAATACCCATATTCCATAATCATGATGGTAAGATGTTAAGGGATGAGAATACCACTGATGTTATAAGGGATTGAGATCCTAATGTTTCTTAAAGCTTTACAAAGTACTGATAGAAGTAATACTCATTCTTTGTAGTATTTGTTATAATGATTTATGTTTGAAAACTTGCTTGATGCTAAAAGAATATGATAATGCACTTAATTAACCAAGTGAAATCTTATCATGTAGAGCACTGACCATAGATCCATCATCGTCAGTGATTGGTGATGGTGAAATAGGTTTTTCTACGGGAACTCTTAGAGGGTATACTTTTTAGTATGTGGGGGTTATGGGCGTGAATATCCTTACGCCCTAATGGAGGAATTAATGTGAGATAAACATTAAATCTCTCAATACTTCATTATATATGTCGGGAGGGATGTATCATTAATCTCCCAAATGTCGGGATGGATGTATCACTAATATCCCGATGATGTTAATGTCAGATCGATGTGAGATAAATATGATATCTCTCGATTGCGAAGAGAGTACAACATGCCACTGTAACACTATAGTGAAGTTTCTAGTATATCTTGGAAATCTATTTAGCAAAGACACAAGATGTCCTCCATTTTGTCCTCACACTGACTGAGGAGGATGAGGTCATGGGAATCCGACTCTTCCATTGACCTATGTATGGTATCAATTTCGATTTTGCAATGGTCAGTTGGAGAATGAGCGGTATACCTCATCTCCTATGGGCTTAAGTATGATTGTAAAATATAATCAGCCGTGTAGCGTATTTGCTTAAGGTTGAAATACGAGAATCATTGGTTGATGATATCTTGCTTAGTATGTTTTAAACGAATAAATGTTATACATGTTCTTCATATTCCTCGTTGGATAAGTGACATGCTGCTTTATCAAGTTATAGCTGAAATGCATTGAATACGAATATCGCTCTAACTTGTTTAGACATTGATTTAACTATTGTTGAATATAAATATGATTCCTCTTCTCAGTTTTCATCTACTAAACTGCAATAATAATGTTTCTGGCAGAGAGTTATATCTCTCGCTGGGACGATTTCAATTGTCTCACCCCTGTGGGATCCAACTTTTTAGGTAGATGCAGAAGAAGAGGCAAAAACTCTTTAGTAGGGGAAGAGCAGCAGTAGCAACAATAGGGACAACATTGATATTCTCAGGTGGAGACACTGGTTGACATGTCTTGTATATAGAGTCCTATGTGTCATCTCTATACTCTCAGGTCCTCAGAGTCAGTAGTTAGTACAATAAATCGATCTGAGATTTTAGCTTGATGCCTTGAATTTCTTATGTTGCCCATGTATAGTTTTAACAGGGCAGTTGATGTATGTAATCCTCGAGAAGAGATGGCACAAGATATATACTTGTGAACCAGAATGTAATTAAATTACTTTGGTTATTTTTGAAAGAGTTTTCCTGTTTTTGGACCTCTTAGAAAATGGTTTTAATTTTAGTCATTTTTAGTAATTCTGTTGCTTACGTTTAATTCTGCAATTAATTACACTGTGAAGGTCTGATCTGGTGTCGGGTCATCTCTGTTTTGGTTGATCCTGCAAAGATGGCTGACATTCACTGTTGGATGGTGGCTGGTGCATTTCAAAAACCAAAGGGCATTCGTATAAATGTGTAAGTGCCAAAATGACATATGAAATTTGTTTTCTCTTGATCTTCGGGATGGATAGGAATCTGAAAAAATCCTGAGTAGCCATCTAGATAACAAAAATATTGTTGATGGGCTAAGCGCTCAACAACTTGGCCTAGGAAGGGAAGTGGGAAGTGGTCTTTCCTAGTTTCCTTGTTGAGCTTCCTATAGTCAATACACATTCTCCATCATGTAACAATGCGAGTGGGAATGAGTTCATTTTTATCATTTCTAATGACAGTGGTCCCCCCCCCCTTTAGGGAACAACTTGAATAAGATTGACCCATCGTGAGTCAGAGATGGGGTAGATGATTCATGTAGTCAAAAGTTGGATTACCTCTAAACAGACAGCTTCCTTCATGCTTAGATTGAGTTTTTATTGTGGATCCTGGGAGGGTTTGTTGTCTTCTATCATGGGGATTTTCTGAATGCAAATGGATTAATCTATCCCGACTAAATTTGTCATTTTCTACCCTAAGGCAATTTTCTTTTGTTAAGTTCCCCCATAAGTTTGTTTTCTTGTTCAAGGGTAAGGTCAAAATTTATAATGACAGGCTAAACATATTTCAAACCTATGGGAAGAGTTTTCTTTTTTGGGGCATTTGGTGGTTCAAGTTTTTGTTTTATGATGCAGATCATTTTAAGGTCCTCAATTTCAGCATTAGTAATTTCCTCAGAATCATCTAAATGAGCCCTACATTGGTCTAATTGTTCATTATCAAGGTCACATTTAGGAGGGGCATTGAGGGCCATGTGTTGGGGGTCATCAACTAACACCCATTCTTTCCTCAGTTGGGATATTTTATCGACATAGACAAGGAGATAGACATCTTCTTGGAAGCTAGGGCCTTTCATGCTTTCAAACACCCTAAACTCTAGGGTTTGTTTCCCTAATCTTAACAGAATGGTTCCAACCTCAACATCAATCACGGCCCGGGAGGTGGCTAGGAAGGGACAACCAAAAATGAGTGGGTAATGCAAATCTTCCTTTATGTCCACGATTACAAAGTCACATGGGACATAGGAATTATTCCCAACCTTAACTGGAATGTCTTGTATGATTCCCATGGGTTTGGTCACGGACAAGTATGCTAATTGAATGGTCATGGTTGTGGGTAACATGTTAGTGAGTCCTAATCCTTTTCAAATATTGTAAGGCATAATGGATATACTGGCTCCTAAGTTAGTTAGGCCCTTTCTACAAGCATTATCACCTAAGTAACACCCTATTCCGAAAGAACTAGGGTCCTTCTATTTTTTAGACATTTTACTTTGGATTATGTCTAAAGTGGTCCTAACAAATTTGACAGTTTCATATTCTTCAGTGGCATACTTCCTAGTCAAGAGGAACTTCATGTATTTGGACCAGGTAGGCATGTCTTCTAAAGCATCAAGGAAAGGAATATCAACATGTAATTTTCTCATGGCTTCCCTAAACTTCATTAAATGGGTGTCCAACCTTGTTTGTTTGAGGCAGGCTTGGTAGGGAGGTCGTGGTTTGTAGATGGGTTCTTCAGCCTTTACCTATGGGGGTTTAGGGATGGTTGGTTCAGGAGGAGTTTCGAGTTCAACAACTACCATGTCTTCATCCTCAAAATCTAAAGGTATGGCTAAAGGTTTTTCTGGAAGAGGAGGGGAATGTACTTTCATGAATGAGTAGAGACAACCTTGAGTTGTTCGGGATGTTTGAGATTATTTTTAGGCTGCCCAACGAAAGTGTCGGCAGGGGGTTTCTGTTGGGCAAACAGGCGCGCTAATTGGGCGTCAGTTGACTTTTGATGAGCTTGTTGGGCAAGAATTATTTTCTCCAATGTGGCTATCCTTTCATCGGTTGAGGTATGGGGAGCAGTAACATTTTGTGGTGGTTGAGGAGGTGGTTGATTGGGATTTTGAGGAGGAGTGGTCATGTTTTGAAATTGTTGTCCTTGGTAGGGTGGTCAGTTTTGGTGTTTGCCTCGATGGTTCCCTTGGTTCCAAAAATTTATTTGATTGTTGTATGGGAAACCAGGTGGTGGCTGAATATTGTGTTGAGGATAGGGAGGTCTTTGTTGGGATGGAAGTTGGCTTGAGTTTTCAACACCAGAAGGGTTCCCATATTGGAATCTAGGATAATTTCTAATTTGATTGGAGTTGTAATAACCCTGTCCTAGTATGATGTGAATAGAGTTGAGGTCCTCCAATTCTTGTCCTATTTCTGGTTGCATGGCGGTGTTGTAGTGATATTGGCAATGTAAGTTGGTGTGATTATATCCTTGGCAGATGCCATAAAGAGATTCTACAACTTTTATTTGTTGGGGTAACTCTCTATAGGTGCCTAGGGATGACTCTAAGCGGTCTTTTATTAGAAAAATTAATTTAAGGCTTTCTTCTATGCTTTGGATGTCAGGATTAACTTCAGCCTTAGCTACCTTAAGGACCCCACCGGCTCCCCACCTAGCTCTTATTTCATAAGCACATTTAAAAACCTCCCACACACTAGTTAGGCTTTGGTGCATAACATTTCCTCCAGATGAGGAATCAAGAAAAAAATTGTTATCATTGTCAACACAACAGTAGAAAACTTCTATGAGTTGGTCTTGAGAAATTTCATGATGAGGGCATTTCCAAAGAAGGTCTTTGAACCTTTCCCAGGCTTCTCCTAGAGATTCTCCTTGGGATATAAAAAAATGAGTGATTTGTTCCCTGATTACGTAAGTGAGGGAAGGAGGGTAAAAAATTTCAAGGAACTTATTTTGTAGGACCTCCTAAGTTGTACCATGTTCCTCACTCTCCATGGTGTTATACCAGACACTAGCTTGACCGGAGAGAGAATATTTGAACAATCTAAGGTGGATTGCATCTTCAAATATGCTTGAAGTTTGTTCAAGGAACAAAGGTCAATGAACCTTTGAAGATAATCTTGCCAACTTTCCCCATTGTTGCCAGAATATGGGTTGGCTTGGATTATAGTGTTCCATTTGGTTCGGATTTCAAATTGTGGGTCAAGAATGTCGAGAGGCACAATTTGATGTTGTTCCTAGGTGGTCTTGGGAATAGAAAAATCCTTTAATTGTTTTTTTACTTTCGGCTTCCTTCCTACCGACCTCTAACGTTTCTTGTTCAGCCATGTAGGCTGCTCAAAAAGCTACTTATCTATCTGCTTGTTTGGCTAAGATGTTCTCTCTTTGAACCGCGAGAGACTGGTTGATCCAACGAGCAACTTCCTATTTGTCCATCCTAATTCAGTTTTGATGACTAAGATGGTGGAAGGTTCTATCTATCTCAGGATCAAAGTTAAACGGTGAAAATTCGGCGTTCGAGCATCGCATGCACAAATAAGTAGTTAATCGTGTGCAGAAAAAATGGATTGCTGGAATAGAAACTCAGCAAAAAGAGGACTAACACTTCTAAAATTTTACTCGGAAGGCATAAAAAATGGAAAAAAAAGTTTTTTCAAAAAAGGTTTTGGGGTTTGAGAAAACTATCTATTGTCCCCAACAACGGTGCCAAATTGATAATGCATCAAATTACACTACAATCACTAAGATATAAATTCTAGTGTTTAACCTGTTTTTACTGTCCAGTTAAGGCTAGTATAGAAAGGTTGATCCCACTAGACAACATTTTTAAGATGGTAGACTCTAATCCCAATTGGTGTTTGTTTCAATTTTTATTTCTTTTTGGTATTTTTATTTAGGGAACAAGAAAAAGAAATCAGATTTGGGTTTGATGGTTTATGCTAGAATAGGAAATACAATGCAAAACTAAAGGATACACTAGAAAGGAAGGAAAGTTACACTATCATAAGAAAAATAGAGATTGTTAGAACAATAAAAATATTGAGAATGGAAAAACTAGAACTTATAAGAAATGGATCAAATGATCTTTAAGGAATGGTTGAATTCAAATTAAGGGAATGTTGAGGCTTTTAGGGGTTTTCACCACCTTAACATAGGCAAGAATGAACCAAATGTTTAAAACAACAAAACAGACGAAGGTATGTGAATTAAATAAATCCACAAATGATGAAGTTAACATGAGACCATTTGTCCTGGTGCTCATGTTTCTTAGTTCATCATCTAAAAGAGATAAATTTTTGGTCGTTTCAAAATCTCTATGCAATTTCATTTTATCATTCTAAATCCTGATTTGCATGGTCATTTCTGTCGGGGTTAACATAAGATCTAATCAAGTAATCACTTTGACAGGTCATCGATTTCTAAACAAAAAATTCATCTAATAAAAGTCATCTTTAAAACTTAGTTTGATTCAAACCATTGATAAGGGGCTATTCCCCTTGCCTCGATAGAGAGACTACTCACTCATGATTGTGTAGTAGAGGGAGGCGGAGGGAGAAAGTATTCTAGCCATAGTCTAGACTTAGAAATGGATTCAATCCTTAGGCTAGAGACTATTAAATGGTTTAATCCTTAGTCCCTTGTTGTAGAGTTATAGAAGAGGGAGAAGAGAAAGAACTAGATCTAATAAGCAATTCAAAGTAAAGGAAGGTCGGATAATGATCTAAAAGAAACTTATCTTTGAGAATGAACAAATGATCTTTATTACTAATCTGAATGCAAAGCACAAGAGAATAATCACTCCAAATAATTCCATACAAACGATGTTTCCTTGTGATGGGGAAGTACCCCTCCTTTTATAGGAGAAGGAGGGGGGTTTACATTTAGATTTAGGGTGAAAGAGGGGTTGGAGGCTACTGTTTTGAACTTGATTCATGCTACCAACCGATTGGTTGGTGTCTAGAAAGAGTGGGAGTTGAGGAAGTGAATCAACAACCCTAAGTTTGAGTGACGGTGACCTTTTGGTTCGCTCGACTGGGGCAGGAAAACTCCCGATTGGGGTCCTAACCGGACGTTTGGCATTTGAATAACACACCATTATGTGTATGTTTGAATAAGGTGGCAGCGACTGAGGGTAGCATCAACCGGCCGTCTAGGATAACCGAGTCGGCCGTCGAGATGCTTTAACCGAGCATCTAAGCAATGAGACACCCTGCCTTGACAATCAATCTTATTGGTTCATTGAGTGTTGAGATGAAAGTGTGGAGCAAATGAGTCGACCATTTGGAGTTTGAAACACTCAGTTAGACAACCAATCGATCGTCTTGTGACCCAAATATGCAAGAATTGAACAGTTTTGATGAGAACATAGCTTAATTATGATAGAGGGAGGAAGATAACATCTTGTACTTTTTCAATGGATAATAATGAGAAATTCCATGTGACAAGACTTAAAAGTTGTGCAAAAAGTATGTTGAAATAGCATGTGTCCGTAAGATAACAAATAGTTAGAAGGCATGTCAATATCATCAAGAGAAATTATAAGAAGTTTTGATATAATGAAAGTAAATTTCTCTCTAGATAGAGGTTTAGTTAAAATGTCCACTAACTGATTCTCTATATCAACATGTGCAATACAAATATCCTGCTTGGCAATGTTGTCACAAAGAAAGTAATCACAGACCTCTATATGTTTAGCTATATTATGCAATATAGGATTTTATGAAAAGTAAATTGCACAAGTATTATCACAAAAGATAGGAGAAGCATCAAAATAAATGTTAAAGTCTTGGAGAATTTGCTTCATCCATAGGACTTGGGTGCATCAACTTCCAGCTGCAATGTATTAAGATTCAGTAATTGATAGAGCCATAGTGATTTGCTTCTTAAAAACCAAGAAACTAGACAACTCCATAGGAAGAAGCAAGTGCAATTTCTGCATTTTCTATCAATCAAGCATATTGCATAATCCACATCACTACAAGAAGTAAGAGTAAAGTCCCTTCACTTAGGATACCATAGTCCAACATTTGGATTTTTGGCTAGATACCTCAAAATCCTCTTGATGGATATAATATGTGATTTTCTAGGACTTGATTTAAAGCAAGCACACAAGCCAACACCAAACATTATGTCAGTTCTAGAGGCAGTTAAGTAAAGTAATCTTCCAATCATACCTCTACAGAGCTTTTCATCTACCTTTTCACCTTCTTCATCTTTATCAATCTTGGCAGTGTATGACATGGAGGTGTCTATTGGTTTGGTGTTCTCCATCCCAAAGAGCTAAAGTAGCTCACTTGTATACTTCCCTTAGTCAATGAATTACCCATTCTTTATTTGCTTGATTTGAAAGCCAAGGAAGAATGTAAGCTCCCCCATCATGCTCATCTCGAATTCACTCTGCATAAGATCACTAAACTCCTTCTAAAGATCAAGATTAGTTCTTCAAAGAATTATATCATCAACATAAATTTGAATGATAAGAAAATTGTGAGAAGTGTGCTTTAGAAACAAGTAGATTTTACTTTTCCCATGATATAGCCATTATCTAAAAAAAAGTTCTTTAGTTTCTCATACAAAGCTCGAGGTGCTTGTTCGAGACCATAGAGAGCTTTTTGCAACGAATAAACATGGTTAGGCAGCTTATCATGTTCAAAGCCGGGAGGTTTTACAACATACACTTCCTCCTCAATTATACCATTCAAAAATGCACTTCTAACATCCACTTGATAAAGAAGAAAATTTTTGTGAATAGAAAAAGCAAGAAACATTCTAATTGACTCAAGTCTATCTACAGGTGCATTATGTTTCATCAAAATCTATACCTTCTTGTTGATTGTATCCTTGATCAACTAACTTTTCTTGGTTCTTTACCACTTTACCGCTTCATCTAACTTGTTGCGCATACCCATTTGTTGCCAAGATTTTTCTATCACTTCATCTTGGCACAAGATTCCACACTTTGTTTCATTCAAATTTCTCCAACTCTTCTTGCATGGATTGGATCCATGCATCATACTTTAGAGCTTCTTTGACATCTTTTGGCATCATTTGAGAGATGAATGTGCTTTCTTCTTGTTCTTTGTTGATTGTAGCACACATCTTCACCCTTTCAAAAGGATTGCATAAGATTATCTCCTCCGGATGATTCTTTGCAAAGTGGGGAGTTGGATCCTTCTTTTCTTCATTGTTCTCTTCTTCATCAACTAAAACCTCATTTCCTTTATCACCGATGTTGAGCTCTTTTAAGAGAGGAATCACCTCACCCACAACATCATAATGTGGAATAATATATTTAAAAATAGAGGGTTTAGTCTCAAAAAATCTAATATTTATAGATTCTTCTACTTTACGCAGGTCTATGTTATATACTATATATGCCTACTGGTAGTGCTATATCCAAGAAAGAAAGCCCTATAAGATTTCAATTCAAACTTGTGAATGGAATCCTTGGTGTTAAAAACAAAACAAGGACAACCAAAAACATGAAAGAAGTTGATGGAAGGCTTTCTACTAGGCCATAGCTCATAGGAGGTTTTCTTAAGTGAAGGATGAGTAAAAACCCAATTTTTCATAAAACATGAAGTACTAATGGCTTCAGCCCAAAACTTCTTTTGAATGTTGTAGTCTAGAAGCATAGTCCTAGCCATCCTTGTAGTGACCTATTCTTCCACTCTACAACCCCATTTTGTTGAGGAGTTGGAGGTGAAGAAAAGTTATGTGCATACCTGGATTCCTTACAAAATCATCCAAACAAATCATTTTCAAACTGTCCCCCGTGGTCACTTTGGATAGAAACAATCCTCCAAGAAGCTTCATTTTCAACCCATTTTCTAAAACTCAAGAAAACATCGATAGTATCACTTTTTTAAATGAGAAAGAAGGTCACGTAAAGTGAGAGATATCATCGACAATCAATAAGCAATACTTTATACCACGAAGCAATTATGTACGCATTGGTCCAAATAAATCAATATGTATAAGCTCAAGAGCTCTCTTGGTGCTAAGGACTCCTTTGTATTTGTAGGAGGACTTGGTTTGCTTTCCTTGGGTACAAGGCTAGCATTTCTCATCCTTTTCAAAATTAATTTTGGGAAGTCCCTTCACCCAGTTCGTTTTACTCAACTTTTCATTTGATGCATATTTGCATGACCAAGGCTACAGTTCCATTAAGAGATATCATCTGATTTGGCAACCAAAAATCTACCAAAAATGGGATTTATAGAGTCAAGCACAATTATAAAAAGATTACCATTTCTAGTTACCTTACATATGACATTGTAGGAGAGGGAATCTAGAAGCAAGCATTCTATAGAAGTAAAAAGCACAACATAACCATTATCACAAAGTTGTATAACACTAATTAAATTGTGATGTAGGCCATCCACAAAAAGTATATTCTTGATACAAAGTGAATTGTCCACATCACCCTCACCTACTACCGTGCTCTTGTTGTTATCCCCAAAAGTCACTGATCCACCTTTCTTCTTTTTGAATTGCTTGTAGAGGTTGATTTCACCAGTCATGTGTTTAGAATATCTACTATCAACAATCCATTAGCATTTAAACTACAAGAAAGGAAGATCATCGATGCCCAATTTGAACTTTGGAATGCGGGGTTAGCTTGGGGACCCACTTCATCTTGGGGTTGGTCTCATTTTCCCTATAAGGACAATAAGTAGAATAGTGATTGTCACTCTTACAATGAGAACAAACCAAAGGGTTCTTTGAGCCAGATGACTCTCCATGGAAAGTTGGAGGTTCCTTACTCTTCTTCTTCTTACTCTTACCTTTTATGTTTGAAGAACCCTCATATCCAAGACCACTCTTACCACTATGTATTGTGGAGTGATCTAAGACTTCATTAAGGTACTTCTTTCCTTTGAGGAGGTTTTGAAAGGTAGCTCTCAACTTATGATAAACACCAGTAAGAGTGATAATAGTAGAAGACAAACTAGCAATATCATCATTTTCTAGCAGTAGGTTGGCCTCTAGATAGAGGGATTTAGTCAACTATGAATTTTTTTCAAGAGTAATAGAAGCAACATCCTTTCTAGACAAAATAGTTCTAGAAGATCAATCATTCACTTGAGCAACCAACTTAGAAATTTTAGTTTTAAGTAGTTGAATTTCTTTAAGATAAGCATCTCTCTCATCTCTACAAACATCACTAATAAGATTAAGTTTGATATTTACAGTTTTAAGAAACTCAAGCTCATCATGACATTTTTTGTTCTCTTACTTAAGATTAGTGATAATCTTAAGCTAGATCCCATTCTCAACTTCAACCCCATTGTAATGGAGCTTAAGATCAATAAATTAGCCTTGCAATGAATCAATGCTCTCAAGATGAACTTTTTCATTTTCATCAAGGATGTCAACTTTAGTGTAAAGATCCTCAATAATCTTACCTAACCTCTTTTTCTTAGACTTGCATTTTGAATCAGAGGAACGAGTAGTATTAAGATTTCTATAAGAGTTTCTTTAACAAATCATGCAAACTTATTTCACTTACCTCACTTACCACACATATGACTTCACTTGTGGAGGCCATGAGTGCAAGATGGAATTCACCTTCATCGGTGCTTGAGATGCTTGAAGAGGAGTCTTCGCACGCTGCATGAGATGCATTCTTACTTCTTTTCTCCTTCTTATCCTTCCACTTGTACTTGCCTTCTTTCTTGTAATCATCCTTCTTCTTGTGGTTGCTGTCGTGGTGGCTCTTTTTGGTTGTTGGGCATTCATTCTTATAATGCCCCTTTTGTCCACACTCATAGCACCTTGGAGTTGAGGATGAAGAAGACTTTCCTTTGAAATTCTTTCCCTATGAGTAGTTAGCTTCATGATTACTAGCTAGGGCCATCATCTTCACTTAAGGAGGTAGGAGATGACCGACAAGCAAGTTGTTGCTGAAGGATCATTGCCTCCACTTGAGATTTGAAGAAATTATCTTTGACTCCTTCTCTTCTTGCTTTTTATCTTTGTCTTTCTGGTCTAGCCTTAGCTCATGGGCTTGAAGGTTTATAGTGAGATCCTCCATGGCTAAGTCTCCAAGACTTCTCACTTCTTCAATTGAAGTCACCATTGGTTCCCATCCCCTGGGAAGAGACCTAAGTATCTTGGAGTCCATTTCTCCTCTATCCAAGGTCTATCCCAAAGCTTCTAGTCCTTTAAAAATGGTGTTGAGCCTTGAGTACATGTCTGTCACTCTTTCCTTCTTACCCATATTGAAGTTCTCAAGAAGCCCATTGAGCATGTAG
Source organism: Alisma plantago-aquatica (assembly GCA_963693085.1). NCBI lineage: Eukaryota > Viridiplantae > Streptophyta > Magnoliopsida > Alismatales > Alismataceae > Alisma > Alisma plantago-aquatica. The sequence goes on along the minus strand of OY856411.1, from coordinate 344,581,384 downwards.
ATGTTGGACTCCTTGTCTTTCTATGGGCCTTCATATGTGACACACATCTTGTTCCAAATCTCATGGGTTGTTTCCCAAGATGAGATTCCATTGAACTAAGAAGGAGTGAGGCAACATAGATGATGCTAACCACCTTGGAATTGAGCTATGATTTCTTGACTGTGCCCTCATCCTGAGTGGCAACATCCCTGATTGGCTCTTTGTAGGGGAGAATCACCATCTTCCACATGTCATATTTGGTTCCTTGGAGGAAGAACTACATCCTTCTTTTCCAATAAAGGAAACTGGTGTCGTCAAAGAGCAACAGACTCATCGAGAAGTTTCCCTCTAGGTTGAGTGAACCAAATAAGTCACCCATCTTCTCATCTTATGGGAGATGTGTCAAAGAAGATCGTGGCTCTGATACCACTTGTTGGATCTAAGGTATCTAGAAGGGGGTGAATAGAGATTCAAATTTTACATGAAACTTGTTAGACCTTCAAGTTACTTGAAATAAGCTTAATTGTAAATAATGAGTTTGATGGAAACTAAAACATACAAAGCATTTATGAGAGAGATTGAAGCAACCAAGATAATAAGTGGTTTTAGATTGGGTCCACTCTCCAAACTAAGAGAGAGTCAGTCCACTACCTAAAGAGGTCAAGCTCTAGGATTTCTAAGATTTCTACTCCTTATATTCACTTATAAATGTCACATCACATGACCTTCCTTTTCTAGGACAAGGATACCTAGCTTCCCTTTTAGGACAAGGTATCCAACAAACTTACAATAAATGGCTTACCTATCCAAGAGCTAATCTTCTACCTCACCAAGGTCTTACCCACTCTTGCAATCAACTGGATGCCTTCACTAAGATCCTCCTCTTCATGCAAAGAGTCTTTGGCTATGACTCTTTACCCACCAGCTCCTTGGATCTTTTTCCTTGATCTTCTCCTTCACTCAGAGTAGCCTTGAGCACCTTCTTCTTCTGATGAAGAAGCCTGCTCCTTCTCCTTTACTTGGAGAGGCTTTCACCAATGGAGTCTTCAAGAAAGGGGATTGGATAAAAGGAGATCTTGAGAGCCTCACAAGTGTACAATGATGTGTCTCTCTCAAAGTAATCCTATCTCACTCATAGTGAACGAAATAATTTGTAATCAAGAGACAGAAAGGGGCTTAAGTGGACTAATAGCCCTCAACTATAGTAAGGACCTTGAATAGCATGAATGAGAAACCTTAGAATGAACTCCATGAGGTCCTATTTATAGTTGGAGGTGTCCCCTAGAGTGTGGGATCACTTAAACATATTTACTAGACATTTAGAGGGGTGCAACAAATATACTTTCAAGGTTTACACCCTTCCTACAGTTAAAAATAACTATTTCTACATTATCTGTATAGTGCGTTCGATTGAGTTTGAATAAAGATAACTTGAATGATCACACTATTGGTCGAGTTTATCCTAGTGGCAACTCAACTGAACACTTAAATTAAGTTTCATTTGTAGAGGGATCGGTTTAGTTCTGTGAAATTGAAACTCGACTGATCAACATTCATTCTCAATATCCATGAAGGATCGATCGAGTTGGCAACTTGACCAATGAAGTGCCTGTGATGGATATTACAAAATGAATTTTAAGTAATAAAACATTGGAATTAATTGACCCTAATTTTTTCTCATCTTAGTTACTAGTCATATCATCAATACAAATGATTGCAAACATATTTTATGGTGGTTTGGAGTGTTTTCCACAAAAGTGCATTTGCATTGCTTTTGACTTGAACTAATCCAAGAGTGGGATTGAGATATTTGATCCTTTTCATGTATCTAATGCTTGAAATCAATCCTAAACAAAGATATTAGATACATATGAATGGAATGGTTAAGTCATTATCAAAATATGGACAATGTACAAAACTTAGGCCAACATTTTCCCCCCTTTTGACAATGATAAACCATTCCTAAACATATTGAAAATGATATTGAAATTGCACTTTTACCTCATATAATGGATGTGAATGTTAATCCTTTACCTTGTGAATTGCAAGGGGATTCATGATTTGAACAATGTTAATTGATCCCCCTCAATTCATGCTCACCTATAGTTGCATGGTTGCTCTTTCCACACAATAACCAAATCACATATGCATACTATATGGTCATCTAGCAAGTCACATGGTATGAGATAATTGACAAAAAAAGGATCATACAAGTGATAAAATAATATATATGAGTTTATTTCTCCCCCTTTGTCATAACAAAAAGACAAAAAGGTAGAAAGATCTAAAACACATTTTTTTTCCACAAAATAGATGATAAACCAAACAACCACATAGAACACATCAAACAAAGATGAGGTAAAGAAAAAAACAATCCATTGTCATAATCAAAATATGGGTTACATACTATAAACTCAAGAGATACTGTCAACCGGGGAGTAAGGGTACATATGATTAACACTACAACACTAAAACATATCCTCACTACAAGAACCATAAAGCAATGAGAAAACAATGAAAAGATAAAATAGTTCATCTCAGATACGTGCCCAAATGTCATAGTACATAATAGTCTAAGTAAATATATCTAATCAGCACCTAAAAGACTACTAAACTAAGACATCAAGCTAGTTTGTCCAGCTATGTAGGTTTTCATCCCAGTATTGTCCTAGCTGACTACCTCAATATTTTAGTAATTAATTTGACCAGAAAAAATTATAATCATTTCCGCAATTATATTCTAATTCTAATGCATCATATGTGTGTGACCCTATAGTGTTCACAATACATTAGTAATAATGTACATAATCAAATACGACTTCGTGAGTAATGATTGGTATCTTTCATGATTTTATTGCCACCCAAGTAATTGGAGAAGTTGGAGAACAACTTTAGCCTAGTATCATGACCAGTGTTACGATTATTGTATAAACCATTTGTATCTGATATATAGAATGAATTGGATGCATGCAAACATCATCCTTGTAATGATCAATCTTTGTTCCTTGATCTAGAGTAGAATATTTGAGATATGGATAAGCTCAAGATCATATATTCAGTCACATTAGCATGATCATGCATTTGATTGTCTCACTCATTGAGTGGGTGGGATTTCACTCCAATGGAAGGGACAATTTCCATCTATGCGACTAATAATAATCCAAATGTGTCATATTGTACCTGAGCACTACTTATATAACAACCCTTATTCAAGGTCACATTCAGTAGTGTTAAAGTACATTGAATAGCATGTGATCACAGTAGAGATTTTATGTATAAAGACCTCAATGACCATTGTCACATTGAAGTATGATTCTGACTGTCATGATTGACTTTCATGTATCATACTTAAAGTGGGTCTATGCAATCCCCTTATTCATATAAAGTACCTATATGTATGATTTGATATCCAATATTTGGACTAAGGAGACTTAGTCATCAACAAACATACATACCAGTCTTCACACATTATTATCATCCTAAGTTATACAAAAATATCTGACTAGATACTCAGATAAGAACAAATGTTTTTAAAATCACATGTAATTGAGTCAAACATTCTTAGGACATTATTATTTTTGTTTGTTATCTCATATTGAATCAAACATAATAACTATAATTATCTTTGTTAACAATCAAATCAATTTAAATATGTGTCATTGCAATCATCATGACATACAACCAACAATTGATGATCAATTAATGAATTTGTATATCTCTTTCCTAAAATGATATAATGGCAGGAACCCCTCCAATTTTTCTAATGATGGGTGTAAACTTTTTCCCTCTCAAAATCTGAGTGGGCAAATAAAGATGGTCCTGGTAATGCATAGAATTTTTCTTTTCTGAACATGAGTGGTTATAGGCCTCAGAAAGGAACATTTTTCAGCTAGTTTAGTATTTCTGACCAAGGTTAGGAGTGTAACTACCATTCTTTACCAAAATAAAATGAAATATTTTTTTCAATGTATCCATACTGAAAATCTAGAAATCCTCACATAAGGAGTTGGTCTAGTTGAATTTAACCTATCCAGTACCACCTTTGTTATTATTGATCCAATGCCCAAGTTGAAAACATATTTGATGGATTGAATTATTGATCGTGAAACTTATAAAAATTAAAGAAGTGATTTCTCTTCTTCAATAAGAAACTCATATACAAAGCATTTATCACTACGAATAGGCATTTGTTATTCCCTTCATAAAAAGTTACTCATATGAAATTTAATGGAGATTAAATGTAATATGTTCAAACCAGCTGCAAAGTGATATGAAGATAGAGATGTATCACTCAACAATGATGTTTTAGATACAAGGACAGAAGTTGCCGAAGTAGATCCATTTTCCATTGAGGATAGACAGTAGAAGATTTATGTTCTCCAGATCAGAAGGATGATATATACATATTTTATAACTCATAAGACCTTAAAAGGAAGACACACAATTTCAAAAGGAGACAAAACACTGATACCAGTAGATCTGGCTTCAAGAGAGTGGATCAATTCAATTCAAATGTTAGTTGCAATACAAACGAATGACACCTTGAATCCCATCTTATTTTTCTACAGTAGAACCTTTGATCTGAATCACGTCTTGAGAAGATGTAGAAGTAGTAGCACAAATCAACAACCTAGATCTAATCTTTGGAAGAGACAATGCAAAATGATGCTAAAAACATGAGAAAGAAGAAATAGGAATGAATTACCGGGGAAGGAGGAAGACAAGAATAGGCCAGAATCATAGGGAAGCTCTTGAGCCGAGGAACCAGAGCTCATAATACTCCACTGCTCTGATACCATTTTGAACTAGAAAGAGCACGAGAATGTTTTTAGAATGCTTGGCTCAACTTGCACTTGCATTGGGAGCTTGTGTTTATAGTCCAAACATTCCGGTTTGATTAAAACTCATGGACCAATCCTATTGCAATGAATAAGGCTAGGGAACAAAGTTGGATACATTGCATTGTAATATGGTATATATGTAACCAATATATTAACAATTGAAATTGACAAAGAATGTCAGAATTTTTTGGTTCAAATCCTGCAAATTGAGTTTTTAGGAAAATATGACCCCATTCAACCCACATGTGCTTTTGGGTGAATACACTTAATTTTGGGCTCTTAATTTAGCCAAAACCCATGTAGGCCTAGAATTGTGCGGAACAAAAAAACGACAGCAAACCCAAAGGAATGACATTCTGAAAGTGACTTCAACAGAGATTACATATTAAGGAATAGTGTTGTGAAGTGTGATATTTTCAACCTTTCTGTTAGTATATTGGATTGTCATCCAATCATTGTCTATCTAGTTCTTGAGGTTGCCACACAAAGTTATGTCTTTATAAAATAGTCTTCGGGTTCGTTAACCTTATCCACTAGCATGTGCACATAGATGCTAGATTTTATAGTTTGTAAATATTGGTTTTTATATGTTTTTTACTCACGATTTGTTGAAAAATATAAAATTTCGATCTATTTCTTCTAATAACGGTTCAAACTTTTACTCCCATTCAAAAACAAAAAATAATATTAATAACCATGCAAGATTCCGTATTTATATTTAATTAGAAAACGTAAACTTGGTTTACCTAGAAAATTAACAAGACGGGCGATGGTCGCCGACTTCAAAAGGTGCTATATATTCTACGAACATTTAAGTTCAAGCGGGGCACCTTTTGGGGGGTAAATTCATTGTTTGGAGGTGATGTTGCGGACGTGTTATATTTAATCTCTCTCGTAGAAATATCTAATTATTTTTCAAAAAACGGGACTTTGAGATAGATGCAAGGTTATAGTTAAACACAACAGCAGCTGCAGCAGTAAATTCCAACAACAGATTGAGCGTCCCTTTCTCAACATGTGTGGTTATAAGCCTTGCATAGGAATATTTATCAGCTAGGTTAGTATCTCTGACCATGTTTAGGAGCGTAACTACCGTTTTTACCAAACTAAAAATCATACCATTTTTTTCGATGAATTCATAATGAAAATCTAGGAAGTCTCTCTTTAGGAGTTGATCTAGTTGACTTCAACCTATCCACTACCACCTCTGTTGTTATTGAACCAATGCCCATACTGAAAACTTATTTGAGGAATTGAATTATTGAGCGAGAAACTTACATAATAGATATAGAAAGATGACAAATAAAACAACTCGACTCGATGAGCAATTATAGGGTGCCATCCAACAATCAAATCCGAAATTCAGAGTGACGCCCTCATGACCGATGGAAACAATCCCCTGAACTTGGCAAACCATTCGTGCAGAAACAAAACCTTGAAATTGGCCCCGATTCGTTGACTTCACGCATGCAACATTTTCATGCAGCCATAGAAAATTGAATCAGCAGACACACAATTCCCTTGTGATGCCTTCACGCATGCAACATTTTCATGCAGCCATAGAAAATTGAATGAGCAGACACACAGTTCCCTTTTGATGTTCAGTTGATCCTGCCGCAGCTCCTTCTTATCTCCAACGGGGTCCCTGATCGTGGCATGATGTCGCCCATGCGGAGCATGGAGGCGACGAAGTCGGTGAAGAAGGCTTGCTCACTTGCCGCGTACTGCTTGACGAGGTTGTCTGCGGCGCTGAATCTCTTGCGGTCAAAGAGCTCCTGGTCGGAATGGAGCAGGCCTCGGCGTTCCAACAGGTTCTGGAAGTAACTATTGTCGAAGAGTTTTGGTCCGCGGACGTCCAAGGGTGCTAGGTTGTTGTCTCCACCCAAGGTATCCTGAGGCCCCGGGCAGATGCGGCGGCGGTGTACGGCGAAAGAAAGATGGATGTTGGTGTCATTCCAGATGTGATCGCGGAAGGTGGTGCAGCGAGCGAATCCAATCGTGTGAGCACCTGGAGAAATGGATCGTCATTGTAAAACCACATTCAATGACTGGAAATCGCTTATAATCACTTAGGAGTACCTTGAGTATTTTACAATAATGCGAAAAATGAAGATAACTATTAGTTCCGAACAATTAGGGGGTCTATCGACGTAAAGAAATGCCAGAAAATAGATAACATATAGTATGAATATCAAGGCGGGGTTTAGACGCATGAGATTCTGTCATATCCATGTGATGTTTATATAATACAAGAAAAATGTGGAAGTAAGGCGACAAAAATGCCAACTCGAGTAGATATCTGCCAACTCTATGCTTACCGCTGAGTGCGACAACATCTTGAAGTGAGAGTCCGACTGCTTGGAAGCTGCCGATAAGCTGGGTGAGGTTGAAGAAGGGAGGCGGGAGCTTGTTGCCTGCATCTGTAATGTTCGCAGTCCTCGCATCTAATCTCCCGAACTTTGTGGGGATCTTAGGGCCACCAACCTACATTAATAAATAAAGGATGTGTCAATCATTGCTAAATTATTAATTGCACGCCTAACAAGCGCCTGCTAAACAATAAGATAGAGAGAAAGAGACTTACTATTTCTACGGAATCAGTCGCAGCTAAGGCCAGGATATCAGCACATGAGACGACACCAGGACAGGCCTTCTCCACAGCTGCTTTGATCTGGTCGATGACTTCTAGCCTTCTAATAGAACCGTTGTTAGGGGGTGCGGTTTGCTCTCCAGTGAATGTTGGGGTATCATCCAAGAGGAGGGAGCCGTCACAACCCTAATCAATTATAATGAAGTGAAAACAAAAATGTCAGCACCGCGTCACTGTCACAGACCAAGATTACGTGTGTAAAGCATGCATCATGCATGCTCGATCAAAAAACACACTTACATTGACAAAGCAGTCATGGAAGAAGAGCCGGACGATGGAGGCCGCAGTTCGCACCTCCCGAGCAATGGCGGCTTCAACAACCGGCCGAACCACGCTGATCAGGTTTGGGCAGGTGCTTGAGTAGTAGTTTGTGGAGAGTGCCGAGGCGTAAGGAAGAAGGAGCAGGGCAGCCGCAACCATAACCACACGATTGATAGCCTTGAACCCCATGATGGATTCTGCTACCGATCTGTGTTCTGCTCGTTCGATTGCGCTAACTGGTGGTGAAGGACGATGGTGAATGGGTGGTGCATGGCCTCCACGATCCGTCACGTATTTAAAGGCAGCTGATGGAGACGGGGGTACATTGAACTACTTGTATATCGGTTTGGCTGGACGTGGCTCGTTGACGATTCAAATGAATTGGTTGGTACGTAGCTACACATATTATGCTGGTCTGGAGTAGTAGCTGGATGGAATACGACGGCTTTGGGAACGTGACTTCAAGTTCATTGGTCGTTCTTACTAGCTACTTTACATTCATGAGTTGGCTTATTAGTTTATATCTGGGGAAACGTTAGTATAACAGACTGGTGGAAATTGACAACCATAAAGCTGGACGGCATGTTGCCATGTGATCGTCGAACTACTTGAGCTATGCGATGGGATCCTCGATCTAATTTAATTACCTTTGTAAGTTACCATCGCATGAAGATGTTTACTAGAAATTGTGTTTGCTTAAACTTAAGTGCGCCATCAGGGATGATTGTTACGTGCCTCGATTTTATTGATCCGGTTGTCAATTACACTACAAAATTTAATAATACTTTTTACACTGGCGGAATAAGTTGGATTCGCGTGAGCCGTACCAGTGTAAAAGAAAGGTTCAAACTCCCTTCGCGTGATCTGATTGTAAAATTCGGTACAGAATTTAATAAAACTTGCCATCTAATTGTCTATTATGATATTAGCTATTGTTTTCATTATATCGTAACCAACCAAAATAAACTTGCGGATAAACAACAAACTGTGGCAGGATATAGTAGAAGATGAAAATAATAGGCAAAATGCCAAAATAGCATGTATTCAGCGGCATAATCAGGGGCAAGCAGAGGCCATGCGCCCCCACTCCTAAAAAAATAAAATCTATACAAATACTCATGTACATATATGTTTATGCATAGATTGTATTATAAATAAATTCTAGTGTGAGTTACATATAGCGAGATTCACCTCTGGTGCATTGGTCTTCAAGTTGTTGTAATTTGTCTTCAAATTGAATGTAAAATATATAGAATGTACCATGCTACTATAACAAAATGTAAAGTTCGTCCAATATTTCGTATGACAATTGTTTTCCTTGTATTCACAGGTTCAAATCTCAGTTTATCAAGCATTTTGTTGGCCCCACCCAAGAGCAAACTCATGGATCCGCCCCTGCATGCATTTATACCAATTTCATTGACATAAGTAAAAGAGAAGAGTAGGCACTTTCCTACTCCATTTGACAATGGATTCAAAAACTCATGAACATAAAAAAAATAGTTTTTACAATATTTTGTGTTACAACATGAATAACAAGGAAAAAACTGCAAGAGAGTAACAAAGGGACTGACGCATCTCCCATCTCGTGATAGACATGGTAACTAGGGCGGCAAGCGCCACGACTGCGTCTAGTTCTACATGAGAGGGTCTGTCGGCCTAGGTGCCACCATAACCCCCTGGGGCTGTGTTACAACCCCATTTTCTTGAAAATATAATGTAAGGTGTATTTCCCTTTTAAGGAATAAATGATATCCTTTTCTTTGAATTGTGATAAATTTCATGAGAAATGGCTTTGATTGATTGATTGTGGGCCTTGTTGGCCATTGAGCCCAATTGAAAAGAAAAGAGAATTAATAAGGAAAAGAAATTATTTTAATAAAAGAGAAATATGAGAAATTGACAATTAAGAGAAGATAAAGGCAAACCAAAATTCCCCAATATGGGAATTCGTGCCTTTATGATTTCTTGAGGTCCAAGGGACCCAAAACAACAAGATAATCACAAAGGAAAAAGGAATATAAATTAATTTTGAATAAATTAATGAGCAACTTGGGAGAGAAGTAATCCTTCTCATCCATTGCAATCTATTTCCCAAATTTCGTATAATGTTAGATAATGACAAGACAAAACTTTTCTTAAAATTTGAGAAATAAAGGAGTTATGGTTTAGGAGGAATCAATTTTGCAAGTTATATTGGTTTTGGGAATTAATTCTGAATTAACAGAATAAGACATCCCTTTGCTTTGAACGCAAATAATCTGATCCATTGGATCCTGATCCAGCGCTGGGTGCTCTTCTCTTGAGTCCCACTGGGACTGCGTTTTTGCGAGACACCAGAGGGACTTTATCTCTTGATTTTCTCATAATTCTTTGGTTTTGCCAACTGGCTGAGATTCCCACTGGATCTAGGAGATGAAACTGCGGGGAAACATCCCCTGTTTGATGCGCTTTGGTCCTGGTTTTGGGAAACACCCAAACCAACAGGTACCCTGCCTCGACCCTATAAATAGGGGAGGATGATATGAGGCACCGACATCTCTTTCGTCTATCCCAAACGCTGCAGAACGATGCAAGGCTCGTGAACGTGCATTCAATTGCTCGATTCGTGTCGAACTACACTCTCAACTACTCAAAGGTCATCGTCGGAGTCCGACAGGTGGTGGACGACCTTGGTGTGTCATCAGTGAGCAATTGGGAGCGTCGTCAAGTTCGAAGGGGGGCGGCAGAACTCCCTGTACCGTCAGCGTGAGTAGAGGACAGCCGGAGCTCGAAGTCAACCATCGAGTTGACCTCCTGGATCTGCTGCTCGACATAAGGAAGAAGAAGAGCAATTGAGGGCCTTTAACACTTCTACCCTCCGCATTCTCTTTATAGGTAAAGGGCACCTTCGTCCTTCGCTCCCTCTGTTTACAAAATATAAGCGCGCTCCTTCAGGGCTGTTGGATCCTCGGTGGATCCAAGGCCCATGGATCGGGCGGTCCTAGTCTTTTTGGAAAATAGCAAATAAATTATAAAAGGGGTTTCTCATATAAAAATCGTATCTTGAGCTAGGAAACTCTGATGAGAAAACTTAATACATGAAAAGTGATCAGAAAAATAAGAGGAATATATTAAAATAGTTTTGACATCTAAATCTATCTCTTTTTGTAAAAGAGTATATTTTGGGAGGAAAATGTATTAATTTGTGATTAGAAACCCTAATTGATTATCAAGGATATATTTAGTCTTGCAATTAGGTTAATTCGAATATGTTTAACCTGATTAATGATTAAGATGGTTTTTAACCTATTTTGATGATAGAATTACATGTTTAGGGTTTTTAATTCAATATGTTGATTAATATGTTTAGAAACCCTAAATTAGAGAAAAAGAAAGGAAAAGTTATAGTAATCTGAAAATTAAGGTTTTTATGATCAAAACCTGATCTTTAGAATCTTAATGGAAAATAAGACAAGGAATTAGGGTTTGATGTATATTTTGATAAAAGTGAAATAAAATTGTAAAAAGGGTAATGAAACCCTAATTTTCAAGAAACCTTAAAATTAGAAATCCTAAGGAATAAAATGAAATTGGATAAGTATTGATAAAAGGAAATTGCAATGTTTATTTCAGGATTTCTGTGCACCTTGCTTGCTTGCCTGGACTTTCTCTCTCTACATAAATTTTGTCTTCAAAACCTGCGATACAGGTATGTGGTTACGCTTATGACTACCCGAATTAGTTTTCCGGGATTTTGTCGCAGTTTCCATCGTGACTTGAATTAAACTATTGGATGTTTTAAGTCATGCAAATTATAGTGTGAATATGACTATCACCTAAGAATTATGCCTACTAGCTCAGATCCTAGTCCCCTCTGTAGCTTAATGGGTTGACCTAGTAAAAGGCTACCAATGGAGTAGGCCCATCAGGTCACTAAATGACTTAGTAAATGGCTACCGATGGGGTAGGTCCATCAAGTCACATTGAGTTAGAGATTGGACTACATATGAGTAGTTCCATGCGACTCAACCCTAGATATTGATCTACCTATTCGGTAGTGTAAAAGAAAGGTTCAAACTCCCTTCGCGTGATCTAATTGTAAAATTCGGTACAAAATTTAATAAAACTTTCCATCTAATTGTCTATTATAATATTAGCTATTGCTTTCATTATATCATAACTAACCAAAATAAACTTGTAGATAAACAACAAACTATGGCAGGATATAGTAGAAGATGAAAATAATAGGCAAAATGCCAAAATAGCATGTATTCAGCGGCATAATCAGGGGCAAGCAGAGGCCATGCGCCCCCCTTCCTAAAAAAATAAAATCTATACAAATATTCATGTACATATATGTTTTTGCAGAGATTGTATTATAAATAAATTCTAGTGTGAGTTACATATAGTGAGATTCACCTACATTGGTCTTCAAGTTGTTGTAATTTGTCTTCAAATTGAATGTAAAATATATAGAATGTACCATGCTACTATAACAAAATGTAAAGTTCGTCCAATGGTTCATATGACAATTGTTTTCCTTGTATTCCCAGGTTCAAATCTCAATTTATCAAGCATTTTGTTGGCCCCACCCAAGAGCAAACTCCTGGATCCGCCCCTGCATGCATTTATATCAATTTCGTTGTCATAAGTACAAGAGAAGAGTAGGAACTTTCCTACTCCATTTGACAATGGATTCGAAAACTCATGAACATAAAAAAATAGTTTTTACAATATTTTGTGTTACAACATGAATAACAAGGAAAAAACTGCAAGAGAGTAACAAAGGGACCGACCCATCTCCCATCTCGTGATAGACATGGTAACTAGGGCGGCAATTGCCACGACTACCTCTAGTTCTACATGAGAGGGTATGTCGGCCTAGGTGCCACCATAACCCCCTGGGGCTGTCTTTATGTCTTTCCCAGCAAGATCATCATATTTGGGTGGTGTTTTTGGTCTAGCCTCCCTGCTTCCTCCTTGTGCCCCTTCCTATGACGGTTGTGAGTTGAATCATGGATAGAGCCTCAACTATCGTTGTGAAGCGGTGTCGAGCACAAAATAAAGCCTCTTTATGTTGATGGTTATCCGTCGTGGAGGTATAGAGCTCATGTGTAGCCTCCCTGGATCCCAACCTTTACTCAGACAAACTTCCTTTATCCCCTCTTTCTTCTATCATTTGTTTCCTATGATGGAAACTTCTCTATATGTTAGTCATCATTGATTGGTGTTTTATCCGTCTGCATTCTTTCTATGATCCTCTCTTTTTAGAGAGTGATGAGATTTCTTATTGTGTCTAGGTTTTTATTTTCCCTTTGTGTGATCTTGTTGCTAGGTTATATAGTTTCATTCAAAAAGATAACTCATTGCTAGAATATTGACCTCATCCATGTCTGACATAACTCTTTGCTCAAGTTGAAGGAACTCCTCACGATAAGTTGCTTTTTCCATCATCACAGAGGAGGAATCAGTACAGAAACACTTTATTCTCAATCTGATATGAATTATAGTAATTTATTGTTTGTAAACTCATTCTTTGTAGGTTCTGGTGGTGTAGTGCTAACCGCTTGTATATTATGTATGGCTTATGAGTAATGAATCAACCTATTTCTCCAAACTAAAAGAAGAAATGTAAGAGAAGAAAAACTATCATATCTAAAATACACTAGACATTACATAATCGAAAGAAATGCAAGAGACAAAACACGATTGAGTACTCTACCCATTTCAATGAGTTGACACTCAACATGGGCCTCTTTGACCTCACTCTGATGGGCCAACAGTACACATTCCAACTAAAATAGTTGCTCGAGCTGTTGTATAGGGTCATCAATAGTGAATCATGGCTGATGACCAACCCCAATTACACATAAATGAGTGCTACCATGTGCAACATCTGATTGAAACCCCTACTGCCAAAAGATACTATTATAATAGTATTCTTGCATACCTATATGTTTTGAGGACATCACATTGTTCCTACCCTTATCCTTCTTAATGAGTAATTTTAAGGTTGAAGAAAACTCTAGTGTTTATTATAGATTCATTAATAATTACAAATCCGTTAGCACTTGGTGTGATATTCTGGTTGATTGAACATCTAATTTGAGGGTAAACTTGTTCCTTGATAAGTCAAAATCATACTATGAGTATACAATGAGATTGAAGACCGTGCTTGTGGAAACGGTATTAAAAATACCTGAGGAATTAATTAATTATCATTTCAAAATTTTGTCAAGCTTTTTCCTAAAATTTTAGAGAATTCATTTATGAATCCAACACAATAACATTGACCCAAATTTGAGTTCAAATAAGAAAGTTGTGGCACTTTTAGTAATCACATGGAACTACCATCAGTTGATAATAACTGGCCATCAGCCGATGGGCCATCTTAAGATAAGCCGCCTTCTGATGGGTTGCCTTCAAAAGGTCCCACAAAATGATGAAGATTTATTGTGTAGTTGTCTTATATAGCTAATGATGAGAAAAGCCATAAAATTTGATATTCGTATCGAAATTTGACAAATTCTTTTTCTTTGGATTTATATTTCAATCATCCTCACAAAAGGATTCTAAAACACAACAAAGATGAATGGAAAGGCATTTTTTATGGATTTTTTTGGAGGAGGATGTAAAGATCTAGGAGAACAGAATACCTAACTATAGATCCATCATGGTAAGTTCATTTTCACCATGTATTCCTTATATGTTGCTCTTTCTCTTGCTTAGAATCTACTATAGCACTCACCATAGGTTCTCTTTTACCTCACCTCTTCATCTTCTACCTCAGGAATGCTATGTTCTTAGATACAAACCTAATATTGGGATGTTTGAAGGTACTATCTTTGAACTTTTAGCTCAAATTCTTTCTGAGTAGGCCAAAATCGAGGCATATCAAGCCTATATTTGAGTAACCTAGGATCAGATCCAAGTGAGTGGAAATTTATCTTTCAGCTATGATTTTCACTTATATTAAGCAAATGTCAACAACATGAATTGACATGTTTACTTTTTTCACTATTCTTTGTTGGAAAAGCCCTAATTCAAATTTCTAAGGTATGAAGGAGTGCAATAGCTAGAAATTAAGGGGAGTTGAGTGATTTGAGTTGTAGAATGCATGGATGTGATTTGTTTGGATTCCAAAATTGATAATATGTCTTTGTGTATATGGAATTGCAGAAAAGACTCAAGAATGAAATAAATGCTAAGAAGTACTATTAAATATTTTAATTATGAATATGAGATGATAAAGTGCATTGTTCCTTCTAATGTTTATTACGTATGTTTGGCTTAGCTAGTTCAAACTACATTTGGTTCTTAATATTAGTTGTTTAGCACAAATCTGTTAGATCAAAATGAATATTATTCAAAATAGTAGATAATAACTCAGTTGAAATAACAACTCGATTTATGTCATTTGAAAGTAAAAGCTTTATCTATGATTTTTGAGTATGATTTTCA
This sequence comes from Alisma plantago-aquatica, assembly GCA_963693085.1. Classification (NCBI taxonomy): domain Eukaryota; kingdom Viridiplantae; phylum Streptophyta; class Magnoliopsida; order Alismatales; family Alismataceae; genus Alisma; species Alisma plantago-aquatica. The sequence goes on along the minus strand of OY856411.1, from coordinate 344,566,210 downwards.
AAGAGTACATATGTAGAGTAGAATTCAAAGTGAAAGTGGAATGACTAAAGGGTAAATCTTAGAATAGTTTAGTACATGATTGAACAATATAACCAAAGTATTATTAGACATTTAGATTCATTGAACACAATAAATTCCTTGTAGAGGTCTTTTGCACTAGAATAAATAAAATGACTTACCCACTAGCATCGTCCTGTAGAGGAAGCCAGAGCTTTCTAGTGGTACACAAGGGTTTAAGCCAACTGTGGACGAACTCTTCAGTTATAAAAAAGGTATCCAAAATCAAAATGAAATTCCAATGATACCCAATGATATTCAACAGTCACTGGAGATTTATGTGGTTCTAAGTGTTCATTATAGTTATAGTAAGGTACCCAACATTAACGAGGGATCTCGATGTATCTAGTTCAATTACTACTTAGTGAGTTAGTTCTTGTCGAACCATTGATGTATGCAGTTTATGCCATAGTGCATTGACTCTCTGCTTGAGTACCCAACTTCAGAGGAGGAGTTCAATTTACCAGTCTTCTAATATAGCTACCAAGGACATATGTTATAAGGCTCGTTGCAGACTGAGTATGTAGTTAGGGGACTTAGAATCCCACATCGACTTTAAGGCTTGTATGATAAGAATGTAGATCTATGTGATGCCTTAACATGTTGTGGTACACTTTATGTTTGGGTCCATGAATGAATATAGTGATTAAAAGATTAAGTAGTCAGAGTAAAGAGTTTATTCTTTAGTTATTTCTAGAATTTTGATTAATTAATGGTTTCAAAAGTTTTTCTTTCCTATTTCGTTATTAATGGTTCTTCTTATCTTTAAATTTGTTGCAATTCTCTAAAGAAAAATATTTGTATTATATTGTATACTTGGTAAATTTCCATTCTCTAAGCCATTAGCTCACACTCTACTGAACAATAAATTTTAGGTAACCTTGTGGATTATGGAAATAAAAGCATGTTTATAAGAAGTCCTTCCACGAAAGGAGTTAGTATAGTTTTATGTTGAGATAGTCAATCTCAGTCCCTGTCACTCTAGGTCTTACTTTTAAAAATTAAAGTTTTTTTGTATTAAAGTATAAAGCATTACAACTTCCTTCTATGTAGAATGTTTGTGAAATATACACTTCACATAATGAGTCAAACCGTCAAGGGATGAATAACAATGGTTCATTTGGAATGTTTTTGAGATGAAATTTATTATGGAATGATTTTATCTGGGAGTCAAGATTGTATACATAAAAAGAAAAAGAAAAAGAAAAAGTTCAGACGTGTTTTGTTTTGCTAGATTAATCACCACATACCCTAATCCTTTAGTCAAATAGATATTGTTGGATTCGGGACTTGATATCTTGATATTAGAGCTTAAGGTAAGTTGTTTGGGACCATTAAGTTGGATAGTTAGAGTCATAAGTGTGGCAATTAGGAAGGGATGTGGTTATGATCTAGGAATTCTAAGCATGTAGATAACATGGCCCCACACCAGAATACTTAGGTTGACCAGTATCAAGATACTCTATCTATAATACCATGTATACCCTATACAGACATGTAGAGGGAGGATGGGCTAGAAAGAGAACCTAGAAATATGAATGTTAAACAACCTAAAAGTAACAAAAGAATCAGATCATATAGATATAATATCATATCACTTTTATTTTATGTTCTTGGTTTTATTTTGAATTATAGAAGTGAACTTACCTGTGTGAATCTTACATATTCAGTTCATAGAAGTGTATGGTTGGATTGAAGGTTGTTGTGCATTCATAATTTACATCAGACATTATTTTCCTTGACAGAAGCAAACCAAAAGTTATTCTAATATGAGTTTCCCTAAGTGAATACCCTTTTCATATGTTTTATATAAGTAAGAGTTGGTTCACCCTTAGTAGCGCTTTGCTTTAGTACTACATGGTTGGGATAGTATAGCTGGAAGGATGCATTATTGGATCTAATGACTCCAATCAATAATCTAAGAAGAGTAAACTCTAGATATAGTAAATCCAAAATGCAAAGAGAATGTGGATAAACTTGGATATTGAGATCTGAGTGAATGGGTGGAACTACCAAAACTCAACTAGAATTAATAATTTTATGTATAGTTTGACCATAAATAAGACACACTAATTTGATGCATGAAGGAAGAAAGAATATAATTCTAGAAAAGAATTAATATGGAGCATATGAAACTATTAAGAGCATAAAAAAGGAATGATAAGAACCCATTGTAAATGGTGATTGACAAAGAAATAGAGTTAAATTAACTCTAACATAGAGCAATCACGAGAAGGAAAGATGAGAAGGTGGTAGTGAAGAAATTCAAAAATAGTTTAAAGAAGATATATTTTTCAGATTAGAACATATTTACAACAAGGAGTATAAAGGATTTTGGTGTCTCTCAAGTTAGGAAATTTTAGACAAAAATAGAGATTCTAAAGATAAAGATGGGTTGATTTTAGAACTAAAAGTAAGATTAAATTGTTACTATAAGCTGAGAATGTACAAAAAATAGTCAAACTAAGGTTGAAAATCAGTCATCAATCAACTACTGTCGACACGCTTGTCGAAGACTACAACTGTCTTACAGCCTTGTCAACCCTCATGTTTGACAGACCTGTCGAACTGCAAGACCGATTGCCAAAAGTCCAAAAGTCATCGAATAAAAAACAATAAGAGTGTGTCAATGTACCTCAAGATACATCATTTTTTATAAACCTCAATAGTAAGTTTGACCAACTTTCTTCTACCAATATATGGAATTGGGTCGTTCATTGAAAATTAACATAACACCTCCTACTTGTACATTACTTCAACTTGCATAACCTTAATGTGTACTTAAAATGTCATCCTCATGTGACAAAGAGTCTAATTGGAATATAGCCATATGAATGTGAACATGATTTTCAAAAATAAAAACATATAACAAACACTTGAAACTACCTCAACATCAAAAGTATCATATTACTTACTTGGAAACGAGTCCTATAATCATATATTGCAGTTTAATGGTATAAGACAACAATTGGACCAATTTTGGGTTGTGTTGGTAATATAGTGGGGTCTATTATTTCTAATTTTATTTCTTTGGGTTATAAAATCGTAGAAAGATTGGGATCTAATAGACAATCGACCTAGCATGAATAACCCTAAACACAAAATGTTTTTTAACATGGTGGAAATTCATATAGATAAATGATGAAGAAAGAACATGCGAAGAGAACTGAATTTTATAATAAACTAAGACATTCCATTCAAATTTTTGAATAATGAAAGGTCAAGAGTAAAAGAGTTGAAGAATGTTAAAAAATACACTAAGACGAAGTATTACTAAAAGTATCAAATTAAAAGGTATTGGTTGAACATATGAAATATAAGATCATGGTAAGACACAAAAATGCCAAAAATATAGAAAAGTGAAGAATGTAAGTAGTTAAAGAGAATGGTTTTTTGATACAGATGGGATATGAATATATGTGCCTTTCCAAATAAATATTTTTCTCTTTTTTGAAACTTGTGCCATTATAGAGTAATTAATTGTTCTGCTTTGATGTATTTTAATAGATCCCTTGGGACCATATGTGATTAGTAATGATATATTTAGTACTAAATAGAAGTGTAAGTTACATAAGTGTGAATGGTAGGAACAACATAAAAGATTAGTGCTAAAATAAAAGTTTGACCCTTATACAAGATATATGACTTGGGTATAACGCATGTTATATACTGAGCTTAAATATCAATCATGTAAGAAGAATGTTGATTTAGAACTCAAGAATAAAAATAGCTAAGAGATATTATGAAAAGTATTCATTAAATTCATATTAATGATTATAAATGAGAACTAAAGGGAAAGTATAATAAAGTTGCATAAAAGAATTAGAATATTCCACAAAATGATATGTGGATTATAAGTTCAGAGATAGTTTGCTTGTTAAAGAAAATGTGATAGTGATAATATGTTAAACAATTCATGAAACGTGATAATGATTTATCGATTAGATTGAGTTGGATGAGAGAAAAGTAGTAAGAGAATGTTTGATGGGATATATATTTGAGTTGCATACATATTCTCCTTTTCTTGTATATTCCTTGATTGATTACAAAGAAAAATAAATATACAATGAAGGTGAACCTATGAAAAAATAAGGGGAACATTCAAATGTTTAGTTGAATACAAAAGTAAAACTAGAAAATTGTGGGGTATGAAATTAAGATAAGTAATTCGTTTGCCACCGTGATTGGGATAAGTTCATAATAAAAAGGCTCGTATCAGAAGTTACAAGTACTTGTAATTAAGTTTCTAACTGTGCTAGAAATAAATAAAACCGACATACCTAAACAAGAACAACTTTCTTCCTCCTTATTCATTGAAATTTAGGATCAGTGTATTTTGGAAAACTCTAGAACCTTTAAATAACCTTGAGAAAATGGCTATCCTTGTTTAGATAAGATTTTCACTCTTTCTTAACAAACCTCAAACAAGTTCTAGATAAGATATCTATATCATACATGTTGTTGTTAGTAGTATTAGCGCATTTGGATTATTTCTCATCCCTATTACCCTTAGATGCTTTGCTATTGTTCATCTACCCATTGATATCTCTAGTTGTAATAACTACACATTTACATGTTAACACTATAGTAATGAAAATATAGTTTAGTGTATAATCATTCCAGTGGATTGACATATTATGTCTTACATAAAAGCACATGTAAGACCAAGCTAACTTTTTATTTAGCCACCTTCTGAGTCAATGTTGAACAAATTTCCAAAGGGAGATTCATATGAAACTATCACTAGATACAATTATTGGCCTCCTGCAAATAAAAGTAGGTGATAGGTTGACTTTTCTATGGTGTATCCCTTCTGATTTCAGTATGTATGTTAAGAAGAAGACTATAGATGTGTTATCCTCCTACTGATATAGTGGAATTTCATTTCCTAAACCTATCTAAAATAGACTATCCTTCTTCTAATAATGAAATTGCATGTAGAGAGGTGATATATATCTCATCTAATGAGGAGAGTGACTCATGAATGTTCCCAAACTTTGAGCAAGATTTTCAATCTTTTCAACTTACATAACTTCCAATCTTAGACAAAAGGACAAATGACCAGTGAAGAGAAACAATTTATAATATGCTAGAAGGTATGAATAAATATTTGGAATATCTTGTACAATGGTAAAATTACAATATGCACAATTTTTGAAGGCATACTGAGGATGCAAAAGCAGGTTTAGCCATGTACACATGTGTCACAAACCCAATAAAAGGAAAAATCAGTTATGATTGTGTTTCCATTGATTTGTAGATCATTATAACTCAGTTTTGTTAACTCATGTTTACAGTTTATGGGGCTTAAGGATTTGAATATTATTAGGATAATGGAAATATATGTGTTTTCTTTTGTTAAGTTATGATGTATACATAACTATAATAAAGTATAACAAAGTAAGTTGAAAAAGCAAAGATGAGACTTCCAACTAAGGGTGGAACCTCAAGAAAGTATATTTTTGTATTAATCATAATTAATTATGTAACTTAGCATGTGATAGAAACATTCTTTTAGTTTTTGATATGGCTAAATGTATTATAATTTTTACTTTGAAAGTCATATATAGAAGAAAGTAGGTGAGATTACAAATAAGTAAGACATGTGAGCTAATATATGGAAAAATATTATTATTATACTATTCTTGCATACCTATAAGTTGAGGATGAAACTCCTTAAGTGGAATATATTGTTACAACCCTTATATTGATTAAATGATAATTTGAGTTTCAAGACTATTGTAGTTTTTATTGTCGTTTCATTAATAGTTACAACTTCATTAGCACCTTTTATGAAATTGTGGTTAATTAAACATTTAATATAAGGTTAAAGTTGTTCCTTGATAAGAAAAAATCATACCTTGAACATACTATGAGGTTTGAGCCTTTATTAATATGCTAATATCCACACATGATCGTGGGAGGAACATTGAAGATACTTGAGGAATTAACTAGTAAAGAGATAATTATTTAAGAAATTTATTTGATTTTTGCTTTATAATTTTAGACAATTCGATTATGAATCCAACACAGAAGAGTGTAAACAAAATTGGATATAAAATAAGAGAGGATTCTTAAAAATCAACAAAACTACACTGGTTGACAACCAACCAAAAGTCAACTGACATACAACCTTCTGATAGGCCCATCGATGATGTCACCTTCTGACAGGCCCTCAAACCAATAGAAATGTGTTGTGCAACCACCCGTCACAACCAAACACAAAAAAATCTATAACTTTTGATATACAAATTGGAATTTGATGAACTATGTTTTGTTCATCAACACCAAAGTCTTAAATAGAAGAAAAGACAAACAAAATCAATATATTTAGGATACAAACATGAACAATTGGGAGAATAGAATACTTAGCTAAATATCTATCATGATAAGTTCATTTTACCTATAGATTCTTTCTTTTTTCATCTTTTCATTTTTCCAAGTTTATTATAAGACTAATTAATAGTTTCTCTTTTACCTTGGCACTTTATTTTCTTCCTCAAGTAGGCTATGTTCAGATGGAAAAACCTATGTTTGGCTATTGGAAGGTGGTTTGATGTTTTTAGATCAAATCCAATTTGACTAGGCCAAAATTTGGGCATACCAATCCTAGATTCGAGATCTGTGACCTAGGATCAGATATTGGTGACTGGATATTTAGTTTTTGACCATGAGTTTCACAAATGATAAGACAAGCATGAAGAAGGCCTATTAACTTATTTACCTTTTTACTATTTTTATTTTAGCAAGCCATAATTCATAATTCTAAGGTACGAGATATTGAAATAGCTAGAAATTTTAGGATGTTGAATGATTTTTGTTGTAGAATACATGTATATAATTTGTTTGAATTCCAAAATTAGTAAAATCTAGAGCCACAACTGTATCTAGAATTTCTCTAAATCCTCAATAATGAAATACATCTTGAGAATTACTACTATATAGTTTGATTTTCTTTTAGTTATGAATTATAAATGATGAAGTGCATAATTATATTTCTAATGTTATTTATTTGATGACTGGTTTATCCAGTTCAAGCTAAAGATAGTTGTTAATACATGAAATTTAGTATTGGTCAGATAGATTAAAATAATTAGCATTCAATATAGAAAGAAACTAAATCCACAGTGATTGAAACTTAATTTATGTCATTTCAGAGTTGCAACTTTATCGATATTGTTTGACTATGATATTTATCTAGTAAATGTAGTATAGAGTTCAAAGTAAAGACAAGTGACCAAATTACATGATAAAGCTAAGAAAATCATTGTATATCATTAAACAATGAAACTATAGAATTATTGGACATTTAGTTGCCCTAATAATTGTAGATTTCTAGTGAAGGTTCACTCCGCCTTAGAGATAACGAATTACTAACTAGCACTGTTGGGAAGAGGAAGTCGGAGCATGTCAGTGGGGCACAAGGGGTTAAGCAGATGCACCAGAAAAAATGTCCTTCTCAAAGGCTATTTCAATTTTATTTTTGTGCATTATTTGGTCATTTTCATATTAATTTGTGCATGATTTACTATCATTAGCTTATGATACTTAATTTTATCAAATTAATGTTATTTTAATGTTTTTGAATGATTTATTATATTTCAAGAGGTTATGTTCATTTTTTGTGTATTTTAGGTAATCTACACAAATCTACACAACTCGGTACTATTGACATTGGACTTTTTGGTATCGGCACTTGCTTAGAGATAAAAAGAAATAAATCGAGAATGCTCAATATTACTGACTTTAGGATTTGATACTACCGACAACATCATAGTGATGGATTCAAGATTAATTGAGGAAACTTGGTACTATCGACTTCAAGCTCGGTAATACCGACAACTTGCCATGTGGTTGCAACTATCAAAGGAGTCGACATTACCCACACCCAGTCAGTAGTATCAACATGTCAGTATCTGGAAGATCCAAAATCAAGTCTAATCTGACGGTTGAGGATTTACTTTGCCCTAAGTCACTTTTATGATTTAGAGGCATTTTGGCCAACCCTATATATCTCATTATATTCCGTTGGATGGCAGCCGAGAGCAAGGAGAGGAGAAAATGAAGAAGACCACATTCTGGATGATCTAGGCACTTCCAGTGGATAGATTTATAACTGGAATGTAGCAAATCAGCATGTGCGTGAAAGGGGATCCTTTGGACCATCTTCTTCAGGGGTTCTTTAGTTTTACTAATGTTTCACACATTTTTCTTATTCTCTTCCATGTACTTAATAATGGATATCATACAGGGCTAAACTCCTTATTCATTATGACCCGGGAGTAGCTCAGTTATGTATCGTAATTGACTTTTCTGCATTAATATATCAGTTTCTCTTAATTTCTAGAATTTTTTCTATGAGTGTCTCATGAACTATTGATGAATGCAAATTCATCAAAAGTTTATCTACATTATCAGTCTAGTTTAGCATTCATATAACATAGTTTTCATTAGGATAGCTTTGTTTTGATGTACTTAGATTTTTATGTCACATTGTAGGAATTTGATACTATTCTTGATCCCTTTTGCTGGTTTTGAATTATGTCACTCTGTAGTAAGTTTGTCTAGGGGGTCCGTCTTCCCTTCAGCAGGTGGGAGTTGATAGGAGGATGCCTCTCATGGGGTGTGGAGCAGCACCCCCAAAAAAATGGATTTTGAGCACTTTCAGACGGCATACTGATACACAAAATTTGTGTCTTACACCAAAATTGACCCATCAGTCGACATGCCAATCAAACTTTAATTTTCAACAAATATCAACCATCAACAAACTCATTGACACTTTGTTCGATACCCCATACTGGAAAACTTCATCGATCCACTAGATTGACATATAGGATGTCGACATACAACTCATCGATGAAAAAGGTCAACACTTCTGTCGACCTCCCATCTCAACATTGTCATTGGCCAGTAGGCGATAGGAGATCATCCCATCAGTTGACACTCATGTTGATATGCTTATACACAACTACTGGATAGCCTTATCAACCCTCAAGGTCGATAGTCCCGTCGACTGACAGTCTGATGATGGGATGTCCAAAACTCGTCGATCCTCAAGGTCGACATACCTGTCGATTGAGAACAAATGTCTGACACAGATGGAAAGAGGCTAACAACCTCAACCCTATAAATAGGCCTCCAGTGCATTTGTACAACTCATCTCAGATTTACTAGAGACAGAACATGTCGAGAGGCTTCCGCTGAGATCAGAGAAAGGATGAGACATGTCGACCTAGCTAGTTTTATCGACGTAGTGGGATGACGCCTATCTACCCCAAGCACAGATGGACTTATCCTTTCCCTCTACAACTCCAAAGCCATCAATTCTGCTCTTAGATGATCAATCTCTTCCCCAAGCTTCTTTTCATCCACCTACTTCTACTGCAAGTCAGGGTCAGCACCTGGAAAAGAAAGAAGCAAGATCGTCGTTGCACACCATGTCGAGCCTTTTCTGTTGCCATCATGACTGTGATGGTGTCCTCTTCCTCTTCATGTAATATTAATCTCTCCATGATGAGGGAGTGGTTTCTTCACTGGGGTGTGAGGACTATCTCCACTACTCGTTTCTTGCTATTTCATTCATATTCTTATTCTTGTATGAACTCATATAATTCATAGCCAATCATTTATTGCATGTTTTTTGGATTGATTACCTGCTTTACATGATTTATTATAATTTTTTACTGTGAGAACTTCAACGTTTAAGATTTGAATATCAAATAGCTTTAGTTGATACTCGGATGAGAACTTCTAATGGAAAGTCTCTGGAGTAGTAGATAGAGGATTTGTATGTAATGAGACATCGAGCTTACATGGATATCTACTCATGCAAGTTTTTGATGCCAAAAAGGGAAACTTGCAAACTCCAATTATATCTTCATACATGTTTCAATTTGAATGATTGTGTAGATTTGAGTAGTGGCGGTGAAACTCAGTTTCACCCTACTATTTCCATCCATTCATAACTAGAACCTTAATCTAGCTCTTTTTATTCTTGAAATCTAAGATTAATCAAACCAATCTCAATGTTTGTGATAAATAATAGTTCTTTATAGGTTACTTTGATTAGATAATTCTTAAAAAAGTTGTCCCTTGGGATTCAATCCTCAACTATACTGTGATAAGATATGTCTACATGTGGGTGGTGTTATTGCACTTTTGTTTTGCTAAACTCTGGGAATCTCCTTCCTAGTGAGTTTGCAGTGCGATAATATTCCACGTCAAATTTTGGCATCATTGCCAGGGACAACAGGATTTTTTGATCTTTAATTGCTACTTATTTGGACTACTTAGGATTTTCTTTTTCAATTGATGTTATTGCATATCATCTTGAACAAATTCTTGGTCTAAACCATCTAAAGTTAGCTTCCATTACTTTTCAGGTGGAAATTTGTGTGCATGCGACACTTTGCTAGCATCGACTCGATGACCCCCATCGACCCCAGATTGAAAAATTGACCACATGTTCCTTCTTGAACAAAGATGCAAGATGAATGACGAGGAGGTCAACCATAGGGTGCAAACAACCCTGACTACACAAAGAAATAGGCTCTTGGATGGAGTTAGATCTACAGTACAAGTGGAGCAACAAGTAGCGATACAAGTATAACGACAAAGAGAGCTACAATATTTCTCCATTCCAAAGGCTGCAAATGTATGCAATCTAATTGTCCAACTTGCCAACTAAGCTCAGAACTTCAAAATCAAGATAAATTGGGTGACGATGATGAAAAACAATAGATTTGGAGGACGCATCAGTGAAGACCCCCACGAGCATTTGCAAAAGTTCATAGATCTCTATTGTTTGAGTAAAAAAGGTGGCATCCCAAAGAGGTGATGAAGCTGAGATTATTCTACTACTCTCTCACCAATAAGGCTAACGTATGGCACAATTCCCTAGATGATCACAACATCACAACTTGAGAGGAACTTCAGAACCAATTACATAAGAAGTTCTTCCCACCCTCACTCACTTATAATCTCAGTGGGGATATCACTGGCTTCAAGAAAGATCCATCCAAGACTCTCTTCAAGACCTGGGAGCGATTCAAGGAGTTGTTGTGAAAATGCCCTCATCGTGGCATACTCTTTCACAACTTCTTGAACATTTCTATAGGGGAGTTGATGATGAAATCCAGTGATTCCTTGATGCCACCTCTAGTGGAGATTTCATGTGGCTAAGCTTTGAAGATCCTTGGAAGGTTGTCAGTAAGGCACCCGAGAATCAAGCTATTTGGGGTTCATCCCACAAGGGAGGCATCTTGAAAGTGGCAATGGCGGAAGATAAATCTGAATTGAAGGCAATTGTTGAATCTCAAAAGATGCTCTCCCTGAAGATAGACAACCTTGAGTACACCCTTCTAAATGCTGGGCAAAGAGGCCAATCCTCACTTCAACCAAAGACATCCCCAGAAGTCTGCCAAGTCTGTAGTGCAGAAGTCCACATGAGTCTACAATGCATCCATCTCTACCAAGCCACTATGAACATGATCCAACCTTAGTTTGATAGTGTTCCTATCATTGAAGAAGTTAATGTTATCAACTACATTCCAAGACAAGGGTACTACAACCCCAAAATTCCAAGGAACCATCCAACATTCCAATATGGAAATCCAAATGGGGAAGACAATTCCCAACAGTTCCAATAAGGACTTACTCAGAATCAAGTTTAGTGTCCTCCCAACTTCCAACAACAGTGAAACTACCATAAGAACAATTACAACCATGGTCAATATCGCAATAATTACAATCAAGTGCAACAAAAATATAACCAACAAGGGTATCTTCTCCTTGGGCAAGGTAGTCAGTAGAATACACCTGTCCCCAATCAACAAAGATGCCTAGACACTATTGAGAAGATGTTGGCAAACCAACAAGCATACAACAAGGTAATGGTGGACCAACTCACCCAAATTCCTACCTCTATGTGTCCTCCAGTCGAATCATTTGCAGGTCAACTCGATGGAAACCCTAAGCTCCAAGAAGAACAACTAAAGACTGTCACTACATGCTCTGGACGTGTGTTACCTGAACCTCCAACCCCAATCATCAACAATAATAGATTGTTTCTTGAATATGAAGAAGATGAATAAGTCACTCCAACAACTATACCAATAGACACACCAACTAAACCAGTTGTTGAAACTCCAACAACTGCACCAACATCCATCCCAGCAAAACAATGGTGGAACCTCCAGTGACTGACAACACGCCCAATCTCGAGAAGACACTAGAAGATGCACCAACCCATCCCACCATGGTCATGGTTCCCGTCTACAAGCCCCGAGTCCCATACCAAATCCATCTATCTCGTTGATTCTCAACTCATGATTACAAAATAAGAGCATTAAGATCCTCAACTTTCTTATTGCACGATGACTCAATACTCAACCTTATATATGCATCCTTCTTGTCAACTACTGGCCACCAACCCCTAATCTTTGTATGTTTTCCCAACTTTCTCTACAAGGCCTCGATATGCCTCTACTCCATCGCTCACTACTATGACACCAAGTCCTTCAAAATCTGAGCCATTCTACTATGAGGTATGCCTTCCATATTTCTAAGTAGAGAAGCAACATGAGACTATATTTTCTTGATCAAAACGATAGCACAACAGGAATCATGTGTCACATCATCAGGAAATATTAAAACTAGCAATAAATAATAATGATAATGTAGGATCCAATATAACTCCATGTTTCCTTCATTATCTTATACTTGATCGGTTTAAGTTTAGACAGTTTGGTACGCTACATACCGCCTTCAAATCAATATTATCTTAAAATAGATTCTAAAATGTGAGAGAGAAAAAATCCCTGCAGAAAAGATTGTTCATACTTAGCTCACTAATGAACATACAGATTAAGTAACTTTAGAAAGAAAATATTAATCTTATATGGACTAGAGACTAATTAAATCATCACGATAGACTCAAGATCCATATGACATTCTCTAAAAAGAATAAAACTTACTAGTAGCCTCTTCCATAGTCTGAAAGGTGAACACAGTTAATCTTAGTTAAGGTAATTGACCTCACTCTTGGACAACCAATCAATAAAAAGATGTCCAGTATGTTTGTCTTTAATGGATAAGTCCATGCTTACAAAGATACTAATTCATATTGCTCTTCAATCACTTGATTGTCTAATATCTGATCTCCATCTTGAGAGGAGCCAACATATCATCCATCTAATGTTCAGAAAAACAGAAGGCCCAGAATATTCAACCATTGATAATCAAGGTCTGTTTGAAGTCATTAATCTATGTTGGATAATTATATGAGATCAATGGATAGGTATGTAATAACAACCACAATACAGGTGATGGTAAAAGCATAAAGTAACAAACTGGTTGCATGAACATACCTGAGAAAGTATTATCGAGCTACCTTGCGACGCGAACTATGCTTTCATCACTGAGACGGTCTTGTAGGTGAACCTTTTCATGTAGGGATGACCTAATGAATAAATTATAAAGCAGCTTGAATCAATCAAAACCATACTATATATTTTCATAGACTGCTTGAATCAATCATAAAGGCAAAACTGCAAATTTGAAAGGATCGTTGTCTGTCCAGTACTGGATATCAGGAACATACTTGACCGAAAAAGAAATCCCCTATTTGATCCCCTATTTCATCGATGTTATTAGTTATTTCTTTTTCAGGTGATTCTACATTAATGTTGCATATTCCTAATTTGTTAGCATAATGATTTTAATTGTGCTCTAGAATATTTATCTTTAAAATATTCAAATGTTAAAGAAAATAATATCTCTAGAGAGATGGACGGGTGATGTAGCCATGCCACGGAGAAGAAGAACGAGAGAGATAAAATTTGCAACAAGAAAATTAAAATCAAATTTCTATCTAACTGCCTGGACAAAGGCCCCAAGGATAGCTTATATAAGACTCTACGACTGTGAAGTACAAGTCAACAAGGTAGGAAACTGAAATCCTAATGCAAGCAAATAAAATAAGAAATTAAAATCCTAAAAAGGAAATTTGGAATTAAATAGAACACAAATCTCCTAAGTGCGTAAAGAACTAAATGAAAACCCAACTTGAGCCCAATAAGCTCTAATCAAGAATGTCTTGGATTACGGCTTGCTTCCTATGCAAATTCCCTTTTACAGATTGCATCAATCTCCTCACCTTAAAAATGTGGAACCTCTGGTGAAGCAGGGGGAACCTGGGGTAGGGACAATGGCTCCTTGCCATGAGCTGATGGGAGGCATCTCTGGAATGACACGACTGAGCTGCCAGGAACTATTGGATGCCCATATGAAGAGCTGTCAGGTGTTGCCAAGTTAGAAGGAGTATGTATTGTAGAACCCATCATGTCGCACATGACGATCATATTGCCATGTACAACCAAGCAGTATGTGAGAAGTTGTCATAGTGAGCACATCACAAAGGTTTTGTTGATGGTGGATGAGCGGTTGCGACCCGTTGTCACAGGGATTCATGGCTGGATATCGAAGGGGATGCAGGTACGAGGGCGAAGGTTTGGAGGTATGTTGCAAGTGGTTAACATGTTGTTATTAGGACAAGTTGTGAGGGGTGTGCGTGGAGAAGGGAGATGGAGAGAGGGAAGCAAGTGGGCGGAAAGGATTCTGGATTGCCATTTGTGAGAAGTGGACAACAGAAGATAGGCGGCATGGGAGGGTTTTGTTGGCCCGATGAGGTGATGGACTGGCATTATACGAACAGGAAGGTTTTGGGGAAGGGGAGAGCGCGGGTTGGAGGATGGGTTGATGGTAGGGGTTGCGTGAAGATCGAGAGCCAGGAAGATTAGGAAAGGCAAAAGTGGGGTTGTGGCTTACGGGAACGATGCGTGGGTGTGGGTCAGTGAGAAGGAAAGAGAAAAGGAGGTGGACTAGAATTGATGGAAGAGGTCCAGAGATGCAGTTGATAGTGGGGGGAGGAAGAAGGTGAAGGGGTTGTAGCCTAATGGTTTAGAGTTTTGCAACGTGTCGGGGGGGCAAGGGGGCGGCGACGACCGGCACTACCACGGTCATGGAGGAGGAAGAGGATCGCGAGATCATCTAAGAGTATCCCTTTCACCTCATGGGTTCAATGGAAAGAACTTGACAAGAATATAGAACCATGAGGACAAGGGAGTTAAGTTTTGATCCAAAAAGTTGACATAGACGTTGGGTTCGTAGGCATGTGAGGGACTCCTGATTTAGAAACATGTCGAGATGGAGGTAAAGAACGCCCCTATGGAAACCACCAGGGTGGATTTCCCACACTAAAAAAAATGAGTCATCAAGGAGACTTCCTCTCCCCGACCCCTCATTGACCTATAGAGGCCCGACATAGGAGTAAGGTAAACCAAGTGTGCAACCCATTAGTTCCAGCACAAACCATGTCAGACATAAATCCCAATTTTATTCATCTGTGTGAGGATTCAAACCTGAGACCTCTGCTTGCGTTGTGGATTTCTCATACTAGAAGGAAAAAAAATGATGATGATCGGGGATCCAATGACACAGGCAGGAAATCCTATTCTAAACCATGAGGAAAACACGGCGGTACCCACGCAGAACATACCCGTTACCTTCAACAACATGGTTAACAAGTCAAGCACAATGTCAGAGGAAATATTCTTCTTGTGGAGCCTTTATGAAGGCAATCTTTCAACTTTGGATGTTACATTTGGAATTGATGATGGTCGCCTAGCATTGGATATAGATCCAGATGCTAAAGAGGACCTAGATAGAGCATGGAAATACATGATCATGGACAGAATCATTGGCACAAATATTGTCTATATGATGATGATGGATCATCTGAAGGTCCTGTGGAACCCAGTCAGACGCTTTAACATGTATGAGGTTGACCTTAGACACTATGACATACAATTCTCTTGTAGAAGAAACTATGATGTGACGTTGACAGGAGGGCCATGGAAGTTGTTCGACTGCTGCCTTGTTGTATGGGAATGGTATCCCACTTTCAAGTTGACAGAGGAATTATCAAGCTACTTAGTGACTAGGGTCGGAATACTTGATCTACCCATGCACATGTGCATGCCAACCATGTTCGAGTATATTGGAATGGTGTTAGGATGCCTTGTAAAGGTTGACTCACACACTATGGCTAGAACCATTAAAGAATCTAGTGTCTTTGATACTTATCAATGGCATATAATAATACCATGTCGAGTGCGAGGTCCCAACAAACGTCTATTTCGCATGCAAGAAGTTCGGTCATTACACCAAGTTGTGCCTGGAGTAGAAATCACCAATTATAAACCTACATTAAAAGGGTCTATTTCATTCTCTGCCCACTCATAACAACTTGCTCAAACATTAAAAGGGTCTAGTCCTTGCCCTCATCCTTTTCCACAAGACCATTCCAACTTGATTATAATGCCTCTTGGGTTCTTTTTGCATGACCAGTAGCAGTCACCAACCATAAGGCAGAAAATCATTGCCACTATTGCTAATTTGTCCCCCAACATCGAGAAGAGAGGAGAGGAAGACCATGGGATACTCCTCTACAAACACCCTGACCATCACTTCAACTACTCTCTTATCTTCCTACTTACTGCTACCTCCAATTTAGACACCTACTGGATATAGTAGCAGTAGTAATAAGTGACCAATGGATCAAGAGGCAGGAAGGGATAAAGAGAGGTAAAGTGAGGATTGAAGGACTGGTCAATCCATGGCAGAATCAGATGTTGACCCTAGATGTTGTTCTACATTCAACTACTTATGACCCTTCTAAATCAATTTTGTTCCTAGGTAGTTACAATGAAAACAAACTTACTTCAAGTCTACAGTAATAAAGGTAAAAAATGGTGAGTTCATAACAACTTACTAATTTGTGTCTTATAGTCTTATAATCCATGAAGCCTCTACCTAGTTGAATCCTTTCATGAGAAATTAAACTACAAATCAACCATATTCATTCTCAACTACCAATTGTATATGTGACCAATGACATATCGATGCACAACTAGCAAATATGAAGACATAGGAACATAGTGTATTACTAATACCTTGCATATATAGGGCGCTACTTAGAGACCCTCTTTCCACACAAACCTCATGTGCACATTCCAACAACAATCCTCCACTTCAAGTTCATTTACTAGGTCCATGCCTAGCTTGGTCGTGTAGAAAAATAGGGGTGTTAGACATTAGAGAAATGCTAAAGTAAAGTTAACTAGTTCCTTGAAATACCAAGCATCATATTAGGCCAGGAATACCTGTGGTTTTCCCAATTTCTAGATGGTGTTGGTCATTGCCTCCTTAAGAAGAGGCCACCAAGGATTGGGATTGTCGACAGTCATTTCTAGCTTCCCAAACATGTCATCCATGAAAACCTTCAAATAGAACTGCACAAGATGACATATTGGTTAGAATATAATTAAAAGAGAATGAACAATCATATAGATGAAAACAACCCTCACCAGCACACCTCCTCCACAACTCTCCACATGCTGAAAACAAATACAGATCTCTCTCAGATCTTTCATTCCACAACATAAAGAAATACTCAACAATAGTAACACTCGGGTATTTTCCATCTGTGAGAATAACAAATTATCACATGTCTCCTGCAAAAATCATGGTTGTGTTGGGAAGAAAAATGGTTGTCAGGGCTGCTGTACTTGTAAGGGTACCTAATTGGTAGTCCCATCCTACCTTTATCTTTATATCCATGTAGTTTTTAGTCATACACTCAATAATGAATTTCATGGAGTACATGAATAATAATGCATGATAATCAAATATGAGAGAAGCATGGTATATAATATAGGTGTTAGAGTAACAATCCATAAAGTTGAAACACCTTAAACAACCACTTTAGACAATCATGATGTATATTTTGTCTTTTTAAGGTGGCTGGCAAGGCACTATCAAAACTCTAAGAAATATTGATCCCCCAGACCTTTAGAGAAACTAGCAAGTCATAGGTCTGGAAACAAGAGCACAAGTAGAAACTAGCAAGTAATCTAAGTGACAGGTCAACACATAAGCATTTCCTACTCATGTTTTTAGTGCAACATAACTAGTACATGTATGAGATTCTCACCATGTGGTAGCTAGGTTGTTCTCGCACCAACTCCATTGAAATGGTTCATTGAAAAGATGGCTCCCTCTCTATCCTACATTTACCTTGTAGGTTACCACACTTCACCATATTGAAGATCCCCATTTATCTTAGGATGAATAACTAAGAAGCCATAATAGTATGACAGAATTCCAGAGTAGAGATAAAAAGAAACATTAGAATTCAGAGATGAGATGAGAGACTACAAGTACATAATCATCCTTGAACATATCTACATAATCATCCATTTGGCCTTATGTGGATTCCCAAAGATATTTTCATGGGTGTGTATTCACTACCTTTGACTATGGAAACCTCCATATTGGATTTGCTAAGGCAGCTTGACTGAAAGTGGAGGTTCATTCCATTCAGATTCTTGTTTATGATGATTTAGTATATGAAATATTGTAGATTATCATTGAGTGATCCGCATACCTAACATGATTGAAGTCATGGATAGGGTATATTACTACAACCAAAAGGGTATATGCCCCAAATGTCATTCTATGGTTAGGCCCACAGACTGCTATGAGTTTTGAAAGAACATTCACATATTATCATCACATACTTCCTCTTCATGTCACACCTAACCAACAAGAAAAACATAAGCATTTAGGAAATACTAGCTTCACATGTTCTGCAACAAAGGCCATATACAACATTTATAATACTTGGCAATAACCAACCAGTAGAATCATAACCATTATATTATAGAAATTCTAATAAACAAGATGCAAATGATTCAATTGTCAGCACGTAGTTCATATATACTCAAGCAAGTAGATAAAAAAGGCTAACACATTGACATTGGCAAGTAAGGTGACCAAGCAAATTATGAAAGAAAAATGACGAGGTAGGAGAAATATTATGGAAACTGGCTTTAACAACAATAATAATTTTTTGGGAATGGTCCATGCAGACAGCAGTAGAACACATTATGTTGCCACTAGCATAGGCCCTACCAGTGTTAACCTTGATCGAACTCCAGCTCAGGGGCTTTCCATCTATAATTTTACCGATATGGGGCTGAAGACGTGTGGGGTTTCTTATATCTATTAGCAATCTCATGGTGAGAGTTGACCTGCTCAAGTAATTTTTTTGTGGCTACTCTTGTGTTGGAGAAGGCCTACTTGAAGATGAGATCATTACGACCATTCCAAACAATGACACATGATATATCAAAGTCTATAATGTCAGTCTTGATCACATTTTTATAAGACAGAGCTATGTATCAATCATTGATGACCTCAAAATGACTATACATCTGTACTTGTAAGATCATGAGTCCCACACTTCGTTGGCTAACAGACAGTCAAACAAGGCAAGGTAGACATCCTCCACACCTTGTAAGATCATGAGTCCAACACTTCCTTGGCTAACGGACAGTCAAACAAGGCATGGTAGGCATCCTCCACAGTCTCTCTACAGATTTGGCAGCTCTTGAAATCAGTGTGTGTAGATAGAGAGATTAGTGTGCCCTAATCAATCTTTGTATACTTAATACTTGATTTTGAATAATGATTAGGTAACATGTATTAGATAAATACCTAATTTGTAACTTCTATTTAAAATAAGAAAGAAAGTGTGAGCATGAAGAACAATAATAAAATGTTGAGAACATGAGCAAGATTCTTAAACATAGATACAAATATCTTTTGGTGTGGTAGGGAGTTGTTTGTAGTAGTTAGAGAAGTGTTGGAACAGCTTGGTATCAGTTTATATCAAGTTCAAACATGGTGGAGTAGATGTAATCCATGATTGGTTATGTTGTCTTGATTCAGGCTGCAACCATGGAAGTGCTTTTAGGGAACACTCTTCTAAGTTCTAATATATGGATTTTAGAGCAAACTACAAGGGAAACAATGTCCCAAGTGTGCTTTGAAACCACTCCATCTTATGTATCAACCACCAGCTGGGATGAGACAACCTAGCAACAAATAAAATTTTAGTTTGCAATAATATTTGTTAAGTATTAGAATTATCTCATTAAATGTTGTGTGTCTTTGCCACATCCTTCCTAGTCCCTAGTCCATGACTTCCATGTGTCCCAGTCTCATAGCACCAGTGATTTGTACCCTTCATCCATAGAATTAAGATCCCACCTACATGCCTCCTATCACCTACACCTTGCTACTACGCCTCAATTGATGTCAGCCATGTGAAGAACAAAATGAATTATGAGAAGAAAAGGAAAGATAGTCGGCATAGAATATCAGCCTTCACTGCCTCCAAATAGTGCAGATTGACCTTCTAAGAACCACCTACAACAACAACTATCATCATTCAATGTATTTTAACAATGTCGTATTACGCATATAACATTTAGTAGAGGCCACTAATAACAAATCCTATATAACCTGACAGACTTGTGAAAGATAATTTTCTTACCTGATAATCAAAGAAAAACCAGGCCTTCTGAAAGAATATGCCATTAGGTAGGACACGGTCAACAACAATAGAACTCCAAATGGTCACCTCGTTAGTATAAGCATCCTAATGGTTGCCACTAGCAACCAGCTTCTACCCTTTTGATTAGCTCTTGAATCGTGACATGAGAAATCAAGCTACAAAACACCCAAATTTATCATCAAGTACCAGTTGAAACATTTGGGGAAGTTTGACAAAACTAGTAGCATCAACATAGGGTTCAACAATTTGTTAGTTTCCAAGCGGCTCCACTCATAAGGAACAAAATATTTAAAGAAGCTACATGATGAATAATTTAGCAAATATCTAGGACAAACCTGAGTTGTTGAGAGCATTCATTAACACAAAATCCAGCCCAAGTCACTTTCAAATCAACATCAAACTAAAATAATGCAGATGCTTTTGAACAGTTTAAGCAAGCTTCCTCTACAGTATAAGATGGTGGCTAGGGAAACATGAGTTGAAGTTCACACTAGATGACCATAAAAGATGCAGAATTTTCAACCTTTCAAATTGTTCCTTGGTTTCCAAAATCAAGAGTAACAATATCAGTTAGCACATTTCGTATTATATAAATGAACTCTGAGTTACCAAACTATAATGAAATCAGCCGCTTACTACCTTATATAAACTGAAAATTTTATTTGTTGGAAGAACGACTATGCATCAGTTTTTACATATATGATGAGTTAGAAGTAACAAAAGAAACATGTGTATTTGTAACAACAGAGACAAAATATTTAATTTTATAATGGGTACTGGATGGAAACAACTGTAATAGAAGGTAACAACACACTTCATACTTCTTCAATAGAAGAGGAAAAAATAGTGGTCTTTTCGGATTTACAAGAGATAATAGATACTACTAATGGTTTAGTGTCAAACCATAGTTACAATACTAAACCATTGAAAACGTGTAAGCAAGACTGAAGTGGAAAACTGCTTGCCCTTTACCAATATAAGGAATCTGTTATCTTGCATATGGGTAGATGTTTTGTGTAAGAGAACAATAAAAAAAGTGAGCCCTACAAAATGTTAGGAAGATAGATCACCCAACGTCTTTCTTGGAAACAATTACTAACAAGTATCCTTGGGCATCAAAAAACTAGAAACACGAGACTCCTCAGCTAGAAGAGCATCTTCATAACATATGTATAATAAAACAGAACATAAGATCCAATTCCCATGTTGCAAAAGATTGGCATGTCTAAAACCATTGTAGCTTGCATCATTTTTGCACAAATAGAAAAATAAGATTGAAACCATTCACCCATCAGTTTTGCACAAATGCGAAAAGAAGTTTGCAACCATGTGGGTTTAAATCAGAGGTGGACCATGCATTGCAATCCTCATAAGTTTCCATTGGCTTTACTAATATCATGACTTCTATAGCAGATGGGTTCGTTGTTTGATCCTCTAGTTGACCCCGTATGGTTGATTAAGACTAAAAGTGTATTGTACTCTTCATTTGTCAACATTATCAATATGCAAATAGTACTCTCAGAGTGGAAGTATTCTTCATATTAGAATATAAAATTATGCTACAACAACAAGGTAAAATGAACCAACATGACATCAACACTACAACACTTCTCTAGGAATATCAAAATAATATTGGTAGAATGTCACAGGAATGTGTATCTAGACAGAGTAACTCCTTATATTCTATATTAGATGGTGGAAAAGGTACATATTCATTTAATACATATAACTGCTAACGTATTTGGTGATGCAATGTATGTACAAAAAGGATGTCCAACATCTTGTAGCAAATGACCACATACCAAAGCCCAACAACACCCTTAATAAATTGAATTCAGTAGTTGTCAATAACAAAAAAGTTGGATGTCTAAAGAGACTACCCAAACATAAATAGTCACACACATATCTATGTCACTATTAAATGATGTTAGGCATATGTAACTGGATTAGCTGTGCAATAAATATCAATGGATACATTTGAATGGTAGGACAACTAGGTGTCTGTACATAACAAATTTTCCATCACGAGCTCTCTTAGTGCAGATTTGTTATCATAGAATAAATTATGTGAACTGTAACAATCTTACCGCATAAATCTTCACTAGTGCCTTCCTACCACCAACCCGGACACACTTAACCAGGGGAATAAACATCCCTAAATACCTAGTTTGATACATATATATATATATATATATATATATATATATATATATATATATATATATATATATATATATATATATATATATATATATATATATATATATTCCAGTTCCACTCACACCCATGTCCAGAAAACAATTGCAACACTTGAGTAAGACTCGCATAACAATCTTAAATCTATCCAACATCTTAAAAAGCTAAAGAAGAGGAATTATATATCCAACATGATTTTATAAACAAGATACAACAAATTACTACAGTTATTTGTGTTTCTTAAGAGAGTCATCTCATTCATGTCATTTACGACTATAAGGTTAATATGGTATATGTCCTAATATTTATAGAAGATTAGGAGTTACATATATAATGTTGTGACCTATTTTTGGATCAAGGTTTCCCTATTTTACCTTTTTTGGTGGTTGTTCTTGTTGTAGTATGGTTGTTGGACATATATTAAGTAATATAAAGTTCTCAAATATGATTTGATATTTTACAATTTTTTGTCCAGTTCAGTCACTTCTGTATATACCAGGATTCCCTATGTTCTGGAAATTTTGGGTTGTAGAAATTTACAATTGTCCTGGGTTTGAGGATGAACTGGAAGGGATGTTTCACTTTTGTTGGGAGTATTTGTTCAGTCCAATGCTGATGATCTATCTGTTGACACCTTCCCATATAGAAATTAGCATAACATAGGTGTGAGATAAGTAAGCTGGACAGACCTGGTTAAAGAGCATACTTAGGCATGAGTTATGACCTCAAACTTAAAATATTGGCCTAAACCATCGATAAGTTTAACATTATTTTTCAAATATGCATTTGACAGGATCGAAATGAACAAAAAACTATCTTGCATTACGTTTCAAATTCAATAGCCACATAACATAACAGTAACATATACTTAAGAAAAAAAACAATCCATGATAGCAATTAGAGTTAAGGCTTGCAACCATTGTATAAAAACAATTGTTAGTGGGTCATTAGACAGATTCCCATATGTACCTACAAATCTATGAAATTAGGTGAGTACAAATAGGAAGGTATATGTCGTGGAATGGGCCTCCATACAGTAGCATGCTGAATCAACGAATTTTAGGATGATAACAGAGGCACAATGCACCTAAGCTAAAGGGAGACATGATTTAGTTTTGCTAAAGTAAAACAGGTTGACTAATGGTCACAAAAATCTAAAGTAGCGCAGGTTACAGCTTGAAATATCAGTAATGAAAATCCACATAAGCTATTCGATCTTACACACTGGAATGTGTTAGCAATAATGAATTGTACGATTGAAAAACTAACTGATCCATGTACAAAATAAAATGAACTCTGGAATTTTGACTGATGTAAGCATAATGCATCTTATTCACTGGCTCATAACTGGATCTGTGGCAGTTTTCTTATTGTAGAAAACATCCAATGCCTAATGGCAAATAATGTGCTTTAGAGCAGAAAATATTTGATGTATTTTTTATTTCCTTGTGGCAATTTGTCCTTCCTGATCCACCTCTCCAACAGTATGCATGGCGAATGCTAATAGGGGGATGATATTAGGGGAGTGAGGAAGGAAAAGAGGATGAAAAAGCAATGTGATCAGTTGTTCTATGTGTGTTGATGTGTGGAGCCACACCATGGGGGAGCGATTGACCGAGGTGAGTGTTGTTGGGGGAAGGGATACCATCATGTCGGAAGGGAGAGAACGAATGGAGGCCACGCGAAGAACAAATACAAGTAATGATGGGGGCGCGCGGAAGGGGTATGCGGCCACGAACACATGGGATGGATTGGTGCTTGCGTATTGGGAGAAAGGGAGAGTGCACCATTAGGGAAGCATGCCGCTCAAAAATTTGGGAGCCTGGGAGGAAGGGTACCAGTTGCGACAATTGGAAATAAAAAGAGCCAATCGCGTCGAAAAGTTTAAAACTTTTGAACAATTTGATATTTGTGGGACATATAAAAAGGTGGGAGTTGGAGTCACGAAAAGAATTTTATTTGTAGCTAGTTGAAATACGTAGTCAATTTTTTGTAGTCATTTAATTTAACTATATTTGTTTTATTTACATTGTTATCCTTTGTAGGGAAAATAGTTTTTAACTACAAATTAAATATATGTAATCAGAATTAGTGTAGCTAAATTATCTTTTTTTGGTAGTGCAATTGGTGTTTGTTTCAATTTTTATTTCTTTTTGGTATTTTTATTTAGGGAACAAGAAAAAGAAATTAGATTTGGGTTTGATGGTTTATGCTAGAATAGGAAATACAATGCAAAACTAAAGGTTACACTAGCAAGGAAGCAAGGTTACACTACCATAAGAAAAATAGAGATTGTTAGAACAATAAAAATATTGAGAATGGGAAAACTAGAACTTATAAGAAATGGATCAAATGATCTTTAAGGAATGGTTGAATTCAAATTAAGGGAATGTTGAGGCTTTTAGGGGTTTTCACCACCTTAACATAGGCAAGAATGAACCAAATGTTTAAAACAACAAAACAGACGAAGGTATGTGAATTAAATAAATCCACAAATGATGAAGTCCACATGAGACCATTGGTCCTGGTGCTCATGTTTCTTAGTTCATCATCTAAAAGAGATAAATTTGTGGTCGTTTCAAAATCTCTATGCAATTTGGTTTTATCATTCTAAATCCTGATTTGCATGGTCATTTATGTTGGGGTTAACATAAGATCTAATCGAGTAATCAATTTGATAGGTCATCAATTTCTAAACAAAAAAGTCATCTAATAAGAGTCATCTTTAAAACTTAGTTTGATTCAAACCATTGATAAGGGGCTATTCCCCTTGCCTCGATAGAGAGACTACTCACTCATGATTGTGTAGTAGAGGGAGGCGGAGGGATAAAGTATTCTAGCCATAGTCTAGACTTAGAAATGTATTCAATCCTTAGGCTAGAGACTATTAAATGGTTTAATCCTTAGTCCCTTGCTGTAGAGTTATAGAAGAGGGAGAAGAGCAAGAACTAGATCTAATAAGCAATTGAAAGTAAAGGAAGGTCGGATAATGATCTAAAAGAAACTTATCTTTGAGAACGAACAAATGATCTTTATTGCTAATCTGAATGCAAAGTACAAGAGAATAATCACACCAAATAATTCCATACAAACGATGTTTTCTTGTGATGGGGAAGCACCCCTCCTTTTACAGGAGAAGGAGGGGGGTTTACATTTAGATTTAGGGTGAAAGAGGGGTTGGAGGCTACTGTTTTGAACTTGATTCAGGCTACCAACCGATTGGTTGGTGTCTAGAAAGAGTGGGAGTTGAGGAAGTGAATCAACAACCCTAAGTTTGAGTGACGGTGACCTTTTGGCTCGCTCGACTGGGGCAGGAAAACTCCCGGTTGGGGTCCTAACCGGACGTTTGGTATTTGAATAACACGCCATTATTTGGATGTTTGAATAAGGTGGCAGCGGATGAGGGTAGCATCAACCGGTCGTCTGGGATAACCGAGTCGGCTGTCGAGATGCTTCAACCGAGCATCTAAGCAGTGAGACACGCTGCCTTGACAGTCAATCTTATTGGTTCATTGAGTGTTGAGATGAAAGTGTGGAGCAAATGAGTCGACCATTTGGAGTTTGAAACACTCAGTTAGACAACCAATCGATCGTCTCGTGACCCGAATATGCAAGAATTGAACATTTTTGATGAGAACATAGCTTAATTATGATAGAGGGAGGTAGATAACATTTTGTACTTTTTCAATGGATAATAATGAGAAATTCCATGTGACAAGACTTAAATGTTGTGCAAAAAGTATGTTGAAATAGCATGTGTCCGTAAGATAACAAATAGTTAGAAGGCATGTTAATATCATCAAGAGAAATTATAAGAAGTTTTGATATAATGAAAGTAAATTTCTCTCTAGATAGAGTTTTAGTTAAAATGTCTGCTAACTGATTCTATGTATCCAAATGTGCAATACAAATATCCTTCTTGGCAATGTTGTCACAAAGAAAGTAATGACAAACCTCTATATGTTTATCTATATTATGCAATATAGGATTTTATGACAAGTAAATTGCACAAGTATTATCACAAAAGATAGGAGAAGCATCAAAATAAATGTTAAAGTCTTGGAGAATTTGCTTCACCCATAGGACTTGGGTGCATCAACTTCCAGTTGCAATGTATTAAGCTTCAGTAGTTGATAGAGCCATAGTGATTTGCTTCTTAAAAACCAAGAAACTAGACAACTCCATAGGAAGAAGCAAGTGCAATTTGTGCATTTTCTATCAATCAAGCATCTTGCATAATCCACATCACTACAAGCAGTAAGAGTAAAGTCCCTTGACTTAGGATACCATAGTCCAACATTTGGATTTTTGGCTAGATACCTCAAAATCCTCTTGATGGATATAATATGTGATTTTCTAGGACTTGATTTAAAGCGAGCACACAAGCCAACACCAAATATTATGTCAGTTCTAGAGGCAGTTAAGTAAACTAATCTTCCAATCATACCTCTATAGTGCTTTTCATCTACCTTTTCACATTCTTGATCTTTATCAATCTTGGCAGTGTATGACATGGTGGTGTCTATTGGTTTGGTGTTCTCCATCCCAAAGAGCTAAAGTAGCTCACTTGTATACTTTCCTTAGTCAATGAATTACCCATTCTTTATTTGCTTGATTTGAAAGCCAAGGAAGAATGTAAGCTCCCCCATCATGCTCATCTCGAATTCACTCTGCATAAGATCACTAAACTCCTTCTAAAGATCAAGATTAGTTCTTCAAAGAATTATATCATCAACGTAAATTTGAATGATAAGAAAATTGTGAGAAGTATTCTTTAGAAACAAGTAGATTCTACTTTTCCCATGATATAGCCATTATCTAAAAAAAAGTTCTTTAGTTTCTCATACAAAGCTCGAGGCGCTTGTTTGAGACCATAGAGAGCTTTTTGCAATGAATAAACATGGTTAGGCAGCTTATCATGTTCAAAGCCGGGAGGTTTTACAACATACACTTCCTCCTCAATTATACCATTCAAAAATGCACTTCTAACATCAACTTGATAAAGAAGAAAATTTTTGTGACTAGAAAAAGCAAAAAACATTCTAATCGACTCAAGTCTATCTACAGGTTCATTATGTTTCATCAAAATCTATACCTTCTTGTTGATTGTATCCTTGATCAACTAACTTTTCTTTGTTCTTTACCACTTTTCCGCTTCATCTAACTTGTTGCGCAGACCCATTTGTTGCCAAGATTTTTCTATCACTTCATCTTGGAACAAGATTCCACACTTTGTTTCATTCAAATTTCTCCAACTCTTCTTGCATGGATTGGATCCATGCATCATACTTTAGAGCTTCTTTGACATCTTTTGACACCATTTGAGAGATGAAGGTGCTTTCTGCTTGTTCTTTGTTGATTGTAGCACACATCTTCACCCTTTCAAAAGGATTGCATAAGATTAGCTCCTTCGGATGATTCTTTGCAAAGTGGGGAGTTGGATCCTTCTTTTCTTCATTGTTCTCTTCTTCATCAACTAAAAACCTCATTTCCTTTATCACCGATGTTGAGCTCTTTTAAGAGAGGAATCACCTAACCCACAACATCATCATGTGGAATAATATATTTAAAAATAGAGGGTTTAGTCTCAAAAAATCTAATATTTATAGATTCTTCTACTTTACACAGGTCTATGTTATATACTATATATGCCTACGGGTAGTGTTATAGCCAAGAAAGAAAGCCCTGCAAGATTTCAGTTCAAACTTGTGAAGGGAATCCTTGGTGTTAAAAACAAAACAAGGAAAACCAGAAACATGAAAGAAGTTGATGGAAGGCTTTCTACTAGGCCATAGTTCATAGGAGATTTTCTTAAGTGATGGATGAGTAAAAACCCAATTTTGCATAAAACATGAAGTACTAATGGCTTTAGCCCAAAACTTCTTTTGAATGTTGTACTCTAGAAGCATAGTCCTAACCATCCACGTAGTGACCTATTCTTCCACTCTACAACCCCATTTTGTTGAGGAGTTGGAGGTGAAGAAAACTTATGTGCATACCTGGATTCCTTACAAAACTGTCCAAACAAATCATTTTCAAACTGTCCGCCATGGTCACTTTGGATAGAAACAATCCTCCAAGAAGCTTCATTTTCAACCCATTTGCTAAAACTCAAGAAAACATCAAGAGTATCACTTTTTGAAATGAGAAAGAAGGTCACGTAATGTGAGAGAAATCATCGACAATCAATAAGCAATACTTTATACCACGAAGCAATTATGTACGCATTGGTCCAAATAAATCAATATGTATAAGCTCAAGAGCTCTCTTGGTGCTAAGGACTCCTTTGTATTTGTAGGAGGACTTGGTTTGCTTTCCTTCGGTACAAGGCTAGCATTTCTCATCCTTTTCAAAATTAATTTTGGGAAGTCCCTTCACCAAGTTCGTTTTACTCAACATCTTCATTTGATGCATATTTGCATGACCAAGGCTACAGTTCCATTAAGAGATATCATCTGATTTGGCAATCGGAAATCTACCAAAAATGGGATTTATACAGTCAAGCACAATAATAAAAAGATTACCATTTCTAGTTACCTTATATATGACATTGTAGGAGAGGGAATCTAGAAGCACGCATTCTATAGAAGTAAAAGGCACAACATAACAATTATCACAAAGTTGTATACACTAATTAAATTGTGATGTAGGCCATCCAAAAAAAGTATATTCTTGATACAAAGTGAATTGTCCACATCACCCTCACCTACTACCGTGCTCTTGTTGTTATCCCCAAAAGTCACTTATCCACCTTTCTTCTTTGTGAATTGCTTGTAGAGGTTGATTTCACCAGTCATGTGTTTAGAATATCTACTATCAACAATCCATTAGCATTTAAACTACAAGAAAGGAAGATCATCGATGCCCAATTCGAACTTTGGAATGTGGGGTTAGCTTGGGGACCCACTTCATCTTGCGGTTGGTCTCATTTTCCCTATAAGGACAATAAGTAGAATAGTGATTGTCAGTCTTACAATGAGAACAAACCAAAGGGTTCTTTGAGCCAGATAACTCTCCATGGAAAGTTGGAGGTTCCTTACTCTTCTTCTTCTTACTCTTACCTTTTATGTTTGAAGAACCCTCATATCCAAGACCACTCTTACCACTATGTTTTGTGGAGTGATCTAAGACTTCATTAAGGTACTTCTTTCCTTTGAGGAGGTTTTGCAAGGTAGCTCTCAACTTATGATAAACAACAGTAAGAGTGATAATAGTAGAAGACAAACCAGCAATATCATCATTTTCTAGCAGTAGGTTGGCCTCTAGATAGAGGGATTTAGTCAACTATGAATCTTTTTCAAGAGTAATAGAAGCAACATCCTTTCTAGACAAAATAGGTCTAGAAGATAAATCATTCACTTGATCAACCAACTTAGAAATTTTAGTTTTAAGCAGTTGAATTTCTTTAAGATAAGCATCTCTCTCATCTCTACAAACATCACTAATAAGCTTAAGTTTGATATTTACAGTTTTAAGAAACTCAAGCTCATCATGACATTTTTTGTTCTCTTACTTAAGACTAGTGATAATCTTAAGCTAGATCCCATTCTCAACTTCAACCCCATTGTAATGGAGCTTAAGATCAATAAATTAGCCTTGCAATGAATCAATGCTCTCAAGATGAACTTTCTCATTTTGATCAAGGATGTCAACTTTAGTGTAAAGATCCTCAATAATCTTACCTAACCTCTTTTTCTTGGACTTGCATTTTGAATCAGAGGAACGAGTAGTATTAAGATTTCTATAAGAGTTTCTTTAACAACTCATGCAAACTTATTTCACTTACCTCACTTACCACACATATGACTTCACTTGTGGAGGCCATGAGTGCAAGATGGAATTCACCTTCATCCGTTCTTGAGATGCTTGAAGAGGAGTCCTCGCACGCTGCATGAGATGCATTCTTGCTTCTTTTCTCCTTCTTATCCTTCCACTTGTACTTGCCTTCCTTCTTGTAATCATCCTTCTTCTTGTGGTTGCTCTCGTGGTGGCTCTTCTTGGTTGTTGGGCATTCATTCTTATAATGCCCCTTTTGTCCACACTCATAGCACCTTGGAGTTGAGGATGAAGAAGACTTTCCTTTGAAGTTCTTTCCCTATGAGTAGTTAGCTTCATGATTACTAGCTAGGGCCATAATCTTCACTTAAGGAGGTAGGAGATGACCGACAAGCAAGTTGTTGTTGAAGGATCATTGCCTCCACTTGAGATTTGAAGAAATTATCTTTGACTTCTTCTCTTCTTGCTTTTTATTTTTCTCTTACTTGTCTAGCCTTAGCTCATGGGCTTGAAGGTTTATAGTGAGATCCTCCATGGCTAAGTCTCCAAGACTTCTCACTTCTTCAATTGAAGTCACCATTGGTTCCCATCCCCTGGGAAGAGACCTAAGTATCTTGGAGTCCATTTATCCTCTATCCAAGGGCTATCCCAAAGCTGCTAGTCCTTTAAAAATGGTGTTGATCCTTGAGTACATGTCTGTCACTCTTTCCTTCTTACCCATATTGAACTTCTCAAGCAGCCCATTGAGCATGTAGATGTTGGACTCCTTGTCTTTCTATGGGCCTCCATATGTGACACACATCTTGTTCCAAATCTCATGGGTTGTTTCCCAAGATGAGATTCCATTGAACTCAGAATGAGTGAGGCAACATAGATGATGCTAACCACCTTGGAATTGAGCTATGATTTCTTGACTGTGCCCTCATCCTGAGTGGCAACATCCCTGATTGGCTCTTTGTAGGGGAGAATCACCATCTTCCACATGTCATATTTGGTTCCTTGGAGGAAGAACTACATCCTTCTTTTCCAATAAAGGAAACTGGTGTCGTCAAAGAGCAACAGACTCATGGAGAAGTTCCCCTCTAGGTTGAGTGAACCAAATAAGTCACCCATCTTCTCATCTTATGGGAGATGTGTCAAAGAAGATCATGGCTCTGATACCACTTGTTGGATCTAAGGTATCTAGAGGGGGGTGAATAGAGATTCAAATTTTACATGAAACTTGTTAGACCTTCAAGTTACTTGAAATAAGCTTAATTGTAAATAATGAGTTTGATGGAAACTAAAACATACAAAGCATTTATGAGAGAGATTGAAGCATCCAAGATAATAAGTGGTTTTAGATTGGGTCCACTCTCCAAACTAAGAGAGAGTCAATCCACTACCTAAAGAGGTCAAGCTCTAGGATTTCTAAGATTTCTACTCCTTATATTCACTTATAAAAGTCACATCACATGACCTTCCTTTTCTAGGACAAGGATACCTAGCTTCCCTTTTAGGACAAGGTATCCAACAAACTTACAATAAATGGCTTACCTATCCAAGAGCTAATCTTCTACCTCACCAAGGTCTTACCCACTCTTGCAATCAACTGGATGCCTTCACTAAGATCCTCCCCTTCACGCAACGAGTCTTTGGCTATGACTCTTTACCCACCAGCTCCTTGGATCTTTTTCCTTGATCTTCTCCTTCACTCAGAGTAGCCTTGAGCACCTTCTTCTTCTGATGAAGAAGCCTGCTCCTTCTCCTTTACTTGGAGAGGCTTTCACCAATGGAGTCTTTAAGAAAGGGGATTGGATAAAAGGAGATCTTGAGAGCCTCACAAGTGTACAATGATGTGTCTCTCTCAAAGGAATCCTATCTCACTCATAGTGAACGAAATAAGTTGTAATCAAGAGACAGAAAGGGGCTTAAGTGGACTAATAGCCCTCAACGATAGTAAGGACCTTGAATAGCATGAATGAGAAACCTTAGAATGAACTCCATGAGGTCCTATTTATAGTTGGAGGTGTCCCCTACAGTGTGGGATCACTTAAACATATTTACTAGACATTTAGAGGGGTGCAACAAATATACTTTCAAGGTTTACACCCTTCCTACAGTTAAAAATAACTATTTCTACATTATCCGTATAGTGCGTTCGATTGAGTTTGAATAAAGATAACTTGAATGATCACACTATTGGTCGAGTTTATCCTAGTGGCAACTCAACTGAACACTTAAAATTAAGTTTCATTTGTAGAGGGATCGGTTTAGTTCTGTGAAATTGAAACTCGACTGATCAACATTCATTCTCAATATCCATCAAGGATCGATCGAGTTGGCAACTTGACCAATGAAGTGCCTGTGATGGATATTACAAAATGAATTTTAAGTAATAAAACATTGGAATTAATTGACCCTAATTTTTTCACATGATAGACATGGTAACTAGGGCGGCAAGCGCCACGACTGCGTCTAGTTCTACATGAGAGGGTCTGTCGGCCTAGGTTCCACCATAACCCCCTAGGGCTGTGTTACAACCCCATTTTCTTGAAAATATAATGTAAGGTGTATTTCCCTTTTAAGGAATAAATGATATCCTTTTCTATGAATTGTGATAAACTTCATGAGAAATGGCTTTGATTGATTGATTGTGGGCCTTGTTGGCCATTGAGCCCAATTGAAAAGAAAAGGGAATTAATAAGGAAAAGAAATTGTTTTAATAAAAGAGAAATATGAGAAATTGACAATTAAGAGAAGATAAAGGCAAACCAAAATTCCCCAATATAGGAATTCGTGCCTTTATGATTTCTTGAGGTCCAAGGGACCCAAAACAACAAGATAATCATAAAGGAAAAACGAATATAAATTAATTTTGAATAAATTAATGAGAAACTTGGGAGAGAAGTAATCCTTCTCATCCATTGCAATCTATTTCCCAAATTTCGTATAAAGTTAGATAATGACGAGACACAACTTTCCTTAAAATTTGAGAAATGAAGGAGTTATGGTTTAGGAGGAATCAATTTTGCAAGTTATATTGGTTTTGGGGAATTAATTCTGAATTAACAGAATAAGACATCCCTTTGCTTTGAACGCAAATAATCTGATCCATTGGATCCTGATCCACCGCTGGGTGCTCTTCTCTTGAGTCCCACTGGGACTGTGTTTCTGCGAGACACCAGAGGGACTTTATCTCTTGATTTTCTCGTAATCCTTTGGTTTTGCCAACTGGCGGAGATTCCCACTGGATCTAGGAGATGAAACTGTGGGGAAACATCCCCTGTTTGATGCGCTTTGGTCCTGGTTTTGGGAAACACCCAAACCAGCAGGTACCCTGCCTCGACCCTATAAATAGGGGAGGATGATATGAGGCACCGACATCTCTTTCGTCTATCCCAAACGCTGTAGAACGATGCAAGGCTCGTGAACGTGCATTCAATTGCTCGATTCGTGTCGACCTGCACTCTCAACTGCTCAAAGGTCATCGTCGGAGTCCGGCGTGTGGTGGACGACCTTGGTGTGTCATCCGTGAGCAATTGGGAGCGTCGTCAAGTTCGAAGGGGGGTGGCAGAACTCCCTGTACCGTCGGCGTGAGTAGAGGACAGCCGGAGCTCGAATTCAACCATCGAGTTGACCTCCTGGATCTGCTGCTCGATGTAAGGAAGAAGAAGAGCAATTGAGGGCCTTTTACACTTCTACCCTCCGCATTCTCTTTATAGGTAAAGGGCACCTTCGTCCTTCGCTCCCTCTGTTTACAAAAGATAAGCGCGCTCCTTCAGGGCTGTTGGATCCTCAGTGGATCCAAGGCCCATGGTTCAGGCGGTCCTAGTCTTTTTGGAAAATAGCAAATAAATTATAAAAGGGGTTTCTCATATAAAAATCGTATCTTGAGCTAGGAAAATCTGATGAGAAAACTTAATACATGAAAAGTGATCAGAAAAATAAGAGGAATATATTAAAATAGTTTTGACATCTAAATCTATCTCTTTTTGTAAAAGAGTATATTTTGGGAGGAAAATGTATTAATTTGTGATTAGAAACCCTAATTGATTATCAAGGATATATTTAGTCTTGCAATTAGGTTAATTCGAATATGTTTAACTTGATTAATGATTAAGATGGTTTTTAACCTGTTTTGATGATAGAATTACATGTTTAGGGTTTTTAATTCAATATGTTGATTAATATGTTTAGAAACCCTAAATTAGAGAAAAAGAAAGGAAAAGTTATAGTAATCTGAAAATTAAGGTTTTTATGATCAAAACCTGATCTTTAGAATCTTAATGGAAAATTAGACAAGGAATTAGGGTTTGATGTATATTTTGATAAAAGTGAAATAAAATTGTAAAAAGGGTAATGAAACCCTAATTTTCAAGAAACCTTAAAATTGGAAATCCTAAGGAATAAAATGAAATTGGATAAGTATTGATAAAAGGAAATTGCAATGTTTATTTCAGGATTTCTGTGCACCTTTCTTGCTTGCCTGGACTTTCTCTCTCTACATAAATTTTGTCTTCAAAACCTGCGATACAGGTATGTGGTTACGCTTATGACTACCCGAATTAGTTTTCTGGGATTTTGTCGCAGTTTCCATCGTGACTTGAATTAAACTATTGGATGTTTTAAGTCATGCAAATTATAGTGTGAATATGACTATCACCTAAGAATTATGCCTACTAGCTCAGATCCTAGTCCCCTCTGTAGCTTAATGGGTTGACCTAGTAAAAGGCTACCAATGAGGTAGGCCCATCAGGTCACTAAATGACTTAGTAAATGGCTACCGATGGGGTAGGTCCATCAAGTCACATTTAGTTAGAGATTGGACTACCTATGAGTAGTTCCATGCGACTCAACCCTAGATATTGATCTACCTGTTCGGTAGGATCATGCGGGGTTTATTGAGGATCTACTGTGTGAGAGAGGTAGTATCCATGTCCACTGCAGGGACAACACAGAAGAAGGGGATAGGAAGGGATTGAGTAAACTGCTTAAAATGTGATTTGAATGTTAAATGATAATTGGTTGTTTACATTGTTAATATAGTTGCACAACTTTTTTTGTAATCCCCCACATACCAGCTTTATTCTGATCGTGTATTTGTTTGTCGGCGTTTTAGGTACAAACCCTAAAAGAACAAACAGTAAATTGCCACCTTGCAAAATAAGAAGTAAAGCGCAAGGAGGATTAGATAGAG
Organism: Alisma plantago-aquatica; assembly: GCA_963693085.1. NCBI lineage: Eukaryota > Viridiplantae > Streptophyta > Magnoliopsida > Alismatales > Alismataceae > Alisma > Alisma plantago-aquatica. Next base: position 344,530,520 of record OY856411.1, on the reverse strand, counting down.
CAATTCCAGTAAGGGATAGGTAGTTTCCAAAAGTTTCAAAAGGTAAATAAAGTTTTAAATTTTTCCTGCCAATATTCAGTTTAGTAGTAGAATTTCATAATTATCATTGATTATTTGTTGAACCTTTGATCCTGTTAATTGATTAACGGCTCTGACCTTCGGGTCTCCCTTAATTGGGGGTTACCGGGAGGCGGGGTCGTTATAATTGGTATCAAAGTGTAGGTTCTCCATCTAATCATTAATAATTATTAAATTTTACAAATTCCTTAGAACCAAGGGAGTTATTAGAGGATTTTCCGAAAGACTGAGGTGACTAGAAAAGGATCACATCCGGGGGCTGGCAAAATTTTCCTCCGCACTGCTAGTCGGAATACGAGCTAGGTTTCTAAGGAAAGAGTCAAAATTGTCTCCATAAATAGAGAAGTCATCCATGAACACCTCTGTGACAGTTTTTGTAACATCCCTGACTTGGGTTATGCTTTAACACTAGATGTTTTTCTTAATAAAGTTAATTATATGCTTTCTCTTATCTCTTGAAAAGAAATTAAGGCTCAAGAGGAACTTATGTTACAATTTTAGTCCTTTTTGAATAATGTTGAAATAATGTTTTGCTTATTTTGGACTAATGTGCAAATCACCCAAGTTGAGGGGTTAACTTGCAAATATTACATGATAAAATGTTCCTCAAGTGTTTAAGCATCATAAGAATGAAAATGATGTAGAGGTATGGCTTGTGCAAGCCTGAGCACCAAGAAAGGGCTTGTTAAGCAATGTTTGTGCATTAAAACCTAGTTTTGGTGTAATGTGCAATTTACCCAAAACCTAGGGTTCCATATGCAAAATACCATTGCATGAAGATGTTTACTCGAAATTATGTTTACTTAAACTTAAGTGCGCCATCGGGGATGATTGTTATGTGCCTCGATTTTATTGATCCGGTTGTCAATTACACTATAAAATTTAATAATACTTTTTTACACTGGCACGATAAGTTGGATTCGCATGAGCCGTACCAGTGTAAAAGAAAGGTTCAAACTCCCTTCACGTGATCTGATTGTAAAATTTGGTACAAAATTTAATAAAACTTGCCATCTAATTGTCTATTATGATATTAGCTATTGCTTTCATTATATCGTAACCATCCAAAATAAACTTGTGGATAAACAACAAACTGTGGCAGGATATAATAGAAGATGAAAATAATAGGCAAAATGCCAAAATAGCATGTATTCAACGGCATAATCAGGGGAAAGTAGAGGCCACGCGCCCCCCTCCTAAAAAAATAAAATCTATACAAATACTCATGTACATATATGTTTATGCATAGATTGTATTATAAATAAATTCTAGTGTGAGTTACATATAGCGAGATTCACCTACATTGGTCTTCAAGTTGTTGTAATTTGTCTTCAAATTGAATGTAAAATATATAGAATGTACCATGCTACTATAACAAAATGTAAAGTTCGTCCAATGGTTCGTATGACAATTGCTTTCCTTGTATTCCCATGTTCAAATCTCAGTTTATCAAGCATTTTGTTGGCCCCACCCAAGAGCAAACTCCGAGATCCGCCCCTGCATGCATTTATACCAATTTCATTGTCATAAGTACAAGAGAAGAGTAGGCACTTTCCTACTCCATTTGACAATGGATTCGAAAACTCATGAACATAAAAAAATAGTTTTTACAATATTTTGTGTTACAACATGAATAACAAGGAAAAAACTGCTAGAGAGTAACAAAGGGACCGACCCATCTCCCATCTTGTGATAGACATGGTAACTAGGGCGGAAAGTGCCACGACTGCCTCTAGTTGTACATGTGAGGGTATGTCGGCCTAGGTGCCACCATAACCCCCTGGGGCTGTCTTTATGTCTTGCCCAACAAGATCAACATATTTGGGTGGTGTTTTTGGTCTAGCCTCCCTGCTTCCTCCTTGTGCCCCTTCCTACGACGGTTGTGAGTTGAATCATGGATAGAGCCTCAACTATAGTTGTGAAGCGGTGTCGAGCACGAAATAGAGCCTCTTTTTGTTGATGGTTATCCTTCGTGGAGGTATAGAGCTCATGTGTAGCCTCCCTGGATCCCAACTTTTACTCAGACAAACTTCCTTTATCCCCTCTTTCTTCTATCATTTGTTTCCTATGATGGAAACTTCTCTATATGTTAGTCATCATTGATTGGTGTTTTATCCGTCTGCATTCTTTCTATGATCCTCTCTTTTTAGAGAGTGATGATATTTCTTATTGTGTCTAGGTTTTTCTTTTCCCTTTGTGTGATCTTGTTGCTAGGTTATATAGTTTCATTCAAAAAGATAACTCATTGCTAGAATATTGACCTCATCCATGTCTAACACAACTCTTTGCTCAAGTTGAAGGAACTCCTCATGATAAGTTGCTTTTTCCATCATCATAGAGGAGGAATCAGTACAGAAACACTTTATTCTCAATATGATATGGATTATAGTAATTTATTGTTTGTAAACTCATTCTTTGTAGGTTCTGGTGGTTTAGTGCTAACCGCTTGTATATTATGTATGTCTTATGAGTAATGAATCAACCTATTTCTCCAAACTAAAAGAAGAAATGTAAGAGAAGAAAAACTATCATATCTAAAATACACTAGACATTACATAATAGAAAGAAATGCAAGAGACAAAACACGATTGAGTTCTCTACCCATTTCAATGAGTTGACACTCAACATGGGCCTCTTTGACCTCACTCTGATGGGCCAATAGTACACATTCCAACTAAAATAGTTGATCGAGTTGTTGTACAGGGTCATCAGTAGTGAATCATGGCTGATGACCAACCCCAATTACTCATAAATGAGTGCTACCATGTGAAACATCTGATTGAAACCCCTACCGACCAAAAGATATTTTTATAATAGTATTCTTGCATACCTATAGGTTTTGAGGACATCACATTGTTCCTACCCTTATCCTTCTTAATGAGTAATTTTAAGGTTGAAGAAAACTCTAGTGTTTATTATAGATTCATTAATAATTAAAAATCCATTAGCACTTGGTGTGATATTCTGGTTGATTGAACATCTAATTTGAGGGTAAACTTGTTCCTTGATAAGTCAAAATCATACTATGAGTATACAATGAGATTTAAGACCATGCTTGTGGAAAGGGTATTAAAAATACCTGAGGAACTAATTAATTATCATTTCAAAATTTTGTCAAACTTTTCCCTAAAATTTTAGAGAATTCATTTATGAATCCAACACAATAACATTGACCCAAACTTGTGTTCAAATAAGAACGTTGTTGCACTTTTAGTAATCACATGGAACTACCATCAGTTGATAATAACTGGCCATCAGCCGATGGGCCATCTTATGATAAGCCGCTTTTTGATGGGTTGCCTTCAAAAGGTCCCACAAAATGATGAAGATTTATTGTGTAGTTGTCTTATATAGCTAATGATGAGAAAAGCCATAAATTTTGATATTCGTATCGAAATTTTACAAATTCTTGTTCTTTGGATTTATATTTCAATCATCCTCACAAAAGGATTCTAAAACACAACAAAGATGAATGGAAAGGCATTTTTACGGAATATTTTGGAGGAGGATGTAAAGATCTAGGAGAACATAATACCTAGCTATAGATCCATCATGGTAAGTTCATTTTCACTATGTATTCCTTATATGTTGCTCTTTCTCTTGCTTAGAGTCTACTGTAGCACTCACCATAGGTTCTCCTTTACCTCACCTCTTCATCTTCTACCTCAGGAATGCTACGTTCTTAGATACAAACCTAATATTGGGATGTTTGAAGGTACTATTTTTGAACTTTTAGCTCAAATTCTTTCTGAGTAGGCCAAAATCGAGGCATATCAAGCCTATATTCGAGTAACCTAGGATCAGATCCAGGTGAGTGGAAATTTATCTTTCAGCTATGGTTTTCAATTATATTAAGCAAATGTCAACAACATGAATTGACATGTTTACTTTTTTCACTATTCTTTGTTGGAAAAGCCCTAATTCAAATTTCTAAGGTATGAAGGATTGCAATAGCAAGAAATTAAGGGTAGTTGAGTGATTTGAGTTGTAGAATGCATGGATATGATTTGTTTGGATTGCAAAATTGGTAATATGTCTTTGTGTATCTGGAATTGCAGAAAAGACTCAAGAATGAAATAAATGCTAAGAAGTACTATTAAATATTTTAATTATGAATATGCGATGATAAAGTGCATTGTTCCTTCTAATGTTTATTACGTATGCTTGGCTTAGCTAGTTCAAACTACATTTGGTTCTTAATATTAGTTGTTTAGCACAAATCTATTAGATCAAAATGAATGTCATTCAAAATAGTAGATAATAACTCAGTTGAAATAACAACTCGATTTATGTCATTTGAAAGTAAAAGCTTTATCTATGATTTTTTAGTATGATTTTCAAAGAGTACATATATAGAGTAGAATTAAAAGTGAAAGTGGAATGACTAAAAGGTAAATCTTAGAAAAGATCAGTACACGATTGAACAATATAACCAAAGTATTATTAGACATTTAGATTCATTGAACACAATAAATTCCTTGTAGAGGTCTTTTGCACTAGAATAAATAAAATGACTTACCCACTGGCATCATGCTGGAGAGGAAGCCAGAGCTTTCTAGTGGTACATAAGGGTTTAAGCCAAGTGTGGACGAACTCTTCAGTTATAAAAAAGGTATCCAAAATCAAAATGAGATTCCAGTGATACCCAATGATATTCAACAGTCACTGGAGATTTATGTGGTTCTAAGTGTTCATTATAGTTACAGTAAGGTACCCAACATTAACAAGGGATCTCGATGTATCTAGTTCAATTACTACTTAGTGAGTTAGTTCTTGTTGAACCATTGATGTATGCAGTTTATGCCATAGTGCATTGACTCTCTGCTTGAGTACCTAAGTTCAGAGGAGGAGTTCAATTTACCAGTCTTCTAATATAGCTACCAAGGACATACGTTATAAGGCTCGTTGTAGTCTGAGTATGTAGTTAGGGGACTTAGAATCCCACATCGACTTTAAGGCTTGTATGATAAGAATGTAGATCTATGTGATGCTTTAACATGTTGTGGTACACTTTGATGTTTGGGTCCATGAATGAATATAGTGATTAAAAGATTAAGTAGTCAGAGTAAAGAGTTTATTCTTTAGTTATTTCTAGAATTTTGATTAATTAATGGTTTCAAAAGTTTTTCTAGCCTATTTCGTTATTAATGGTTCTTCTTATCATTAAATTTGTTGCAATTCTCTAAAGCAAAATATTTGTATTATATTGTATACTTGGTAAATTTCCATTCTCTAAGCCATTAGCTCACACTCTACTGAAAAAAAAAATTTAGGTAACCTTGTGGATTATGGAAATAAAAGCACGTTTATAAGAAGTCCTTCCCCGAAAGGAGTTAGTATAGTTTTATGTTGAGATAGTCAATCTCGGTCCCTGTCACTCTAGGTCTTACTTTAAAAAACTAAAGTGTTTTTGTATTCAAGTATAAAGCATTACAACTTCCTTCTATGTAGAATGTTTGTGAAATATACACTTCACATAATGAGTCAAACCATCAAGGGATGAATAACAATGGTTCATTTGGAATGTTTTTGAGATGAAATTTATTATGGAAGGATTTTATCTGGGAGTCAAGATTGTATACATAAAATGAAAAAGAAAAAGAAAAAGTTCAGACGTGTTTTGTTTAGCTAGATTAATCACCACATACCTTAATCCTTTGGTCAAATAGATATTGTTGGATTCGGGACTTGATATCTTGATATTAGAGCTTAAGGTAAGTTGTTTGGGACCATTAAGTTGGATAGCTAGAGTCATAAGTGTGGTAATTAGGAAGGGATGTGGTTATGATCTAGGAATTCTAAGCATGTAGATAACATGGCCCCACACCAGAATACTTAGGTTGACCAGTATCAAGATAGTCTATCTATAATACCATGTATACCATACACAGACATGTAGAGGAAGGATGGGCTAGAAAGAGAACTTAGAAATATTACTGTTAAACAACCTAAAAGTAACAAAAGAATCAGATCATATAGATATAATATAATATCACTTTTATTTTATGTTCTAGGTTTTATTTTGAATTATAGAAGTGAACTTACCTGTGTGAATGTTACATATTTAGTTCATAGAAGTGTATGGTTGGATTGAAGGTTGTTGTGCATTCATAATTTACATCAGACATTATTTTCCTTGAAAGAAGCAAATTAAAAGTCATTCTAATATGAGTTTCCCTAAGTGAATACCCTTTTCATATGTTTTATATAAATAGGAGTTGGTTCACCCTTAGTAGCGCTTTGCTTTAGTACAACAGGGTTGGGCTAGTATAGCTGGAAGGATGCATTATTGGATCTAATGACTCCAATCAATAATCTAAGAAGAGTAAACTCTAGATATAGTAAATCCAAAATGCAAAGAGAATGTGGATAAACTTGGATATTGAGATCCGAGTGAATGGGTGGAACTACCAAAACTCAACTAGAATTAATAATTTTGTGTATAGTTTGACCATAAATAAGACACACTAATTTGATGCATGAAGGAAGAAAGAATATAATTCTAGAAAAGAATTAATATGGAGAATATGAAATTATTAAGAGCATAAAAAAGGAATGATAAGAACCCATTGTAAATGGTGATTGACAAAGAAATAGAGTTAAATTAACTCTAACATAGGGCAATCACATGAAGGAAAGATGAGAAGGTGGTAGTGAAGAAATTCAAAAATAGTTTAAAGAAGATATATTTTTCAGAATAGAACATATTTACAACAAGGAATATAAAGGATTTTGGTGTCTCTCAAGTTAGGAAATTTTAGACAAAAATAGAGATTCTAAAGATAAAGATGGGTTGATGTTAGAACTAAAAGTAAGATTAAATTGTTACTATAAGCTGAGAATGTACAAAAAATAGTCAAACTAAGGTTGAAAATCAGTCATTAATCAACTACTGTCAACACGCTTGTCGAAGACTACAACTATCTTACAGCCTTGTCAACCCTCATGTTTGACAGACCTGTTGAACTCCAAGACCGATAGCCAAAAGTCCAAAAGTCATCGACTAAAAAACAATAAGAGTGTGTCAATGTACCTCAAGATACATCATTTTTTTATAAACCTCAATAGTAAGTTTGACCAACTTTCTTCTACCAATATATGGAATTGGGTCGTTCATTGAAAATTAACATAACACCTCCTACTTGTACATTACTTCAACTTGCATAACCTTAATGTGTACTTAAAATGTCATCCTCATGTGAAAAAGAGTCTAATTGGAATCTAGCCATATGAATGTGAACATGATTTTCAAAAATAAAAACATATAACAAACACTTGAAACTACCTCAACATCAAAAGTATCTTATTACTTACTTGGAAACGAGTCCTATAATCATATATTGGGGTTTCATGGTATAAGACAACAATTGGACCAACTTTGGGTTGTGTTGGTAATATAGTGGGGTCTATTATTTCTAGTTTTATTTCTTTGGGTTATAAAATCGTAGAAAGATTGGGATCTAATAGACAATCGCCCTAGCATGAATAACCCTAAACACAAAATGTTTGTTAACATGGTGGAAATTCATATAGACAAATGATGAAGAAAGAACATGCGAAGAGAACTGAATTTTATAATAAACCAAGACATTCCATTCAGATTTTTGAATAATGAAAGGTCAAGAGTAAAAGAGTTGAAGAATGTTAACAAATACACTAAGACGAAGTATTACTAAAAGTATCAAATTAAAAGGTATTGGTTGAAAATATGAAATATAAGATCATGGTAAGACATAAAAAGCCAAAAATATAGAAAAGGGAAGGATGTACGTAGTTAAAGAGAATGGTTTTGTGATACAGATGGGATATCAATATATGTGCCTTTACAAATAAATATTTCTCTTTTTTGAAACTTGTGCCATTATAGAGTAATTAATTGTTCTGCTTTGATGTATTTTAATAGATCCCTTGGGACCATATGTGATTAGTAATGATATATTTAGTAATAAATAGAAGTGTAAGTTACATAAATGTGAATGGTAGGAACAACATAAAAGATTAGTGCTAAAATAAAAGTTTGACCCTTATACAAGATATATGACTTGGGTATAACACATCTTATATACTGAGCTTAAATATCAATCATGTAAGAAGAATGTTGATTAAACTCAAGAATAAAAATAGCTAAGAGATATTATGAATAGTATTTATTAAATTCATATTAATGATTATAAATGAGAACTAAAGGGATAGTATAATAAAGTTGCACAAAAGAATTAGAATATTCCACAAAATGATATGTGGATTATAAGTTCAGAGATAGTTTGCTTGTTAAAGAAAATGTGATAGTGATAATATGTTAAACAATTCATGAAACGTGATAATGATTTATCGATTAGATTGAGTTGGATGAGAGAAAAGTAGTAAGATAATGTTTGATGGGATATATATTTGATTTGCATACATATTCTCCTTTTCTTGTATATTCCTTGATTGATTACAAAGAAAAATAAATATACAATGAAGGTGAACTTATGAAAAAATAAGGGGAACATTCAAATGTTTAGTTGAATACAAAAGTAAAACTAGAAAATTGTGGGGTATGAAATTAAGATAAGTAATTCATTTGCCACCATGATTGGGATAAGTTCATAATTAAAAGGCTCGTATCAGAAGTTACAAGTACTTGTAATTAAGTTTCTAACTGTGCTAGAAATAAATAAAACCCACATACCTAATCAAGAACAACTTTCTTCCTCCTTATTTGTTGAAATTTAGGATCAGTGTATTTTGGAAAACTCTAGAACCTTTAAATAACCTTGAGAAAATGGCTATCCTTGTTTAGATAAGATTTTCACTCTTTCTTAACAAACCTCAAACAAGTTCTAGATAAGATACCTATATCAGACATGTTGATGTTAGTAGTATTAGCGCATTTGGATTATTTCTCATCCCTATTACCCTTAGATGCTTTTCTGTTGTTCATCTACCCATTGATATCTCTAGTTGTAATAACTACACATTTACATGTCAACACTATAGTAATTAAAATATAGTTTAGTGTATAATCGTTCCAGTGGATTGACATATTATGTCTTACATAACCAAGTTAACTTTTTATTTAGCCACCTTATGAGTCAATGTTGAACAAATTTCAAAAGGGAGATTCATATGAAACTATCACTAGATACAATTATTGGCCTCCTGCAAATAAAAGTAGGTGATAGGTTGACCTTTCTATGGTGTATCCCTTCTGATTTTAGTATGTATGTTAAGCAGAAGACTATAGAGATGTGTTATCCTCCTACTGATATAGTGGAATTTAATTTCCTAAATCTATCTAAAATAGACTATCCTTCTTGTAATAATGAAATTGCATATAGAGAGGTGATATATATCTCATCTAATGAGGAGAGTGACTCATGAATGTTCCCAAACTTTGAGCAAGATTTTTAATCTTTTCAACTTACATAACTTCCAATCTTAGACAAAAGGACAAATGATCAGTAAAGAGAAACAATTTATAATATGCAAGAAGGCATGAATAAATATTTGGAATATCTTGTACAATGGTAAAATTACAATATGTACAATTTTTGAGGGCATACTGAGGATGCAAAAGCTGGTTTAGCCATGTACACATCTGTCACAAACCCAATAAAAGGAAAAATCAGTTATGATTGTGTCTCCATTGATTTGTAGATCATTATAACTCAGTTTTGTTAACTCATGTTTACAGTTTATGGGGCTTAAGGATTTGAATCTTATTAGGATAATGGAAATATATGTGTTTTATTTTGTTAAGTTATGATGTATACATAGCTATAATAAAGTATAACAAAGTAAGTTGAAAAAGCAAAGATGAGACTTCCAAATAAGGGTGGAACCTCAAGAAAGTATATTTTTGTATTAATGATAATTAATTATGTAACTTAGCATGTGATAGAAACATTCTTTTTGTTTTTGATATGGCTAAATGTATTATAATTTTTACTTTGAAAGTCATATATAGAAGAAAGCAGGTGAGATTACAAATGAGTAAGACATGTGAGCTAATATATGGAAAAATATTATTATTATACTATTCTTGCATACCTATAAGTTGAGGATGAAACTCCTTAAGTGGAATATATTGTTACAACCCTTATATTGATTAAATGATAATTTGAGTTTCAAGACTATTGTAGTTTTTATTGTAGTTTCATTAATAGTTACAACTTCATTAGCACCTTTTATGAAATTGAGGTTAATTAAACATTTAATATAAGGTTAAAGTTGTTCCTTGATAAGAAAAAATCATTTTTTGAACATACTATGAGGTTTGAGCCTTTATTAATATAGTAATATCCACACATGATCGTGGGAGGAACATTGAAGATACTTGAGGAATTAACTAGTAAAGAGATAATTATTTCATAAATTTATTTGATTTTTGCTTTATAATTTTAGACAATTTGATTATGAATCCAACACAGAAGAGAGTAAACAAAATTGGATATAAAATAAGAGAGGAATTTTTAAAAATCAACAAAACTACACTGGTTGACAACCAACCAAAAATCAACCGATATACGACCTTCTGATAGGCCCATTGATGATGTCACCTTCTGACAGGCCCTCAAACCAATAGAAATGAGTTGTGCAACCGCCCATCACAACCAAACACAAAAAAATCTATAACTTTTGATATACAAATTGGAATTTGATGAACTATGTTTTGTTCATCAACACCAGAGTCTTAAATAGAAGAAAATACAAAAAAAATCAATATATTTAGGATACAAACATGAAAAATTGGGAGAATAGAATACTTAGCTAAAGATCTATCATGATAAGTTCATTTTAGCTATAGATTCTTTCTTTTTTCATCTTTTGATTTTTCCAAGTTTATTATAAGACTAATTAATAGTTTCTCTTTTACCTTGGCACTTTATTATCTTCCTCAAGTAGGCTATGTTCAGATGGAAAAACCTATGTTTGGCTATTGGAAGGTGGTTTGATGTTTTTAGATCAAATCCAATTTGACTAGGCCAAAATTTGGGCATACAAAGCCTAGATTCGAGATCTGTGACCTAGGATCAGATATTGGTGACTGGATATTTAGTTTTTGACCATGAGTTTCACAAATGATAAGACAAGCATGAAGAATGTCTATTAACTTATTTACCTTTTTACTATTTTTATTTCAGCAAGCCATAATTCAGAATTCTAAGGTACGAGATATTGAAATAGCTAGAAATTTTTGGATGTTGAATGATTTTTGTTGTAGAATACATGTATATAATTTGTTTGAATTCCAAAATTAGTAAAATCTAGAGCCACAACTGTATCCAGAATTGCTCTAAATCCTCAATAATGAAATACATCTTGAGAATTACTACTATATAGTTTGATTTTCTTTTAGTTATGAATTATAAATGATGAAGTGCATAATTTTATTTCTAATGTTATTTATTTGATGATTGGTTTATCCAGTTCAAGCTAAAGATAGTTGTTAATACAAGAAATTTAGTATTGGTCAGATAGATTAAAATAATTAACATTCAATATTGAAAGAAACTAAATCCACGGTGATTGAAACTTAGTTTATGTCATTTCAGAGTTGCAACTTTATCGATATTGTTTGACTATGATATTTATCTAGTAAATGCAGTATAGAGTTCAAAGTAAAGACAAGTGACCAAATTACATGATAAAGCTAAGAAAATCATAGTATATCATTAAACAATGAAACTATAGAATTATTGGACATTTAGTTGCCCTAATAATTGTAGATTTCTAGTGAAGGTTCACACCGCCTTGGAGATAATGACTTACTAACTAGCACCGTTGGAAAGAGGAAGTCGGAGCATGTCAGTGGGGCACAAGGGGTTAAGCAGATGCACCAGATAAATGTCCTTCTTGAAGACTATTTCATTTTTATTTTTGTGCATTATTTGGTCATTTTCATATTAATTTGTGCATGATTTACTATCATTAGCTTATGATACTTAATTTTATCAAATTAATGTTATTTTAATGTTTTTGAATGATTTATTATATTTCAAGAGGTTATGTTCATTTTTTGTGTATTTCAGGTAATCTACACAAATCTACACAACTCGGTACTATCGACATTGGACTTTTTGGTATCGACACTTGCTTAGAGATAAAAAGAAAGCGAGAATGCTCAATATTACTGACTTTAGGATTTGATACTACCGACAACATCATAGTGATGGATTCAAGATTAATTGAGGAAACTTGGTACTATCGACTTCAAGCTCGGTAATACCGACAACTTGCCATGTGGTTGCAACTATCAAAGGAGTCGGCAATACCCACACCCAGTCGGTAGTATCGACATGTCAGTATCTGGAAGATCCAAAATCAAGTCTAATCTGACGGTTGAGGATTTACTTTGCCCTAAGTCACTTCTATGATTTAGAGGAATTTTGGCCAACCCTATATATCTCATTATATCCCGTTGGATGGCAGCCGACAGCAAAGAGAGGAGAAAATGAAGAAGACCACATTCTGGATGATCTGGGCACTTCTAGTGGATAGATTTATAACTGGAAGGTAGCAAATCAGCACATGCGTGAAAGGGGATCCTTTGGACCATCTTCTTCAGGGGTTCTTTAGTTTTACTAATGTTTCACACATTTTTCTTATTCTCTTCCATGTACTTAATAATGGATATCATACAGGGTTAAACTCCCTATTCATTACGACCCATAAGTAGCTCAATTATGTATCATAATTGACTTTTCTGCTTTAATATATCTGTTTCTCTGAATTTCTAGAATTTTTTCTATGAGTGTCTCATGAACTATTGATGAATGCAAATTCATCCCAAGTTTAGCTACATTATTAGTCTAGTTTAGCATTCATATAACATAGTTTTCATTAGGATAGCTTTGTTTTGATGTACATAGATTTTTATGTCACATTGTAGGAATTTGATACTATTCTTGATCCCTTTTGCTGGTTTTGAATTATGTCACTCTGTAGTAAGTTTTTCTAGGGGGTCTGTCTTCCCTTCAGCAGGTGGGAGTTGATAGGAGGATGCCTCCCATGGGGTGTGGAGCAGCGCCCCAAAAAAAATTGGATTTTGAGCACTTTCAGAAGGCATATTGATACACATAATTTGTGTATTACACCAAAATTGACCCATCGGTCGACATGCCGATCAAACTTTAATTTTCAACAAATATCAACCATCAACAAACTCATTGACACTTTTTTCGATACCCCATACTGGACAACTTCATCGATCCACTAGATTAACGTATAGGATGTCGACATACAACTCATCGATGAAAAAGGTCAACACTTATGTCGACCTCCCATCTCGACATTGTCATTGGACAGTAGGTGATAGGAGATCATCCCATCAGTTGAAACTCATGTTGACATGCTTATACACAACTACTGGATAGCCTTGTCGACCCTCAAGGTCGATAGTCCCGTCGAATGACAGTCCGATGATGGGATGTCCAAAACTCGTCGATCCTCAAGGTTGACATACCTGTCGATCGAGAACAAATGTCTGACCCAGATGGAAACAGGCTAACAACCTCAACCCTATAAATAGGCCTCTAGTGCATTTGTACAACTCATCTCAGATTTACTAGAGACAGAACATGTCGAGAGGCTTCCGCTGAGATCTGAGAAAGGACGAGACATGTCGACCTAGCTAGTTCTATCGACGTAGTGGGACGACGCCTATCTACCCCAAGCACATATCGACTTATCCTTTCCCTCTACAACTCTAAAGCCATCAATTCCCCTCTTGGATGATCAATATCTTCCCCAAGCTTCTTTTCATCCACCTACTTCTGCTGCAAGTCAGGGTCAGCACCTGAAAAAGAAAGAAGCAAGATCGTCGTTGCACACCATGTCGAGCCTTTTCTGTTGCCATCATGATTGTGATGGTGTCCTCTTCCTCTTCATGTAATATTAATCTCTCCATGATGAGGGAGTGGTTTCTTCACTAGGGTGTGAGGACTATCTCCACTACTCATTTCTTGCTATTTCATTCATATTCTTATTCTTGTATGAACTCGTATAATTCATAGCCAATCATTTATTGCATGTTTTTTGGATTGATTACCTGCTTTACATGATTTATTATAATCTTTTACTGTGACAACTTCAACGGTTAAGATTTGAATATCAAATAGCTTTAGTTGATACTCTGATGAGAACTTCTAATGGAAAGTCTATGGAGTAGTAGATAGAGGATTTGTATGTAATGAGACATCGAGCTTACATGTATATCTACTCATGCAAGTTTTTGATGCCAAAAAGGGAAACTTGCAAACTCCAATTATACCTTCATACATGTTTCGATTTGAATGATTATGTAGTAGTGGCGGTGAAACTCAGTTTCACCCTACTATTTCCATCCATTCATAACTAGAACCTTAATCTAGCTCTTTTTATTCTTGAAATCTAAGATTAATCAAACCAATCTCAATGTTTGTGATAAATAATAGTTCTTTATAGGTTACTTTGATTAGATAATTCTTAAAAAAGTTGTCCCTTGGGATTCAATCCTCAACTATACTGTGATAAGATATGTCTACATGTGGGTGGTGTTATTGCACTTTTGTTTTGGTAAACTCTGGGAATCTCCTTCCTAGTGAGTTTGCAGTGCGATAATGTTCCACGTCAAATTTTGGCATCATTTCCAGGGACAATGGGATTTTTTTATCTTTGCTACTTATTTGGACTACTTAGGATTTTCTTTTTCAATTGATGTTATTGCATATCATCTTGAACAAATTCTTGGTCTAAACCATCTAAAGTTAGCTTCCATTACTTTTCAAGTGGAAATTCGTGTGCATGCGACACTTTGCTAGCATCGACTCGATGACCCCCATCGACCCCAGATTGAAAGAATTGACCACATGTTCCTTCTTGAACAAAGATGCAAGATGAATGATGAGGAGGTCAACCATAGGGTGCAAACAACCCTAACTGCACAAAGAGAGAGGCTCTTGGATGGGGTTAGATCTGTAGTACAAGTGAATCAACAAGTAGCCATACAAGCATAATGACAAAGAGAGCTACAATCTTTCTCCATTCCAAAGGTTGTAGATGTATGCAATCTAATTGTCCAACTTGCCAACTAAGCTGAGAACTTCAAAATCAAGACAAATTGGGTGACGATGATGCAAAAGAACAGATTTGGAGTACGCATCAGTGAAGACCCCCACGAGCATTTGCAAAAGTTCATAGATCTCTATGGTTTGAGTAAAAAAGGTGGCATCCCAAAGAGGTGATGAAGCTGAGATTATTCTACTACTCTCTCACCAATAAGGCTAGCGTATGGCACAATTCCCTAGATGATAACAACATCACAACTTGAGAGGAACTTCAGAACCAATTACTTAAGAAGTTCTTCCCACCCTCACTCACTTATCATCTCAGTGGGGATATCACTGTCTTCAAGAAAGATCCATCCAAGACTCTCTTCAAGACCTGGGAGTGATTCAAGGAGTTGCTGTGAAAATGCCCTCATCATGGCATACTCTTTCACAACTTCTTGAACATTTCTATAGGGGAGTTGATGATGAAATCAAGTGATTCCTTGATTCCACCTCTAGTGGAGATTTCATGTGGCAAAGCTTTGAAGATCCTTGGAAGGTTGTCAGTAAGGCACCCGAGAACCAAGCTAATTGGGGTTCATCCCACAAGGGAGGAATCTTGAAAGTGGCAATGGCGGAAGATAAATCTGAATTGAAGGCAATTGCTGAATCTCTAAAGATGCTCTCCCTGAAGATAGACAACCTTGAGTACACCCTTCTAAATGGTGGGCAAAGAGGCCAATCCTCACTTCAACCAAAGGCATCCCCAGAAGTCTGCCAAGTCTGTAGTGCAGAAGTCCACATGAGTCTACAATGCATCCATCTCTACCAAGCCACTATGAACATGATCCAACCTTAGTTTGATAGTGTTCCTATCATTGAAGAAGTTAATGTTATCAACTACATTCCAAGACAAGGGTACTACAACCCCAAAATGCCAAGGAACCATCCAACATTCCAATATGGAAATCCAGATGGGGCAGACAATTCCCAACAGTTCTAATAAGGACTTACTCAGAATCAAGTTCAGTGTCCTCCCAACTTCCAACAATAGTGAAACTACAATAAGAACAATTACAACCATGGTCAGTATCGCAATAATTACAATCAAGTGCAACAAAAATATAACGAACAAGGGTATCTTCTCCTGGGGCAAGGTAGTCAGTAGAATACACCTGTCCCCAATCAAAAAAGATGCCTAGACACCATTGAGAAGATGTTGGAAAACCAACAAGCATACAACAAGGTAATGGTGGACCAACTCGCCCAAATTTCTACCTCTATTTTTCCTCCAGTCGAATCATTTGCAGGTCAACTCGATGGAAACCCTAAGCTCCAAGAAGAACAACTAAAGGCTGTCACTACATGCTCTGGATGTGTGTTACCTGAACCTCCAACCCCAGTCATCAACAATAATAGATTGATTCTTGAAGATGAAGAAGATGAATAAGTCACTCTAACAACTATACCAATAGCCACACCAACTGCACCAGTTGTTGAAACTCCAACAACTGCACCAACATCCATCCCAGCAAAAGCAGTGGTGGAACCTCCAGTGACTGATAACACGCCCAATCTCGAGAAGACACTAGAAGATGCACCAACCCATCCCACCATGGTCATGGTGCCCATCTACAAGCCCCGAGTCCCATACCAGATTCATCTAGATCAGACACAGATAGACTCAAGATTCATAAAATTCAAGGAAGCGATGAAGAAACTACATGTCGACATACCTCTCCTTGGCTCTCTTGCAAAAATTCCATCTTGGGAAAAGTTATTAAAGACCGTCCTCACTCACAAATACTCAATAGAGGAGATTGAGATTTTGAATCTAGCACTGATGACACCAAATATCATCATAAGTAAGATTCCAAAGAAATTAAAAGATCATGGATCTTTTGGCATCTCTTGTTTTGTGGGAGTAACTACATGTAGGAAAGGTCTAACTGATCTTGGGGCAAGCATTTCTATTATGCCATATAGCTTGTGCAAATGACTAGGCTTCACAACTGGCATCCTCCCTACTGATTCCATCTTGGGAAAAGTTATTAAAGACCGTCCTCACTCACAAATACTCAATAGAGGAGATTGAGATTTTGAATCTAGCACTGATGACACCAAATATCATCATAAGTAAGATTCCAAAGAAATTAAAAGATCCTGGATCTTTTGGCATCTCTTGTTTTTTGGGAGTAACTACATGTAGGAAAGGTCTAACTGATCTTGGGGCAAGCATTTCTATTATGCCCTATAGCTTGTGCAAATGACTAGGCTTCACAACTGGCATCCTCCCTACTGACGTTGTCATTCAACTTGCTAACTTTACAATGACTACTTCCATGGATATTGCAGAAGATATCCCTATTTATGTAGGTCCCAAGTCATATTACACATGTGACTTTGTCGTCATGGACATCAAGGAAGACCAGTGTTATCCTCTTATCTTTGGGCATCCCTTCCTTGCTACTATTCATGCACTCATTGATGTTGAAGAAGGCATCTTGACATTAAGGCTTGGGACAAATACTATTCACTTTGGAGTCTTTGAGAGTCTCAAAGGTCCCTCCATTCAAGAACAATGCTATTTGATTGATTGTGTTGACAAAAGGGAACAACTAAGACAAAGGACCACACTTCTAAAGATCCTTTGCAGACCCCACTCATCAATGCAACGCTCATGAATTTGATGATGAATAGGTGGAAAATTTTCTCTTTCTCCTAAGCTCTATCATAGAATATCTTTAGGCCGAGTTTAAAGATCTCAAATTTGCTTCCATCTTGAAAAAGAAGAACCTACTCTACTAGAGATGAAGCCTCTACCCGAGGGGCTCAAGTATGTTTTATGAGATGAGAAAAAGACATGCCTAGTCATCATCAATGCAGATCTGACTGCAACTCAAGAAGACATGCTATTGACCGAACTAAAGAAAAACCAGAAGGCAATAGGTTACAAGATGACCAATCTAACAGGTGTGAGTGAAGCCCTATGTATGTAAAAAATTAACATGGTCAAAAATTACAAGCCATCTATCGAGCCTCAATGCAAGCTAAATCCTATCCTAAAGGAGGTTGTTCACAAGGAGGTGATAAAGTTGTTGCTTTCTAGGATCATTTACCCCATCTTGAATTCACCTTGGGTGAGTCATGTGCAGGAGGTACCCAAGAAAGGTGGTACTAAAGTTGTTTTAAATAAGAAGAATGAGCCTATCTCCATGTGCACCATGATCGAGTGGCGCATGTGCATAGATTACCACAAGCTCAACAAAGCAACCAGGAAGGACCACTTCCCACTTCCATTTCTTGATCAAGTCATAGAGAGACTTGCACACCAGGAGTTCTTCTGTTGTTTAGATGGATATTCTATATTCTATCAGATTTCCATCCATCCCAGTGATCAAGAGAAGATGACATTCACGTGTCCCATTTCCACGTATGCTTTCCGTAATATGGCTTTTGGATTGTGCAATGCACCAGCCACTTTTCAACGTTGCATGTCCACCATTTACTCTGATTTTACTGAAAACATAATGGAAATCTTCATGGAGGACTTTTCAGTCTATGGAGGTTCTTTAGAAAATTGTCTACACAACCTTTGTCTGGTCCTAGAACATTGTGAAGAAGCACATCTAGTACTTAACTGGGAAAAATGCCCTCTTCATGGTGAAGGATGGCATCGGGTCTACTCTAGAGGCATTGAAGTCAATAAAGCAAAGATTGAAGTAATAAAAAAGCCACCACTTCCAACCACTATCAAGGATGTGCAAGCATTCTTCGGACATGTCGAGTTCTATAGGAGGTTTATCCTATGAATTTAGTAGGATCACCAAGCCATTAACAAATCTTCTTCAGAAGGATGTGCCCTTCAACTTCAACTCTGATAGCATGACAAGATTCAATACCTTGAAGGTAGCTATCACCTCAACTCGCATCCTTTAGGCCATAGATTGGTCTCTTCCCTTTGAGATCATATGTGATGCTAGTGATTATTCTATAGGCACAGTACTTGGGAAGCATGTCGATAAAAAGCATCATGTCATCTACTATGCAAGAAAGACACCAGATTATGCACAACAAAATTATGCTACAACAAAGAAAGAGCTTCATGTTGCTATCTTTGCTTTTGAAAAATTTTGCTGTTACCTAATAGGCTCATAGGTGATAATCTACATTGATCATGCCTCTATAAGGTACTTAAAGTCAAAGAAAGATATGAAGCCCGGGTTGATCAGATGGATCCTTTTATTATAAGTGTTTGATCTAGAGATCAAGTACAAGAAGGGGATAGAAAATGTTGTTGTTGGTCACCTTAGTAGATTGCATATTCAAGATCCTGATGGAGTCGCTATCAAAAACTATTTACCTGATGACCACTTGCAAGAAATATCTACATTCATGCCATGGTCTACAAATTTTGTCAATTATTTGGCTACAAGAATCCTACGTCCCGATTGCATAGATAATGATAGAAGGAAATTCATGTCAGACATTCATTACTACTATTGGGATTATCCCTATCTCTTTCGTTTATGCTCCAATGGTCTCTATCGCGGTTGTATATCTGAGGAAGAAGCTTCTCTTATTTTGGAGCAATGTCACTCTATCCGAACACGGGGGCCCGTGAGCTCTAAGAAGACTGCTTTCAAAGTCCTTCAATGTCGATTCTTCTGGCATTCTATCTTCAATACAGAGAGTCTACTCCATCCATTGCAGATCATGAGGAAATCCTTTGTAGGGCTCGAGATCTAGAGCCTCAGCTGAAAAGATCATCCCAACTCCACCTAAGGAACTAAAAGAACCATCTGAGATGACTAACCCAGAAGAAGAGAAAAGCATCTGGAAGAAAATCAAGGCTCCATCTGAACTACTGAATTGGGATCGATAAAGAAGCAGGCTAACAATGTGGGCAATTACAAACAGATCCAAGCTTGGTGGTAATGGTAAAGTCACAAGCATTCCATGGTCATAGCACAAAGGATCCTATGATGCACATCATAAATTTTGTTGAAAGTTGCGATATGGTCAAGATAGACATGATATCGACTATTGTGATTTACCTAAAGTTGTATTCATCGTCATTGGTAGAAAATGCCAAATATTGATTCTATGACCTCCCACATGAATCCATAGAGACATGGGTGGGGATGATACTCACTTTCTTTGAGCGCTACTTCCCACCTCAAAAGACAAGCGAGCTTGTCAGGAAAATATAAAATTTCAAGCAGCAAGCAGAAGAGTCATACTCAGAAGCGTGGGAAAGATATTAGAATATGCTAAGGAAGGTCCCGTTTCATGGGATCGATCTGTATGGCCAATCAAAAATATTCTATTATGAGTTGCGTCAAGAAGAAAGGACCACATTGGACAGTGTAGGGTCATGCTTCTTCCTCAATAATAAGCCATCTAAATGTCTTGAGATCCTAGAAACATGGCTAAGAACCAGTCATGGGGAGAGGAAAGGGAACATCCAACATCTATTAAAAGTGTTGGAGAACCCAAGGTGATTTCTACATTGAATCAGAAGATGGACTTGATTTCTCAAAAACTATGTGCCAAGGATGGAAGCTCTTCTGTGGGAGAAGAAGAGGAGTGCATGGTTGCACGTAAGCAAAATTATACGGGCAATGACTATTCTTGGAGGAAGTATCCTAAGTTTTCTCGGAAGGACCCCAATATTTAGCGGGATCCATCATAAGCACAACACTAAGCAACTCGACAACAACATGAAAGGGGCTCAAGTAAAATTGATTGTATTAAGGACATTCTTGGTAAGCTGGTTAGCCAAAATGAAGTGCTCAGTGGCCAGACCCAGAGGGAACTACAACACCAAGGAGCACATATTCATAGTATAATGGCTCAGATATCTCAGATTGCAATAGAGGTGGCTTCCTTGAATAAACCTATTTAGTAGGGATTCCCTAGAAATACATAGATAACTCATCAACAAAATTAAGCGAAGTTTATGTCTATTGTTAAGGAGCCCAAGCATCATACTGAAGAGCTACCCAACCAACACACTCGAGATCCAGATTAGGTGTATGTACCAAAAGTTCCACTACCTTGCAACCTATATGAGAGACCAGGAGGATGTAGCACACCAGAAAAGGAATTTCAATGTTCCACCATTGTTATGTCATCGCTTCCAATTCCAGAACAGGTTTTGCAACAAAAAGAACCGGAAAAACTTCTATTCCGCATCGGATTTGTCACAGTCAACAAGGAGGCACCCACAAGTCAGAAGGAGCAGCCATAGGCCAATCCTACCATAGGAGACGTACCAAATTCAATCTAAGAAGGTGGTGTTCAAGCAAGCTTAGGGGAGGAGATCGGTAATGTTCCTTATGTTTTTTCACACAAGTGTAAAAAGATGTCGCATGTTCCATTCTAGAATAGTATGATGCCAAAAAAAGTGCAGAATAAGTTTAAGAAATTCCATGACATCTTCCAAAAGCTCCACATCAACTTTTTACTTATGGAAGCGATAGAGAAAATTCTTACATATGAAATTTTTGTGAATGATAGCATCAACAAGAAGAGGCAGATAAAAGATATAGATGTCTTTCTTGTTGATCAAGTGATGAGTTCCATAATCCAGGGAAGGATGCTAAGGAAGTGAAAAGATCTAGGATGTTTCTACATCTCTTGTTTATAGGAAACCAACATTTTCAACAAGCACAATGTGACTCTAGGGAAAGCATAAATCTCATGCCTCTTGCTACTTTTTGAAAATTGGGAGTGATGAAGCCGACATAAACATCCATGACAATTGAGTTGGCAGACATATCAATTGTGAGGCTGTGTGGGATATGTGAGGATGTTCTAGTCAAAGTTGACAAATTCATCTTCCCTAAAGATACAGTTTCACGAGTGCCAAATCTGGGTGAGGTTGTATAACATGCCGTTAGGGTTCCACTCAGAGACGTCGATCAGGAGGATGATGAAGAAGATAGGCAGAGTAATCAAGCTGGACTGTGATGTTTTAGGTTGGGAAACATCTGTGAGAGTTCGGGTGGGAATTGACGTTAATAAGCCAATTAAACGTTTCCAGCGAGTAAGGGGTGTGATGGGGCTACCGTGGACGTAGAATTGAAGTATGAAAGATTTCCGTCCTTCTGTTATATCTGCGGCAGGATGGGGCACGTCGACAAGGACTACAGGTAGTTCGATGATGAAGGAGAGAATCTGCAGGGCTGGGGATCCTGGATCAAGGCGTCTCTGTGGCGGCCAAGGATTCCGTTAGAGGAAGAGTTGCTCGGAGGAACCAGGTCGAGGACCAAGAAGGGTTTGTTCTTCCAAACTCAAAGTGGCTCACAGGCGTCAGTTTCCGACACAACGTCGGGAGTGAAGACGGCGGCAGAGACTGCTGAGGAAACTCAATCTATGAGCTGGGAAGGTGTATAAGGCCACAGTGAGGAGATACCTATGGACGCGACGTCGATGTAGGGAGGGCTGTGAGAGACTGAGATGAACCTGAAGGAGAAGAGAGCAGTGCAGGACTTTCAGTTTCTCTAGGCTCGAAGGTCATATATCACGGAGGTTATGATGAACCTTGACACCTAAACGTCGGGGACTCAAAACCAAAAGAGGAGAGAACCAGGGGAGTAGGACTTCACAACGGCGAGTAAACAAAGCCAACAAGCCATGGAGATCCTGAATCGGGGTAAAGGTCCAACAGTGGAAAGTAACAAAGATCAGTTACATGGGGCAGTTGTTCATGGGGGCAGGGATGCCTCTGTCGTGGAGCAATGGGCTTCACCGGGAGTCGAGAGGGCCGGCGGAGCAATGCCCATTAGACCAGGCATGAAGGTGAGAAGGATCATTCTGCCCGATGAGCTTTGGATCTTTCCAGGGAAGGAAGGAGAGGTGCTAGAAAACCAATGGAGGAAAGCCAAAGAACAGAAGCTACTGCATCTCAGATCCAGGGGTGCAAAGAAGTCAGTATGCGAGTCCATACCGAAGAGTCAGTCTGTCTGCTCAAGGGGTCAGGTGACCACGAGGATGGGTGCTACAAAAAGACGTAGGAAACTAGAGGAAATGGGAAAACAAGAGTTGTTACTACCCAGTACATATGGACAGTATCAGACAGTAGTGCAAACAAAAAAATCAAGGAAGGGAGTTTGAGCATCTCTGTTTCAGAAGAGTCGTTGTTGGGTGTAAACCACCAAGTAGCGGGTGTTGGGCCAACCCAACCCCGTGAACAGCAATGAAAATACTTAGCTGGAACTGCCAGGGTCTGGGTCGCCTGATAGCGGTAGATGCACTCCGATCTTTGTGTTGGGGTGAGAGGCCTGACATAGTGTTCCACATGGAAACTAAGTTAGAAGACAAATTACTGGAAACAATAAAAAGAAGATGTGGCTTTGTATATGGGCTTTGCATTTCTAGAACTGGAAGGGCAGGTGGTTTGGGGTTTTGGTGGCGTGGGGTAAATGTGGACATCACCGGTTACTCGACTAGACATGTGGAATGCACGATTGAAGATGAAAGGACTAACACAAAATGGTCGGCATGTGGTATTTATGGCTGGTCAGCACAGGTGGAGAAGAATAAGATGTGGGATCTTATGAGACAAGTTTCAAGTAGGGGGAGAGGTCAGAAAGTGTTTTTCGGTGATTTAAATGAGATTACAAATAACAACTAGAAGAGGGGTGGTCCCAGTAAACCTGACAGATATATGAAGGCTTTCCGGGACGTCATTGATGATTGTGCTTTGCTTGACTTGGGTTTCTCTAGAAATACCTATACTTAGAGAAGGAGTATTACTGTTCAAACACTGGTGGAAGAGAGGCTGGATAGATTCCTGGTCAGTGACGATTGGCGCAACATTTATACGGGAAGTTGGGTCCATCATTTACCTTTCTACAAGTCGGACCATGCTCGCATTGTTTTGCATGTGGTAGTGGGTGAGGAAAAGAGAAACAGGTGGCAGAACCGGTTCTTTTTTGAACCGATGTGGTTATCTGAGGAGGGATGCAAAGAGACGATAAATGTGGCGTGGGTGGTGAGTGCGGATGTGGATCTAAAAGGAAGGCTGGATAGAGTTAGTGGTGAGCTAACAAAATGGGCTGATGTAAAATTTGGAGCTATAAAGAAAAAGATTAGAATGACTGAGTGTCTTCTTGGGGAGGAACAGAAAAAATGGCCGGATGGGAGGACTCTTCAGAGATGTGAGGAACTAGCCAATGAGCTTGAGAAATTACACCAGGATGACGAAACATATTGGTGTGACAGGGCAAGGGTGAAAGAGATGAAGGAAGGGGACAGAAATACCTCTTATTTCTACCATAAAGCCTCACAGAGATAGGAAAATAATAATATCACGGGGCTGAGGGATGATAGAGGAAGTTGGCAAACTGATGATAAAGACATTCTAGGCATTATTGGAAATTTCTTTGAGAAGATTTTTGAGGAAGGTCACACTATGGGTACGGAAGAGGCTGTGGCAGGAATTGTAAAGAAGATTAATACATCCATGTCGATGGCTCTTGAGGCTGATCTGTGTGACGAGAAGATCAATGCGGAGGTGTTTCAAATGCACCCGAATAAGGCACCGAGACTGGATGGTTTGAAGCCTATGTTCTACCAAAAATTCTGGCATGTGATTGGACGAGATATAACAAGCTATATCAAAGGGTGGTGGAAAGGGGAGTACTCATTCCAAGGTTTTAATGATACCTTGGTGGTGCTGATTCCTAAGTTAAAGAAGCCCAAAGTAGTTGCTGATTTCCGACCTATCAGTTTATGCAACGTCATTTATAAAATTGCTACCAAGGTGTTGACGAATAGACTAAAACCGTTCATGGATATAATTATTTCTGAAAACCAAAGTGCTTTTGTTCCAGGCAGAATGATAACGGACAACACTCTCATTGCATATGAGTGTTTTCACACTATAAAGGGAGGTAAAGGAGGTCAAAAGGGGCATGTTACGCTGAAGCTTGATATGATGAAAGCATATGATAGAGTTGAGTGGTCCTTTCTAGGAAAAGTTTTGGAAAAATTAGGCTTTAGCGGTAGATGGAGGAATAGGGTGTTGGATTGTGTATCCTCAGTCTCTCACACGTTTACAACCAACGGGGAAAGATCAAACACCTTCCATCCTTCATGACGACTATGACAGGGTGACCCGCTATCTCCTTATCTTTTCATTCTTTGTGCTGATGCTTTTTCTACTCTCCTAAACCTCGCGATTAATGCAAATACCATTCATGGTATGAGCATCTGCCGGGGGGCCCCCCGGATCTCACACTTATTTTTTGTAGATGATAGTATCTTGTTTCTAGAGGGACAAGGAACGAATGCCTGAAAATAGCTGAAATTGTCAGCCAATATGAGCAAGCATCGGGTCAAAAAGTCAATCTTTCCAAGTCCGAGATCGCTTTTAGCCAAAAGATACCGAGATGCAAAAGAGACGAGCTGCGAGATATTTTAGGAGTGAAGGAGGTGGATAGGCAGGCATCCTATTTGGGACTCCCTACGACTATGGGTAGGTCGAAGAAGAAGGTGTTCGATTACATAAGAGAAAGGGTGAGCATCAAACTTCAGGGATGGAAGGAGCAACTTTTATCCAAACTAGGAAAAGAAGTCCTCATCAAGGCAGTGGTCCAGGCGATTCCTACATACGTCATGAGCATATTCCAGTTACCGGCGGGACTCATAGATGATCTTAACTCTATGGTGGCACGATTTTGGTGGGGAGAGAAGATGGGAGAAAGGAATATTTATTGGATTTGTTGGGCAGGCCTGTGTAAGTCTAAAAGAGAGGGAGGTATGGGCTTTAGCGATATGTAAGTCTTCAATCAGGCGTTGCTTGCTAGACAATTATGGAGGCTACATACTAAATCGGAGACATTGGCGACAAGGTTCTTGAAAGCAAAGTACTACCCAAACAACACTATTTTAGAGGCACGTCTTGGTCTAATTCCGAGCTACACTTGGCGCAGTCTATGGGGTGCGAAAGCTCTACTTAGGGAGGGCATCATGTGGCGTGTTGGTAATGGGAAAAATATAAAAATCTGGTCTGACATATGGTTTCAAGGTGACTTGGCAGACATGGATACAACTAGAGCAGGTGCAGGCACATATACTAGCATGGTGAGCGACCTGATGCGGGACCACAGTCGGGAATGGAACGTGGACAAGCTTCTTGATATGTTTCCCAGAGATATTGTATCGCAAATTTTGTCTATCCCGCTGTCTAGCAGGGAGATAGTGGATAATGTGTTTTGATAGCCGGGCAAGGATGGTACTTTCACAGTTCGTTCAGCATACTGGATGGGATTACTAGGAAGTAATGGCGTGAGAAGGCATGAAAGACAATTCCCCCATGAACTGTGGAAGTTTATCTGGGATAGGAAATGGCCCCCGAAGCGTTCTCATTTTCTATGGCGTCTAGCAACGGGTAGTGTAGCAACAAAAGGGAGGTTGCGGGAAAGACATGTCACGGCTGATGGAATATGCCCAATATGTGCAACTAATGAAGAAACTATCCCTCATATGCTTGGGCAGTGTTCGGGGGCGGAAATGGTGAGACAGGTTTGTTGGTTAGATAATTCTTTACGTCTAGCTACTGGAAACCATCTGCATGATGACTTATTGGCCCTTTGGGAAAGATGCACTACGGAAGAACTCGATGAACTTATGGCTGTTTGGTGGACTATTTGGACATGTCGCAACAATACGATCTTCAAGGATGAAGCACCATTTCCACGACCCATCCTTCTCAATCGTAGAGCCATGATTTCAGATTATAGAATTGCTAATCGAGGAAGGGAGTCAGCTAACAGTAGCAGCAGGAGAGCACATCCAGCAATCAGCAATGATCTGTCCGTGTCCAAGGCGAGCGACCTCACTGAGCGGGGTGTGGACGGTAGTTGGATTTGGGTGCATGTTGACACGGCAGTGAGGGAAAGAGAAGGTTGTGGGCTAGGGGCGGTGGTTCGGGATGGGCTGGGACATTTCTTGGGTGCTGTCAAGAAGAAGATGAGGGTGGATTGGAACTCGGATATAGTCGAAGCTATGGACACAAGGGAGGGAATACAGTTCGCGTTGTCAAATCTGGATCAAGGAAGCAAAGTGGTGTTATGCTCAAACTCATTGAATGTGATCAATGCCTTGAAGGACTCGAGAAAAAGACCAGACTACCTGGGGATGATAGCTGAAGACATTTTCCACCTTGTTTCTTCTTTTAATTCCACATGTTTTGTCCATGTAAAAAGAGCATATAACTCTTTGGCTCATCTGGTTGCTCAAGATGCATTACATTTAGCTGGTCATTTTAGCCACCAGGCATCCTTTCCAGTTACATGGAAAACAACAGATGAAGATGATGTATTTTTTGTACCTTGTTTTTTAAATGAATGAAAGGCAGTGACTTCAAAAAAAATTCATCTTCCCTGATGACTTTATGGTTATGGATATGCCTAAGATACAAGGATCAAAGATGGTGTTAGGAAGTATGTTCCTTGCTACGACCAATGTGATCACTGTCGTTGGTAGAT
The DNA here is from genome assembly GCA_963693085.1 of Alisma plantago-aquatica. Classification (NCBI taxonomy): domain Eukaryota; kingdom Viridiplantae; phylum Streptophyta; class Magnoliopsida; order Alismatales; family Alismataceae; genus Alisma; species Alisma plantago-aquatica. Next base: position 344,502,928 of record OY856411.1, on the reverse strand, counting down.
GTTACTTGACACTTGGGATAGTCGATGATAGAGTGGAGTTCAAACTTCTAGATGATTATTCACCACCGTCTAGTGACAACCCAAGATGCACAAAATGTATCTTCTCGAGCCTAGGACATTAAACACATGCACTTATTGGGAGGCAACCCCAACTATCATTTTGTTCTTTGCATTCAAATTTTTCATTTGATAGCTTTACTTACATTTCATTAGTTTTTATAAAAAAGGTGCATTGATCATTTTTGTGTGGTGCCAGGATGATGATAAATCAGTACTCTCAACAACTTAGTCGGTGTTAAGGACATCTTAGTCGGTGGTACCAACGACATCACAGGGACTACGGGTGTCAAGTTTCAATAAATCAGTACTACTGACTACAAGTTTGGTAGTACCAACATTTTGCAGAAGAAGGGGTCGAGGTAACTGATAAAGACTCGGTACCACCGACATTCACTTCGGTACCGACAGAGGGTGATGCCTAGTTTCAAAATACCAAGATCACACTCAAAAATATCGAGAAAGTTCAAAGACTCGGTACTACCGAGACAAGTTGGTAGTATTGATTGTTGACATCTTAGGGGATCTTCTACCTACCCGATCCAACCATGCCATAACCCCCACCATCACCCATGTGATCGATACCACTGTTCCACCTCTTAAGTTTGAATTTTGACTATGTGGGCATAGTCAAGTTCAAGCTTGAGGGGGGGGGGGTAATTGGAACAACTCTATCCTTTGTATTTTTTTCTTTTAGTCTTTATTTTCTTTTTTTGCTTTTCTTTTTCCAAGTTGTAGGATCAACAATCTATCTAGTGTAAAAGTGGAGATTAATTCATGATTCCTATCAATGTCATGTGCTTTCGGGTGTTTGAATTGGAATTTGAAATGGATAAAATGTATATAATCTTTGGATTATTTGCAAATTTCTTGAGTTACACCACCTAGAGGAAGTGTATGGGCTAGCGAGATTAAGGACATTTAATATGAAAGGACATCTTAACTATTGATGAAATGCGGACGAAGATGGGGTTTGAGCCTAAATTGATCAAACAATTAACATGATCTTAAATGGAAATTTAAGAACGAAATCATAAGGTTACCCTATTCACAAGTCATTATAGAGGGACATATCATATTTCATGAAAGGAATTGTCTCTTAATTATGTGATTCCATCCATTTTCCTCTCATTTTGACCCATCACCTTAAAATGATCAAGTTAGTCTGAAGCATTTCTTCTTATTTGCATTCAATATCATAATAGGTGACATGATAATTCGTTTCTTTTTTATTACATTAGTTACAAAATGAAAAATATGTTTTTATGCATGAACATTCTTGTTCATATCAATTTAGTTTCATAACAATTACATGTAGTTAGCATGTATTTTTCATCATTCATTTTCATATATGGTTATAATGTTTTCCTTTGATATAAAGTGCAAGGATACACATCCATACCCTAAGAAAAAAATGAAATGAATGATGTATGTGAGTGAATCCCAAGCATAATTGTTTTCATAATGGCCCAATGAAAAAAAAAGTGTTTGTTAATATTTTAAAGTTAAGAGGGAGAAAGGATGCCCTAAAATCTCTACAAAAGGATGGAAACATTGACATGATGCATTTATTTTCTTTACTTCCTTCTCATCAATTTGATGAGATCTTTGATACATGCATCATTTCACCCAATAATATCAAACTTTAGGATTCATACAATTCTCATTTTCTTCACCATATTGGTTCATCATGTTCTATTTGTGCATAAATAATTCAGATGTACTTGTGATTCTTCATTATCCACCTATTTCATACCATCCATTACTCTTATTGGTATGTCACTTATATGATTATCTCCTCATTCATTCTTATCAGGAGAACTACTTCCAAGTAGTTGGTAGTTAGGAAAAGAGCAATGTATAATAGGGAATCACATGATGAACGAAGAGAATGCATGATTATTTATGATGTTAATTGTTCTATTGATAGTGTTCATTGATCTGAGGGTGGACAACTTTTATGGATATTTTTGGTCGTTATGGAGAAGTTGATTGTTCAGTGGTAAATGAAGGTCGATTTCAGACCGATAGGTGGGAATGGTTGAGAAATGAAATTCATAGTTTATATCCTTTTACTAACTTGTCTCAAACAGATCTGATGGTGTGTTGCTTGAGGACGAGCAACATTTAATCTTAGGGGAGTTTGTTGAACTAGATAAATGTCATTCTCATAGACTATTTTATATTGATTTTTGTGCACTATTTGTTCATTTTCATATTAATTTGTCCATGCTTTACTATCATTACCCTATGATACTTAATTGCATCAAATAAATGTAATATGAATGTTCCTAACTAATTTATTATATTTTAAGAGAATCTGTTCAATGTTTTGTACTTAAGAAAATATACACAAATCAACACATCTTAGTGCTACCAACTTTGGAGTCAGTGGTACTGACACTTGCTTAGAGATGAAAAGAAAGAAATCGAGAATTCTAAATAGTACTGACATTGAGAGTCGAGAGTACCAACAACATCACAGTGATGGATCCAAGATTAACTGAGGAAACTCAGTACTATCAACTTCAAGATTGGTAGTACCGACAACTTGCTAGGTGGCCACAACTGTTGAAGTAGTCGGTATTACCGACATGTCAGGATCATGTAGATCCAAAAATCAAGTCTAATCCGACAGCTGATAATTATTTTGTCATAAGTCACTACTATGACTTAGAGAGATTTTGGTCGACCTTATATATCTCGTTCTATTTGATTGGATGGTAGTCGAGAGTAAAAAGAGGTGAAAGTGTAGAAGAAGAGCACGTTCTGGACAATCTGGACACTTCCAGCGGACAAATTTATAGCCAGAAGGTAGCAAATTGGCACGTGCATGAGAGGGGATCCTTTGGACCATCTTCTTTAGGGGTTTTTTAGTTTTACTAATGTTTCCTATGTTTTTATTTTTCTCTACCATGTACTTGACAATGAAAAATCAGGCGAGGCTAAACCCCTCATTCCTTGGGACCTGGGAGTAGCTCAATTATGCATTTAAGTGATTTTTATTATTAATATATCAATTTATCTTAATTTTTGGACTTATTTCTATGATATTGTCATGAACTATCTATGTTTGATCACCATATGTAGCTAATTAGACCTTTAATTGCTTTGAGAAAGGGAATTAATGGTTGAAAATTCATAGAAATACATATTTTATATCGCCCTTTGAGCAAGGTGTCTTACGAATATTAGAAGATTAACTAGAGTTTTCAAAAAAAGCACCTACCTAATAACATAATTGATACAAGTATTCGACTGATATTAGATAAGGTAGTGAATCCCATTGTGAGAGCGGGTAATTCTTGCTACATGCTCTTAGTCTAGAGTTAGGAGAGATCTCTATTAATGTCATATTGTTAATTCAATGTTAACCCAGGTGAAACTATAACCCTAAGGAATTTTGTCCAATTGCGATCAATCACCAGTAATTTCAGGTTCACTTTCTACATCTTAGTTAATTAAACTTCAATCAAAGTTTACTTCAGCCTAGCTGATTGTATTGTAGTTAGTAATAGTTTTTGGATTTACGTTTCCCCATTTTTGATATCTGGGCCTCATTGGCCCATATTACTCTAATAGCATGCACTTGCATTTTTGGGTGTATAGTAAATCCCTACCATAAGCACATCATGAATTATATTTGAAATTATAATAGGTTATCCTACATCAACTGGAGATTATAGTGGTACCCAAAAATAACTAGATATCTAGTGGTACAAGTGTTCAATACAGTTATAGAAAGTTACCAAACATTAACCAAATATCTTGGTGTTACTTAGTTCAGTTACAACTCAGTGATTCAACCCTTATGAAGTCACTTATGTATGCAACTTAAGATAGAGTTCTTTAACTCTACACTTGAGTACCTAGGTTTAGAGGAGGAGTCTAGTTCCAGCTATTTGTTATAGACATTGATGCCACATGTGACTAGATTGTTCCAGACTTCGTAGCTACTTAGCCGTGTCAATTCTAAGTTGTGTACAGAGCTTTTTGCAATGCTTCCACATATTTTGGTACACCTCATATTGATCCAGGTTAATAATAAAATGATTAAAAGATTAAGTAGTCAAACTTAAGAATTTATTCTTCTATTATTCCTAGTATTTTGATTTATTGATGGATTTCATAGTGTTTCTCATTCAGTATAGTATTTTATAATTATGTTTATCTTTTATTAGTTGTAAATTATTCATTCATCATCATTATCATCTAAGCCTGAGTTCCAACTATATTTGGGGTCGGCTACATGGATCCTTCATTTCGATTCTTCTCTATCATGGGTGATATTGAGGTAAAAATGTAGAGATTCAAAATGTCTCTTTATAAGCTCTTGTCATGTTAATTCAGGCCTTCCTATTCTTCTATTAATTGTGCTTAAATAAATAGCATTGCTTCATATGGGTGCATTAGATGGTATGGATTACACATGTCATACCATCTGAGTCGACCATTGCAACTTGTCCTCAATGATCACCACCCCCACTTTAATCTTGATATACTCATTTCTCAAGAAATCATTTCTTGTCTTCCCACACATCCATCTCAGCATACACTTTTCTGCCATGTTCATATTGTTGATAGCTTGTTTCTTTACTGCCATGGTGCACTCCCATAGAGCATGGCTGGCAGTATAGCTGTTTTATAATATTTGCTTTTTAATATGAGAGAGATCTTCTGATGACATTTTTTTTAGAGCAAATGGATTGATTCATTACTTGTTGGCCATATGTCATCTACAATTGGGAAGAAAGATACAAACAGAAAAAAAAAACATCAAGTTCAGTAACCCAAGAGCAGTACAACTCATATTGGAACAAGAGGGAGATATTTCTGCATTGATTCTTCTTCCTTGAGGCTATCTTAAGCAGCTTTTCATGAAGAATTCCTTCAACCTGAGGATTGAGTAGTGGTAGAGGTGCTTGGACAAGACGATATTCTGCTCATATACGAACTCAAACAAAGCCATACAGTTGAGTAACAAGACCAAGCCAAAGAAAAAAGGAGGTCTAGCCATAGCTAGAGATCTCATCGCTCTCCCAAAGAGAGGTCGCAGAAAAGCGCGACAGATAAAAAACTGACTAGCAGCGACAAATAAATGCCGACTAGCGGTGACAAACCAGGCAGATAAACTTCCACCGACCCTACCAAAAAGAAAAACCAAAATAGTAAAGGAAATCAAAAATGAAAAGAAAGGGAGGGAGGCGGAAGTTCTCGGTCGCTAGAACCAGCTTGGTGGAGGACAGAGCCCTATCCGCTCGAAGGGAGCTCCAAGGAAGACCATCGATGCTTTCCCCAGTAGTTGCCACATAGCTTCTAGGCTCTACTGTCGTCGGTGTCACTGGGAGGTCACACCCGAGGTCCAGATGCAACCAATTGTAGGACAACAGAGATGGGCCAGAGCAGGACAAACACTGCCGCCGCCTGGAAACTGGATCCATGTGACCTGGAGAGGAAGAGTAGCCCAGGGGGGAGTGGGTCGGTGCTCACCGGCAGCCTGGAACCTCTCCCCCAAGCCAGCCGCACCACAGACAAACCCTAGTCGCCCCTTTCGCCAGTGATAATTGGCTCCCTCTTCTAATGGCATAATACTCCAGTAGCACTCCTCCATTTCAACTATCCTACAGTGATCCTATGACAAATGTCATTTTGTACATCCCCATCTATTTGAATAATAGAACCCAAGTAATGAAATTTATCATATTTTGGTATATCTACTCCATTCAACTTGGTCCACCATTCACATTGGGAGATCGACTGAAATTGCAATGCATATACTTATTTTTGCTCCTACCAATCATCATTACATTTGATTCTAATGACTTTCTTCAAATTTCAACTTTATCATTCAATCCATATTTAGTTTCATCAATCAGTACAATATCATCAAAAAATAACATACACCAAGGAATATCACCCTAAACATTCTTTTTCAACTCATCCATAACAAGAACGACCAAATATGGCATGAGCGTGGATCCTTGGTGTACCCCTATTATGATATTGAGTAAATACATTATTTTGTATACTTGATAAATTTCCATTAACTAAGTCCATAGCTCACATTCTACCAAATAATTTTTAGGTAACCCTATAGATTATAGAGATACCAACATGTTCAAAATAAGTCCTTCCAAGGCAGGATGTTAGAAGTGTTTTAAGTAGAGTTTTCCAAACCCGGTCCTTGTCGAATCTACTTCTTACATTGAGAATAAGAAAGAGTTTCATTAGTCAAGTGTAAAACATTATGACTTCCTTCTTTGTAGAATCATTTTAAAATATATGATTCATGTATTTGGACGTGTTGAGATATCAAGTGTAGAATAAGAAAGATTCTTGTGAATTTTTTTTGAAATGAATGATCTTATTGATGAATTTGATGTATGAGTCAAGCTTTTATATATAAAAAGAATATGAAAAGGTTTACATGTATTTTATGTTATCCAACTTAATCACCTCACATCCTAGGATTGAACATTAATGCAGAATAAAAAAATAGTGTAACTACTATTTTTTCACAAAGGTGAATCACATATTTAAGTGAAATAAAACATATCATGAAATTTTTTATTGTATATAAGATAACATATATGGATCCAGAAAGAGGTTATGTTGGTTAATATATTCAACCTCTAAGAATATGCCAACAAATACCATATGAGAACTTTGTTTCTAAAATGTTAACATGGATGTTGAAAAAATAAATTTTATGTTAAAAATGTCTATGTTAATCATATCTCTTGTATATCAATGATTGAAACTTTTAGGGCATGTTGTAGTGACTGCAATATCAACAAAAAAAATAGTGATAAATTATCATAAGTGTTCATTTGAGATATTTTTAAAATTATTTCTTGTACATTACTATCAACATAAAAAATCATAGGACAATCTAGGGAGGAGTGGTTCATGTGGTTGGCACAGTGTCCCTTGACAAAGGGAACCAGGTTCGAAACCCAAGAACTACCTCCAAAATGGTGCCCCTCGTGCAAGCAAACCAACTGTGTAGTTAAAAGGTTTCCAGGTAGGTGGAAGGATTGAGGCCTGAGGGTATTCTGATGTTTGGGTTGGTTCATCATAAAAGTGGTATGTCTAAGGGGACAGTTTCGTTGATGATAAAAATAGTATAAAATAAAAACAACCTAGACTAAGTATTTTAGTAATGCAAGAATGTCTAAATGGACACATCTGAGTAACCTATAGTTACGTGACTAATTGTTATTATTGTGGTCAAGAGCACCGAAAGAGACATATAGAGAGAGGGGCATACTGAGATGAAAATGGTGTGAGAAAAATATATTTGAAACTCAATAAACAACTTACTGTGTGGGATATTTTCTCAGGACTTTCAATTTTAGAAAGTATTCTCACCTAATTATTTCATAAATATAACTAAAATATATATTTCAATGGGTGTTGGCTGTGATGGTGGTGGTGAAAGAGTAGGCAGTGGCAGGACTAAGAAAGGAGAGGGAGGTGGGGCTAAGAATTAAGGGGGTCAAGCAACTTTGATACCATATAGAATAAGAAAACATTTATTTGATCTGACAAATATAAATAAAATTCACACTCTTTTATATTATAAGAGAGTAAGTGAAAAACAGAATTAGGAAATATGAGATAAAAGAAAAGCTAAAGGGAAGACAAGTCTAAAGCACATAGCAAGATACACAAAAGGGAAGACAAGTCTAAAATTCACACTCTTTTTTATAGGACTTTATGTAACTTTATATTATTGTATACGTTAGTTTTCATAATAGTCATTGTTGTTATACATGGGTTTTGCCTTCCTCCATAAATCGATCTCGTAGGTATCGATCAGCAGTGCCTCCCACATAGGCATCATCCTAAAATCGACATTAAAAGGAAAATGTGTACTAGTGTGTTATATATCATACACAAACATACATACATACATATATATATGTATATATATATATATATATATATATATATATATATATATATATATATATATATATATATATATATGTATATATATATATATATATATATATATATATATATCTTTTTCATAACAATCATTGTTGTTATACATGGGTTTTTCCTTCCTCCATAAATCGACCTTGTAGGTGTCGATCAACAGTGACTCCCACATAGGCATCACCCAAAAATCGATTAAAAGGCACATGTGTACTAGTGTATTATATATCATACAGCTAAACATACATACATGCATATATATATATATACATATATATATACATATATATATATACATATATATATATATATATATATATATATATATATATTTGTGTGTGTGTGTATTAAAATTTAAATAAATTTGATTCTACACAAGATCTGTTCTTCTCTATATGTATGTCTATATGTATGGCCATGCATTCATTATTGGAGTCGGGTAACTAAGGTTAGTTACCCATGGATCTTGTTTTATAATAGGAAAGCACCAAATTATAATGAGATGACTGAACTCGTAATATAAAGACTCTTTTCAAAAAGGAGTGTCAAATTTATATTTTATTCATTGAAAACAATAAAAATGACATTTATTGGGGAAAAATCTACCCAAAACTATAACAAGGAGTACAAAATTGTAAGAAGAATGCTAAAAATATAGTTAGAACCCTCAAATTGGAACAAAATTGTTGTGTAACTAATTTATGTTACCCAACTAGGTAACAAATATATCCAACATATATATATTATGATTTATCTATAATACATGTGGGGGTAACTAAGGTTTGCTACCATGCAGCTTAGAAATTAACTATTCGGTCATAAAAGTAAATATTTGTACAAGAAAGTAAATATGTTGTCAAAAAAGTACCTATACAACTAAAAAGTTAAAATGGGAAGAATACATAGTAAAAAATTTGATTACTTATTTATTGTAGAATTTATATTGTTATTCTAATCATTTTTACTTTTTAGTACAATAGTTATTGTTTTGACAATATAGTTATATTTTATCCATATAGTTACTTTTCTAACCAAATAGTTATTTTTTAGACTGCATCAGTAGTTGTTTTTGTAAGTGTGCATATACATAGGTAGATATATACATACACACACACACACACACACACACACACACACATATATATATATATATATATATATATATATAATATATATATATATATATATATATATATATATATATATATATATATGGGCCCATCTTTATTGCCTGCACGGGTAGCTACCCGCCCACCCTTCCGATCACTTTTTTTCAAAAAAAAAAATTTCAAAATTGTAGAGGACTATTTTGTCTAGCTCTCCAAAAAATTTGAGCCAAAAATAATATCATTTGCCCCTCCAAAATCAAAAAACCCGTCCTTATATATATATGCTGTATATTTTGTACAGAGTTACTTTTTTTGCCAGCAGAATTACTTTTTTGACACCATAGTTATTTTTTTTATAGCAGAGTTACTTTCTTAGTTAGGAGAGAGTTACTTTTTTGGCTGCAGGGTAGCGAAAATCCATGCTACATGCGCGGTCAATGAATGAACACCCTATATATATATATATATATATATATATATATATATATATATATATATATATATATATATGTATATTTATATATATATATATATATATATATTTTATATATATATATATGTATATATATATATATATATATATATATATATATATATATATATATATATATATATATATATATATATATATATATATATATATATATATATATATATATATATATATATATATATATATATATAGGTGGTTCAATCATTACCCGCACGGGTAACAAAGATTTCTCTATCCATGCAACTTAAAATGTAATTATTTGATCATAAAAGTAACTATCTGAATAAAAAAATAACTATGAGTCAAAAAGTAACTATTCGACTAAAAATGAAAAATTGGGCAGAATACATAGTAAAAATTCGACAACAAATATTACATGTACATCTGTTACAAATGAGAATGGGTTGAAGCACTAATACAGAAACTACCTTTAGCATCAGTTAAAACATACCTACACTGTCGGTTAAAAAGTGACACCTAAGTGGGCGATGGTAGAGTTATAGGCCTAAGTCGTCGGTTCCTCAAGGACGTTAAAACTGACGACTAAGATATTCGACCTCGGTTGCTATGACAAAAATAACTAACACATAAAGTGTCATAACCATCCGTTGTGAAAAAGACCCCGACAGTGTTTGTTTGTACCAAGTTACAATTGTAAATGGAAAAGATCTCTTTGTCGTTGGGTTGAGCAAGAAATTGACACCTATCCTATCCCATAATCGTCTGTTGTGGAAAAGACCCCAACATGGTTTATCCATACCCAGGCATATTTATAAATGTGAATGGTCTCTTTGTCGTCGGGTTTCAAAAGAAACTCACACATTTCCTGCGCTGCAGTTTTTGGTTTAGTTTACCAAAACCGACGATGAAGATATACAGTGTTGGTTACATCATAGAAACTAATGATGTTGATCACATTGCCCAGAACAGTCAGTGTTGTTTGGCACGTCCATTCTGGTTAGTCCTATAATGTCTATTTTTCACACTAAACCAATGTTGAAGACCTTGGCTGTTAGATCTTTTGCAACAACCGGCACTAACTTTTTTTTTAAATAGTAGTATGTAGACCTACTATCAGGTTGGTCAGCAGGATGCAAAACCTGCATTTATAGGTTAACAACATCTGGAAATTCAACTAAACAACAGACCGACAAACAACCTGCAAAAACATTCAATATTCATTCTCATCGTATGTTTAAACATAATTGTATTCATTAATTTCAACATTCATTCATATACATGATACTTCATTTACATACACACCAACACATTCTCATGACATGAAGAAACACAATTTTCATTGTATTCATTCATTTTCACATTCACACACATTATTTATCGTCGTCCTAATTGATTCCATGCAATAGCTAGACTACTGGGCTTCTGTTATGTCCACTCTGTATAAATAGATGGGTTCTAAATACATTTCCATCTTCATTGTCCCGTGAAATAGAAGGCCTCTGTTCTTTTGTTTCGGTCAAATGTTATTTAATCGTAAAATCCTATCCAATGAAAGACTCATCTATTGCCATTACCAATGACATGGAAACGGTGGACTACTCTCCGCCGTGAGCTCGATGTTGATTCGTTTCCCTTCTCGTTCGGGATACTTGACTGCCATCGAACGGCGTTGGTGCTGAAGCACTACGGAACCTCCGTATGTTCATCTCTTATTGTCGTCGAAATAGATGTCAAATTGTCAATCCTCTCCACAACGCCACGGATGTGGAGGAGGCAGAAAACTTGACCGTTACCAGATTGGATGGATTTTCTAGCCCATGTTTGGTTCGAGATTGGAATTTTGTGATCTAGACTGGGTTAGTCGGAGTTAGGCAGTAGATGTGGATTGGGTTAGTCTGGATCTAGTCTGATTCTGTTTGGCAACACAGTTTGATTCTTGTCAAATGATCATGATTTAGTCTGATTCTGTTTGGCTACCAGTCACGATCCAGTCTGATCCTATTTGGCGACCTAGTGAGCATCTGACTATCCTGTCTTGTTCTTACATAACAGTTTTAAAAATAATGACACATAACAGTGACAACACTGTAATACATGATTAAAATTTACAATAAATATATAATTTTATACCTGATTTGGGTAATTTTGTTTGTTGTTTTTCTGTTACGAATATGAGTTGAGTATGATTACTTTCATATGTATATTTAAAATAAATATTACTTTACGCACTACTGTGAGAATATATGGCATATGTCTTGTTCTATGTATGTATACTTGTACATTTTTGTACTAATTGGTACGTAACAAAATAATTAAAATTTTCACAATATAACATAAGTACCATCACAATTTGGAATAGAAAAAGTTCAATGACATTAGGTACTATGTTTGTTACTCAATATTCTAACACCCGCATACAACTTAAATTTGGTGACTACAAATTGAAATCTTCAGTACAAAAGTTATGCATTCTTTTTTTTTTTGAAAATACGTAAATAGTATTGTCAAAAGACCGTATAGCAAGCTATAAACATACAAAAAGGCCAATAGCCACAAACTGACCGGGAGTATTATCTACAAAATCCCCAATACAGTTTAGAGCTTGAGCTCAGGTTAGCGGTCATCTCGGGCCTAACAGCAAAATCCCAACACATGTCCCTACTGATACATTTCAACAGGCAGTTAAGGTTCAAAGCTCCCTTGTTGTGTATCCTCTTATTTCTTTCCCTCCAAACATGATAGTAGACACATATAAGGAACAAGCCGCCCAAGCTGGTATCCTTAGGCCTGTTGTAAAAGTGGGTAAGGATCCAGCTGATAGAGTCATCTATATTATTGGGAACACGGTGTCCCCATTCATTACGTAGGCATGTGATTTGCCATAAGTTCTTAGTGAACTGGCAATCAAAAAATAGATGTTCTTTTGACTCAGCCGCCATGTTGCAAAGGTAACATTTGTTATCAATCTGAATAACCCACCCCTCCATTCTGTCGTAGGTGGGTAATCTATCCAGCTTGGCTCTATACAAGAGTGTGCTGCATATGGGGCAGTGGAATCGCCCCCAGAGAACATGGAACTATGGCACATCAGGTTCAACACTTATGTTGATGTTGGGTAATGTAGTGAAGGCACTAGCATGACCCGAAGAATCAACATGCGGCGTCCTCGAGCTTTTACTGTAATGATTACACATCTTCCTCCAGATCCTGGAAGGGTTGGGGCACCCTACCAAGGTTAGGACAGGTCCATTTCTATCTCTCATCCATCAGACCCAAACGTTATCAGCCTTATTGCAGAATTTGTCAATGCGCTTCCTCGTGCAAGCCTCCATAACTTTGTGTCCATCTGTAATTTGCAGACCACCTTTCTTATATGGTTTGGCCAGATTGCACTAGGCCACTCCATGGCTTCTTCCTCCTGACATAATAGATGCAAACATTACTTTGATTATGTTCAAACAGGCCACTGGAATGTCACACAGATCTCCCCAATATCTCACCATGCTTTGAATGACAGTTCTAATTAAAACCATGTGTCGCCATGGAAATGTTGATACCAGACCATTTATCCACTTTATCTTTGACTTTGTCCACCAACATACTGAATTCTTTCACCGTACCTCTGCCTCCCATGATGGGTACACCCAGGTATCTCATCGGTCACACACACCTCGTAACTCCCATGGCCTTTTTAAGCCTAGCTCTTCTTGAGTCACATGATTTGGAACTGAAAATGTGGGACTTGATAGCACTAATGTACAACCCTGTGGCACGACCAAAACTGATGAGAACCTTCTTGTAAGCTTCCAATCTAGTGACATGGCCCACAAAGAAAAGCAACACGTCGTCAGTGAAGATAAGGTGTGTCAACACCTTGCAACCTTTAACACTGAAGCTTTTAATTCTACCCCTTCCTTCATCCACCTTGATAGAATTGGTAAGCCCCTCCATCATAATTGTGAATAGAAAAGGAGACAATGGGTTGCCTTGTCTCAGATTATTCGTAGCTTGCACTCTACACATCGATCTGGTAGAGCTTTGTATCTCACCTTGACTTCCCACTCCTCACCATTCGACAGTTCAACCATCACTTCAAGGGGTAGTTCCGTGCTAGTAGAGATGTCAACACAAAACCGAGTGCACCCCATGGTAGTCCCATCAGACCACTTGTCCATTTCTCTAGGAACCCTGATGGCATTGGCGATCACCGAATGGCTCAGGGAGTCCAGTGTCTCCTGACATCAGGGAGAGAAACCTACATCGAGGTTGTGGAGAAGGTCACCCACCGAGTGTCAACTTCCCTCGTCCATTTCCTCACTAGGATGAGTTGATCGTCGAAAAACCATGGTCCTCCAGACATGGCTTTCTTCAGCTCAGCTTCACTAGCAAAGCGGGCTAGATATAACCTGTGATTGAGAGTGAACAATTCCAAAGCACCTTGCGGTATCCAGGATTAGAGCATCCACCCTCTGAGCTGCATTGGGTGGCATTTCTTTCCTACAATTTGGATGATTGCCGAATGCTTATGTAATCCTCCATCTCCTCAACAATGTTGTTGGTCATCTTCGTCTACATCCTCTGACCCCCTTCTCTTCTGAAGGGGATTTTGGGATCTTTAGCGCCCGCGCCACACAACGTCGGGGGAGGTCTGATCACTGCATGCACAAATTCACCCACCACTATGACATCAGTGGACGGGGAGAACCAAGCATCCTTCTCAGTCGAAGAGGAAGTCGAGGCTGGGATGGTAGAAGCAGGGGGTCGGGTTCCAGCGCCCCCTCCTGCCATGAATCGCCCGACCTAGAGAGAAGGTAGAGCGAGAGCTAGAGACAGACCTCTATAACTTTAGGCTTGCAGTCAAAAGTTGTGCATTCCTTGCACTCGTTGTTTCAATCATTATTGACTCCAACAACATTATTTTGTTTGTCTGTCTCTCTGATTAAGTTGATCAAGTTGTTGTTGTATTGTTGGTGGGTAAGTACGGAGACTAGTCTAGAATGTGTGTGGAGCCACATCTACAATTGTTTGTACTTTCCACCTTGCCTTAAAGATAGCCATGTTTATGTAAGTCCTCCCAGTTAATGTATGGAATTCTACAAGAACATCATGCCAACCTTGACGTACATGAGAACCACACAAGCAATGCAAGTAGTATTTACGACCCAACATTATGTTGAGTGTGGCGTCTGACTCATCATCCCATTGAAAATGCTTCATTGTATGCGAGAGCATCTATAACATAGTTTAATAACTATCAAACCAATGTATTTGATAACAAAATAGGTGACAGAAGTGGAGCCAATGTATTCAATAACAAAAGGGCAGGTGACATAAATGGCCTTTACAAAATATATATACTTGATACATGCACAACAAAGAATACAACAAAATTTAACAATACATGTCCAACCGAGGACAGTTACAAATTTTAATTAGATATAAGGTTGGTGATCAAACATAAATAAATACACGTTTGAGAAAATACTAACAATAACTGACTAACGATCACAATAATAAACATGTAGTGTTCATAATCATTAGATGATTAATTTTTCAATGAATACAAAAAAAAGTAAGCCCCAAAGGTGGCAGACAATGTCTTGCAACTTCATCCGTTGCCTTCACCACCAAATCCTTCATATACATCATTGTTGTTTTCAACATTATTTAGGTATTCTACAACTCTTGACGGGTAAGTATGACGAGTCATAACAAAGTTGTATGGAATGACGTGTTGCACGACCAATGGTTGAGGAGGCTCTAAATGTCCTAAAAGGAAATGATGTTCTCTAATGAATTCTCTCTCTGAGGTACTACCATCGAATTTGCACCTCGATCACAGATATATAAGGCACCCCCGTTATATATCTAAGTCACGACATGCCTCCCTCCAAGCATGTGCAGTATATACTCTATTCATACATCTCCCCGTGTCAAAATGGTTTCTCATCAAAAATTTGAGGAATATATCATGCTTTGTACACCATATAACATACGGAGTCATGCCTTGCCCAACCATATTACAATTTTTGTATGTAATATATTGCAATAGTAAGGGTTCATTTCACAATTATGTGGACAAAATATGATAATTCAAATATAAATATTTAATGTGCATATAACATAGGGCCTCCTATCTGGTCAATCCATAAACAAACAACATTACGATAAAAAAGAGCATACATAAGTAGCAATCTTATGATGTAGCTTTAACAACAAGCAAACTCAGAGGTCTGATTGTCGGAAGTAAAAAGAGTATTCATATATAACTAAGCATCTTCACAATTTTGATGGATTTCATTGGTTGCCTTCACCACCGAATCCTAAAATGGCATTGTTGTTGTTTTCAACAGTTTTCAAGTGTGGAATGCCAAAGGGATGAGCAGGAAATAAATCTGCATAAAGAAAACAATTTTGTTTGGTAAAATCTCTCCTTAGGCTCTTCCAACGGGGTTTTCACCATGTTAAAAAATATGCAAGGCACCCTTGTTATGTTTCGTAAGTCATGCAACATCTCCCTCCAAACATCTGAAGTATATGCTCTATTGACACAACTCCCCATGTCATATTGGTTTCTCATTGCATAAAGTAGGATTTGATCATCCTTCGTACATTGTATACTACACAACCTCATGCCTTGCCCAACCATATTATAAATTTTGCATATAATATATTTCAAATGTAAGGGTGTATATCACAATTATGCTTATATAATATGATGACTCAAATTTAAATAACATGCACCCTCCTATCTGATGCATACATAAAAGATTAAGCCACATTACGATATAAATTAGCAAGCTTATAATGTAAGCCTAACAACATCCAATCTCAGGGGTCTGAGTGCATTAAATAAATAGCATACATCAACATCTATAACATACGACCTCCTATGGAGTCATCGGATGTGAAGGAATGTACAAGAGAAGACTAAAAGTTGCCTCCAACTTGAGAACAACAGTTTCTAGAACTTCATGCTCTGTATTTTTTAGAGGGGTCAACATTTTCAACATTGTGATTTAATTCAACAAAGTCCTTCAAGTTCATTACATGGCCACACACCAACTTGAACCCATTAGTTACTAACTTAATCTCAGCCTCCAGAGAATCAGATGTTGGGGGGAGATCGACTTCCCAGTGGTAGTATTATCACTAGTTTTTTCCCTAATATCTAGCACAAGTTCGAGGTAATCTCAATGAATGTGCAATCTACTTAGTGGTGCAACCTATTTTTTATAGTTTTATTATCACACTTGTCTGATAGAACATATGTAATACATTTCTCCCGACCATTCACTGAGAATGCCAAAGTCATATAACCTTGCATCTTCTGTGTTAATCTACATTGTTGCAACTAGATCACAAAGACACCTCCAAATTCCATTTTCATCCATTGACATTTAAAACATGCTAGTTCATTAGTAACGTAATGTGGGATTCAAATTATACATTTCAAACAAAAATTGAAGGTTATTTCGATAGAACAAATCATTGCTTAGAAATAAAAATGAAGTTTATTTGGATAGGACATATTATATTACAATTGTGATGTATTGCACCCCTCATCCTTTATTGAAGAGATACTATATTTCGTTAGGTTAAGTAGTTCATGAAGGTAATGTTTCCTCCTCCTAAGAGTTGAAATTTCAGCTACTAACCTATCAGTTCCTACTCTCATAGAACACACAAAGTCACAACTTTTAGATGCTATCATTTCTTGTGTACATAAGTAAGTTGTGTTACGACTGCATCATGAATTGCAATAAGGGTGGCTATGGTATGTTGTACTAGATGCACTTTCAACCTCATAGGACACCTGGTTCGAACAAGACCCCTACCACATGTAAAATACATCTTGTGGGGGTTGTTCTCTTCAAATCATCCATTATCCGCATTTGTGGTATCCATGTAGATTTGTACGGTGCATTGGAGGCCACATGGACACGATGACATTCCATTATCCATTGTAAGAAAACTCAGTGAAGCATAATGTCACACTTTTAGTTAGGATGATTAATAATACACTCAGTTCAAAACATTGAAGATCGTGTCTGAATGCGGGCTGAGTTTATAAGTTACACATAATAAATGCCAATTACAAAGGCAGGTCAATGAGTTCCCCAAATGAAATTGGAAATTGTTTCACATAATACATCACCCTCCCTTGCATCGACTGGGGTTGTTTGCTATAGAGAAATTAGGTCGATCCCATTTCCTAGAAAATCAGATGTTGAACTGTGTTCCAGAATTTCCTCCATCATAATATCACTATCATTCTATCAACGTATAAAATTGTAGATGATACAACAAGCCAATATTAGGTGACAATGCGAATGTACGAGATGCATCACCCCTTTTTTAAGGTAGGCAAACCTCCTCTTCAACACACTGAATGCTCTTTCTGCAATATTATGTAATTGTGTGTGGCAGTGGTTGAACATCTCCTTCTTGTTGTTGTATGACTGTCTATTTCCTCGGTATTTAGATATATGGTAAGCTTTGTTGTGATATGGTGTAAGAAACTGACAAGTGTTGGTGTACCCTGCATTTTTTGGTTTGTATGTCCAGAGATCCAATCATATGATGATTGTGATGGCATGACATATAAATGATTTTATTAATAACAAAGACAAGATTCCAATTTATTTTGTATAATCAATTATGAGATAATGAATAACATATTAAATGTCAAGAGAATATTATTACTCGATGAGTATGTCTTCAAGTATTAGACTTAGAAGAAATCAGATTATACAAATGTTAAGAGTACATACACATATTCTCACTCTGTCCTTGATTGGATTGTGGAAGGTTGATAGACAACAATGACTCATAAAATTAGATTGTGAGTTGGTTGATGACTGAATCTCATTGGTTGTGATATGGCAATATCAAACAAAGAACATAGTTATATGTTAGAGAATAGTGTATAAGATAGATCCACCATGAGACTGACACATGGAAGCCATCTTCATGGAAGTCATAGTCAGCTCTCACAGTGATAGAGGTGGTTGTGATTCTTAGACCTCAAATTACTACACTCATCACATGTCGTTGGGTATACTTTGACATCATCAAGCGTAGTCCTAAAACATGAGTTGTTATAACGGTGATGATTGGGTGACTTTGACACATGGGGACTGACTATGAGTGATAGATATGATATTTGTCCTTCCAGAAGGAGTATGATGTCCAATGTATCTTGATTAGCAAGACTGAGAAACAGTATGGCCGTACGCAAGTGAGTCAATATATGATATTGAGCTTACATATATCTCATGTAATCTGCTCTAGTTCAAGGAACAAGATTAAATAATAATGAGAATGACTACCCCATGCCTCTAGTTCAATCTGGATATCAGTGACAAGGAACTATACAAACACTGTAACACCATACACACATTATAGGTTGAATTTGCTCCTCAACTTTCCATTCACTTGGGTAGCACTAATGTGCGACTAGGCATCACTCTTTTCTTGTGATATCATAACTTGTTATAGACATTCACTGGCAACGTGATATGGGACCTATAGGGACACACACATAGGAACTCATCTAGAAGAGGATTTTGATCTTGAATGATGATTGCATTGATTACTAAAGTGTTTAGGTATTTCAATTCATGCAACGTATCAGCTAACTAGACTGTTGAACGATCAATTCAAGTGTTGAGAATGTTGCTTGTAGTGTGAGGCTAATTGTATTGTACATTTGATGGAATTCAACCTGACTCAGGTTGCAAGATGCCCGTCTCACTTGTGTGAGACGGCCATCTAGTATGGTTCTAGATGCCCATCTCGTTTGCACCAGACGCCCGTTTCGGGGGTGCAATTCGATTGCACAAAGGATTGGTGTTGACATCATGTTGAGTACTAATTCGAATTGAATTGTTGCCTTATGTGAAAAAGTGGAAAGTGTGAAATGACCATTTCACTTAGCGAAATGACCCTCTCACATGTGGGATGGCCATCTCACTGGGCAAGATGACCGTTTCAATGCACGCATGTTGTGACACTTCCAGAATTGTTGTGAAAATTTAAGATCTTCTAGTCCTTTCCACTCCCACTTTAACCCCGCATTGCTTGGGGACTGGGAACCCTGACCCTAACCCCTCCTATATATAGAGGGGTACTGGGGGTTTCCTAGAGTACAACTACTACATAGACAATTGAGAATGAGTTACTTGGACAATTGTTGTCCTCTCCGGTTGAGGTAACCATGAGAGCCCGGGAAAGTCATACCCGACTAGGGAGTGATAGCGATGGGAGAGAATTAACTAAGGATCATTGTTGTGGGAGAGCATATTGGTGACTAGTACACCAATGGGAGAGACAAGTCATTCATGTCTGTTCCTACAAGACGACAAGAGTTCTAGTTGGTCTGTGTGGACTACTATAGAGCCAAGAGTCCTTGGGCTACTGCTAGGAGGGCAACATCAACTCATAGTCTATGGTGTGATCTGAGGAGCCACTGCAGCAAGTATCTGAGTCTGTTGTCTATGGAGGAGTAGTTAGACAAGTCCAAGGGTGACAAGGAGCTACACAAACATCATCTAAAATAGAGTGCACATCTACATCAATGAGGATTGTCACTAGACTTTCTCCAAGACAAGGTATGTCTTTGTGAAACAATCCTTTCTATTGCATAGTTATTGACGCAATCTACTAGTTTATGGGAAATATGTCAGTAAAAAAAATTTTGTGCTGCCTACCTGATATTGTATTTCCTTACAGTGGTATTAGAGTCACATCAATTAATTATATTTTGCGACAATCGATATGAACCAATTTTGGTTTTATCGTGTTTATTTATTGCATGCGATGTGAATATTTAAACTGGTTGATGTGCACATTGGTGTAATAACCACATAAAAAACCCAAACAAATATATATATATATGTATATATATATGTATATATATGTATATAAATATATATATATACATATATATATATATATATATATATATATATACATATATATATACATATATATGTATATATATACATATATATATGTATATTATACATATATATATGATATATATATGTATATATATTTATATATATGTATACATATATATATATACATATACATATATATATATATATATATCCATATATATATGTATATATATATTTATATATATACACATATATATGTATATATAATGTATATATATAATGTATACACACACAGATATATATATATATATATATATATATATATATATATATATATATATATATATATATATATATATATATATATATATATATATATATATATATATATATATATATATATATATATATATATATATATGCAATTTACATGTGTCGCCAAAAAATTGATTTTGATGGTAGATGTGAAGCATGGTATGACCAAAACCACTGACTTGTGTGTGCATGGTTGTGGTTGTTTATTCATGTTGTTAATTGGTCTACGAACCGAGGCTCCCTTTCCTTTTCAAATTTAAATTAATGCTCTTCTTCCTATTTCCTCTCGAATGTAACTCGGGGTTTTCTCCATATACAATGTAATAATTTATTGATAGTTTTAATTTATGTTTCAACATGAGATGACGATCTACACAAAGATAAAATGACCTGATCGACTGGAGGACCGATGAGGCCAAAAGACAGTAGGAAAGACCAATCGAGTAGTGTCCCAACTGACGAAGTGGAGGTGTCCAGATGCTACTTGGACCTAAGAACTAGACGACTGCTTCAGAAGAGTCCAACCAAGCGACCAAGAGGAGAGCCAATTGGTTCAAGAGTTGAACTGATCAACCTGTATTGGTACAAGCACATATCTTCACCAACAACATGTTGCATATGAAGTGGACCATAGGTGGTCATAATTCCTTTTGGCTCCAAGGAATTACATTAGTATGGCCATAACCAACACTTGTATGTTTTATTTATTGCATGTTCTTGTTTGTGGTTATAGAATGTATATGATATGTACTATATATGTGGTGATTGGATAAATTATATGTATTCATACAAACTCCCTCATTAAAATATTAAGTCTTAGATACTTTCCATAAGAAGCACACATGAAAAGATTGATCGAATAAGCATGGGAATGCCCTAGCGTGGTGTTTTGTGTATCTCATGGAAGTGTGATGGTAGATATATGGGTCTCTTCTAGCAATTGCATATTTATCGTGTTGTCTTTTGGGTCAAAATTAACTAGGTGACCTTAATTGAATCAAACTCCTAGAGGCATGCAAATGATCATGGAAAGGAGTTGAGCATATCATCTATCCAAGAGTTGCATATGATGCAATCAACAAAAGTTTCCTACCTGATAGAATCAAGTTGTGGGTGAAAACCCTAGCTGGCTCATGGTTTGATGAAATTAGGATCTTGGCCCACTAGAATATTGTATGCTGCAATATACCAAATTGATATTGAGATTTATCAATTTGAATAAAAAAATGGGAGTGATAATAATTAAAGACCTAATTAATATCGTCAAAATTATCAAATCAAACCAAATCAAAAATGATTTCAAATTTTGGAATATTTCTTTGTAGAATCAAATGTCAAATACAACACTTCAAATTGGAATAAGTCCTTTAGAAGTAAAAAACGGGATAAAGTTCCACAATTGGTTAAGGACTTTGAGAATTGTTCTCATAAATAAGCGAAAGCTCTATGTCCTTCATAGACCAATGCCAGAGCAACCCACTCAAAATGCACCTAAGGAAAAATGGACGCTTATTGGAAGCATGTCAATGACACACAGACATTTGAATACCTAATACTCTGTTGTATGAACTGTAAGCTACATGAACAACATGAAAAACTTGGACATTCTCGAGATGGCAACACATCATGAGAATCATGTAAAGCAAACAAGGTATAATGTCTCCAAAGTGCTAATTGAGTGCAAACTGACAAAGGGAGGTCCAGTAGAACACCATGTACTCAACGTCATTGGACATGTGGAATGACTGGGATTTCTCTTAGGTCAAGAGTTGACCATGAATATGATTATGTAAGTGTTGCATGAATCATATAGTCAGATTATGAAATGATTGGAATGTTGATGCCAAATCAAAAAAGAAGAACAATAAATCCTTAATGGTGATCAGTAGAAGTGAGTCCTAGGGAAAAATCAAGGAAAAGAAATGTTCTCAGGCTAAGTTGAAGCCCAAGTCTTCTACACTCAATATATGGAGAAGGGTAAGTGTAAAAGGAATATGTCCTTTTAACTTAAAGGATAAATAAAAGGTAAGTGCCACCATTGTCATGTGTCTGGACATTGGAAAGAACAATTTTCTTTATAGAGGATCTCAGGAAGGTGGATATATAGATATCTACATCCAGACCTGAGAAGTAGTAATCTAGATCTATGCAGAGCAAGGGTTTCTACCTCTATAGTTTGGAACTGTCATTCATGGGCACATAATAGAATTAGTGAATTGTTATTATGCACTTGCCATTGATGAAAACATTAAATGTTTTGTATGACAAGAACATTATGTTTCATTTTAAAAGATATGATCTCTTATGGAAGTTCCCTATATGTTATAAATTATATTGGATAGTTTTAGAAACATGTGTATGACACATATAATGAATGACATGATGACTCAAATAATGAATGCCTATAGCATTGTCATCTACAACACATAAATAAGAAATGCATTTTGAGAATCCATATGATGGTTATATAGAATCTTTTGGTTATTGAACTCATAGACACATGTGTTAGGTTTTAGGGGAGGCAGAGAAGGTAGCGGAAACAAAAATTTTCTCCCCCAAACCCGCAACAAGGAAATGCATCAACGTCTATACAATAGGAAAGGATGGTTTGTGGAATCATACATTGTCCCGAGCCTTGCTCGGCGACAATACCTCGTGGCTTGCGCAGTCTTCACCTCCGGTCTTGGACGGTGTCTGTGAAGCTCCTGGTCGCATCGGGACTGACGACTCCTGGTCTCACGGGGACTGTCGGGATTGACAGCTGTCCTCCGAGCGGCAGAAATCTCCCGCCTCTGAAGTAGTCCACATGGACCACCTGGAACACCAATCTCCTTGTCTCACAAGGAATTGGAAGGAGTCACACCCTCCTGTTGGCATACTAGTCGCCAACACACTCTCCTGCTACCAATCGCAACTGGAGTTGTCTTTCCCTTGCTGTTCCTCCCTTATCGGGTAGCACTTGCTCGGGCTCTCTCTTGGTTACCAAAACCAGAGAGAACGACAACTTCACAGAGCAACTGGTTGCACTGGGTTGTTCTTTGAGAAGCCCCCAATACCCCTATATATAGGAGCGTCATGGGACAGGGTTCTCCATCCTGGGCAATGCGGGACTAAAAGCAGGAGTACAAGGGTTTGAGATTTTCCACAAAAACAACCAACTCACAATCTGAACCGATCGTTTCATTTTTGAAACGATCGGTTGGGGACCTGAGCTGGTCGGTTGACACCTCAATCGATCGGTTGGGACACCTCAACCGGTCGGTTCACTTCTGAACCGGTCGGTTCGTGGTCCTGGTTAGTTCTCGATTGACTTTCCATCTTTTGTTTCTTATTGGTATCGAATACCAATCCTTGTTCCAATCAAATTGGGCAAGTGAAACGAAAGGAAAATTCTCACCAATCCTACTTTCCCAACTTGCCCGGTTGCAACAGTTTAACCGATCATTTCAACACTTGAAGCAATCGTTCACCCTGTCCATGAGCCGATCGACTCAACACTTGAGCCGACCGGTTCACCAAGCTCAGCCGATCGGTTCATCGCATGAGCCGATTGGTTGGGAGTGCAGATTGTGCAGAATAAGTCAATTGTGATTTCAATCAATCCGATACTCCAATCAATGTGTCCAACACCTTGAACACTATGATTTTGAGCTATCAATTGATTGATTGTTTAATTGAACTACTAAACTCCTTTAGCAATCAATCTAAACATTATTTGTGCACAAAACTCCTCTTCCAGGCTAAATCCTATGTGTGTGACCCTGCAGGTCCTTTTCACGTTGGCAGTGAAAGTCCATAACACTTATGACTTCACAAGCAAAGAGTGGTGCCTCGTCACACATCAATGCTACCCAAGTGAAAAAGAATGTTGGAGAACAACTTTCAATCCTACAATCCATGAATGGTGTTACAACAAATGTATAATTCCTTTGTCACTGGTATCCCGAATGAACTCGAGGCATGGAACAATCATCCTGTCAACATTCATTCACTTTCTTGATCTCAGAGTAGATTGGAAGAGATATGTATGGCATCAATATCACATACTGATTCACACATGCGTGCACACACCTATTTCAATCCTACTCATCAAGTGGCCTTGGATATCAAACACCCTCAGGAGGGACAAATCCCATATCTATCACTCACCCCTCAAAAGCCCAATGTGTCAAAGCCACCCAATCCTCACATTTATAACAACCCATGTTTCAGGACTGCGTTTGATGATATCAAAGTGTGCCCAATGACGTGTGTTCAGTGTAGTGATTTTAGGTCAAAGAATCACACTCACCACCATCACTGTGAGTACTAACTGCGACTACCATGTCATGGTTCCATGTGTCACACTCACAGTGGGTCTGTTTGGTATACTTGTTCTCTAACAAGTACCTATGTGTTTGGTTTGATATCTCTATATGATGACTAATGAGATTTTGTCATCAACCAACACCACAATCTAGTCTTGCATGTCATTGCTGTCTATCTACCTTCCATAATGACATCCGACTAGGGACATAACAAGAATGTACAAACTCTTAGCATCTGTATGATCTCATCGTTCAGGTCTTCAACCTGAAAGCATACGTCATTGAGTATTGTCATTCTCTAGACATTCAATCTGTTCTATCACTATCTCATATGACTGAACCAGAAAGAATTGGAAGCTTGCCTTTGAAGTTTATCAAATCAATCTTAATGTGTCCCACCAATCATCCCATGATTGGCTCTCAGGGCATACATACCAACAGACTCCCACTTGCACTGCGAGCCAATCACCCTTGAATCATATTCATAGTGATCTTTAAACATGTCCCACATGTTACTATGCTCTAGTGCGAACATAGTGAGTAATGGCAACACCTTGCCAAAGTCAGTATAAATTGCATGTCTCACATCTCTTCACTATACGTCATACATATGAGATGGAGTTACCGTAATATGTGATCTAGTATTCCATTTCCTAACCTTTAGCCACATTGCATGATCAAGGATTACATACTTGTCATCAATGACTAGAATATCTATAAGTTCATCTCATGAACTTCGAGATCCATATAGTATCCACTGCTGTTCTCTAACACATAGATACTCGGCATTTCCTTTTAATTGGTTTCACTGGAACACTTCCAATTATCAACAAAATTTCACTTTTATATATCCTATATATATTTTGCGATTAATTTTATGTCCTTTTCGAAAGTTCACATCAATGTAACTCTTTACATCGAACTCTTCCTTTTCTCCATAGAACTAGTACTTCTCAAGTAATTATCAAGTTATTGTGGTTTCTAGTAACCCTTACTGGAAGTAGACAGACATCAACTCCTCATGTCCCACACACGAGTTATCAGGATGAGCACATCATGTTGTCATGTCCTACATATAAGATGATGAATGCATTTTATTCTTGCCATGTCCATACATGTAAGATAATGGGATGATTACATACATGATAGATCCATATATATTCTTAGTGTTTCCATTCTTCATAAGAATTGGACACTTGGCCTTGGGATACTAACTCCATCTAACATGGACAAGTTTTTCTCCCACTTAATCTGTGCATACTGAACCTTTCAATACATATTTCCAATGTATGTTTTCTCTTCTTTTAGGTCAAGAGGTTTTCGAGAACTATCTCTATAGATCTCCATTCCTATCACATAGGAAACATCTCTGTCGTCCTTAAGGATAATTTCCACTTTTGGATTTCCATTCTAGAACATTTCCATTTCACATCAACATGTGGAATGTGAACACACTCCCACTAAATCACAAATCCCTTCTTTATCTTTGACATATCAGTCAAACCCTTTGACTATATCATCAAAGTAAAGATCCAATTCTGAGTTGCTTGTACTCAATCAATCACATTGATTAGTCCATTGTAACTTATAGACTTCATTTGCATTAGTGGATTCATAAACCTTATAGGTTGTGTCACGTACACATCCTTGTTTTATTCCTCATAGAAATGCGGTTTTAGTATGCATATGCCAAATGCCTTAGTCATTAAGTTGCAATCAACAAGCATCATCCTTCTCAAAATGTTATCCATGTGTCTTAACACTTAAGACTAATTTGCACTTATGGATTTTATTCCAATGGGTGCTTCCATCAAGGTCATACCTTATGGTTCATATAGATGTCATTTAGGATGTAATGCTCATAAACCATAACTCAAAATTTGGCTCCTCATATGCATCTAGACAGTTGACTCATCACATGAACAACTCATCACATAGATAATTGAGGTGTATCTGTCAAGGATATAAGAACTCACAACTCCTTATGATTCTCAATGTCCTTTATTAGTGTGGGGTATTCTTTCATTAAGAAGAATTCAGTTATTTGAAAATCATTCTCTAACTCCTTACAGTATGATTCCTTCTTGATTTAGACATCACCATGCCTTAATCATGAGTTCACTATGATACACTATCATAATCACTCATTAGGATCTCAAACATTTGGTCCAAGTATTTCATTCATTGATCTCATCAAGAATTAACACTTTACCAAATTTGCACTTCATCTATGATACACTACTACAGAAACGGCCTTTGGCGTCGGTCGTTTAACCCCATTTGGCGTCGGTTTCCGACCGACGCCTATGTGGGCGCCGCTAAAGGTCGAACACTTCGGCGTCAGTTTTTTAACCGACGCCTATATGTTCTATAGGCGTCGGTTGTTTAGTAAATAACCGCCGCCAAAAGTGTTCGCGCCACATAAAATGGCATCATCTAGGGCACTTTGTGCGTCGGTTATTTACTAAACAACCGACGCCTATATAGAATATAGCGTCGGTGTTTTAGTAGATAACCGACACATAAAGTGCCCTAGATGACGCCATTTTCTGTGGCGTGAACACTTTTGGCGTCGGTTATGTACTAAAACACCGACGCCTGTACTTCAAGACGACACAACCGTGCTACCCTGCACGGCCATGTTTAGTACTATAGGCGTCAGTTTTATATGAATTACCGACGCCTTTTCCACCACGGCCGTGCTATCCTGCACGGTCGGGTTGTTTGTACTATTAGGCGTCGGTTTTTATCAAATAACCGACGTTGTATGACTTTGCTGACGGTTTTCTATAAATAACCGACGCCTATTTATATTTTTTTTTTCATATCAGTTTGCAGGCCTGCTGTGGCTGGTCAGTTTTGAGAACCTGCAGTTCAGTTTTCTGAACTGCAGGTTTACGACATCCATTGATATCAGCCTACAAACAGGCTGCAAACCTGCAAAAGTCACAAGGAAAATTCTACACAAGTACATACATTCAGACATCAATTCAATTCTCACATTCACACATATAGAAACATTCAAACACATGTATTAACATTCAGAAATATTCATTTACAAAGTATCATTCATTATCGCTATCAACATCCCAATTATATATCTTACAGTTGCCACTGCTTGTATGGCTTTTGTCCATTCTTCTCTTACTTCATTTAATGCTTCCATCGTATATGGAGCATGTATGTTTTTTAAGCATTTACCTATAGTGTTGTCAGTTTTAAACACCTGCAAAGAGAATGATGTATATATATAAGTAATAATATAAAAATAAGAGAAGATTGATATATTTCATACTAACTAATGAGACTATATATAATACCTCATGTATGGTATCGATGTCCAATGCGGCATATTTGATAATCATCTGCATAAATCGCATCACATAGTATGCGCATGCCCAGCCATTGTCTTGTGTAGCACACTATAAATTGAAACATACAAAATAATACAACTAAGCACAATTCACATCAATAATATATATATTCGAGTCGGGAACTTACTTGTACGTTCTGCCAATTTATTGGCTGGTTCTTTTTCCTTGGGACCGTTCCTCTAGCCTTTTTGAATGCATCTAAACCCCTACATGTTAATATAACACAATAAATTGCATAAGTAAATAGTAATGTAATAAAATATGTTAACGGATATAAAAATGAAATATTTCTCACCAGAATAATGGCATTCTCATTACGTGTCCAATTTTAGTGTTCAATGTACTCCCCGCAGGATCTAGATAATAAACAGTGAATGTCCCGGGGACAATAACTAGTAACTCCCAATGTCTACCGCTAGAAGTAAGAAGTTAACAATTAATAACTCAAAATGCAAAATAAAAATGGAATTTTCTTAAGTCCAAATTATAAATAAAGTAAACTTACTTGACATTGAATGGAGCTATTATTATCGTCTTCTTTTGTTGACCAAAAATTGTAAAAGCATCTATACAGTATTGTTGAACATTATCAGGGTCTTTAGCTACCAAACTAATCAAT
The DNA here is from genome assembly GCA_963693085.1 of Alisma plantago-aquatica. NCBI lineage: Eukaryota > Viridiplantae > Streptophyta > Magnoliopsida > Alismatales > Alismataceae > Alisma > Alisma plantago-aquatica. The sequence continues at coordinate 344,473,845 of OY856411.1, read as the reverse complement.
GATGGAATAAAAAATCCCACATGATCAAATGCAAATTGTTTGCAATGATCTTCGACTAAGTATCTGCAAAACATATAGGCGTATGCATTAATATATAAGAAACCAGATCACCGGATCTTACACAAGGTATATGGATGTATAAACAAGATCTCACCTTATCCATGTCTCTATCATTGATGTATTCAACCAATCATACATAAACGGCTCAATAATATCTTGTATAAATAAAGAGCTATCGTATGATCGACCTGCATAATCTACATCTAAAGAAACTATTATAGGGAAATGTATATTATGTGCCCGTAGCCAACATGCCATTCCCCTACAAGCAGGACCTAACGGGTATGTTAGGTCAGTTGGAACCCAAGTTGGTAATGCGGGAAGTGGAGGTGGAGGCCTAGGTGCTCTTGGTATCTTCTTTTTAACCTGTATATATAATTTCAGATCGGTTGACATCATATATACACATTAACAGTCTAAATCAATGTAAATTTATCTTACAATTTCAGTCGTGTAGACGACATCTGCTTTGGTCCACAATATGACCCCACCTTCTGCCTCACCAAGTGTATCAATATCTGGGTGGGCATATGGCAACGCAACTTCCCTCCAATCGGGTAAAACACGTAATGGGCCCACACGAACATAGCCCTGTGGCATTGGAGTCCCGTGAAACCTTTTCCCAGGAAGGGACGGGTAAGCTTGCGCCTCTGCAACAACATAGTCTTGTATTCTTAAGCGGCATGGATTCAATGCCTACAAATTTACGTAAAGAATGTTATACATATATACATATAATCTTGAAAACATATCATCTTGAAAAGACTAGCTACAATGTCATAAACAATACTTACAACAGACGTGCTAGGTGATGGGTCTCCAGGATTACTCGCAGTCTGTGCATCAGGAGAAGAGTGGGTCGCCATAGGCTGATTGGAAGCCTGAGATGCCTGCCACCGCAGCAATTCTTCCTTGACCTTCTCAGCAACTACATCGTTGACCTTCTTAGCAACTAAATCCTCAACTCTCTTATTCTCCTATACATGGATAAAAGAAACATTAGCTTCTTATTAATGAATTTCCTTTTGCAGTAACATTCTAAAAAAAGAATAGGTTACCTCTTCTTGAGAAAGTCCCGCTCTGGGTTTGCGCTGGGATGGCCCAAAGAATGCTTTGATGCCAACTCCAGCGCCGGCACCTCTAACACGTCCAGGATGCTCTGGGTTACCCAGAGCAACTGTCAATTCATCCCTTGTGCCCTGAGGGATGAACGTGCCTTGTTTCCTCTGCTCGTGAAGCTCCCGCTAATCACCATAAACAGAAATTGGTAAGTTAACACCGCAAATAATCAATATTCAAACGATTTCTCTAAGAGTGTTATTTTACCATTTTTGCAGCCGCCTCAGCAGTTACAGGCTTCTTTATTTCACCCTTCTTGTTTTGCCTGCCAGCTATCCAGATATCATGGCGAGGCATGGGTGTGGCAGACTCCTGAGTAGGAGCAGACTCCTGAGTAGCCGCAGACTCCGCCTGTAGTCTTTGGCGAACGCTTGCATAGCCTTTTGGACCCATAGTGTGGTCATGCACATTCAGTGCACGCCTTGCTTTTTGTGCGTCACTGAGGGCCTAGTTAGTATGCACATTAATGATTTGGTTAGTAGCACTAAATGCTAATCTTGAATAGGTGAATACAATGTATATTAATTAAATTGGGAGTGACGCCTAATACCTTGAATTCTTCAGATTTTCTTGAAGCAACAAAATTGTCCCAATCTTCTTTGTCCAAGAAGTTCCATTGTTCAAGGGCTGACTTCTTCTTCTTATCACCCTCTTTTATGTATTCTCTGTTCAGATTTGTCCTATAATTCCTAAGCATCTTTCCAGCGCGTTGCATCACATTTTTACGATGCAACTTCTCATCCAATGCAAACAGATTCTATAAAATAGAAATGTTATTAACTAGTATCCAAAATAGAATTGCAAATAATAGAATTTGTAATCTACAAAATAGAATTGCAAATAATAATAACTCACGCATAAATCCTTCCATATCAAGTATTTTTTCCCTTGAGGAAGTTTATGCCAATTGTCATACTTAACACCACAATGGCTCCGAGTGGTACACCCAAGATAGTTTACAAAATTATTGCGGTTCACTCCAATTGGATTTCCTCCATTATCAAACTCCACCACCAATTTGGATCCACTACCACTTAGCGCTAATAACTTCTTCAACAGAGTGATGCCCCTTTTCTTGTTAAGTGTTTGGTGTTGCGCATCAAGTTGCTCCAGTGCTTCAGTGGGTACAGGTGCATCAACCTAAAATTTGACAAACATAAAACACACTAAATTAGCCCAATATAGAAATATAGGATATATGACATAACTAGAAGATAATGAATTTTATAGAAATACATGATATGTTTTTAGAACTTACATTAGTATCCTCACCATGCTCGTCATGGACAGCATGCTCATCATGGACTTCATGCTCATCATGGACATCATGCTCATCATGGTCAGCCATCTGAAAATGTCATTTAAAATGCAAACATTTAGGATTTGTATTAACTAGAAAAAGGCAAACATTTAGCATTTGTATTAACTAGAAAAAGGCAAACATTTTGCATTTGTATTAACTAGAAAAAGACAAACATTTAACATTTGTATTAACATACATGTCTCTAAAATTGTGATCTTTTATCAATTAACAATCCTTCATTGTGATCTCCGCGCACATATAAGTCATCATTAGCTTCAATATTTTGTGGAGTGGGCAACCCAACTGAGAATGGACTGGAGTCATCATACTTATCATAGTACTCTTCTTCATCTATAGGATCTTCAATGAACTGTCTTTTACCATGAAGAACAACCGACCATTTATCATTCGCAGGATCATCGATATAGAATATTTGTTTCGCTTATGATGCCAATATGAATGGTTCACCCTTCTCGCCAATCTTTTCAAAGTTCACCAAAGTGAAACCCAATTCATCCACTATAACTCCTTTGGTGTTATCAACCCAATTACATTTAAAGAGAAGAATTTTGAAATCTATGTAGTCAAACTCCCAAATGTCCTCAATGACACCGTAATATGACACTTTAGCTTCACGTGGACTCTTATCCTTTGCACTTGCAAAGTACATAGTCGACGCTTGAAGAGTGACCCCACTATTTTGGACGACACTCTTATCATCGTGGCGCTTTGTGTAATATGTGAATCCATTAATGTCAAACCCTTCATAAGAAATAACATTCGGTTTTGGTTTAAAGGCGAGGCATTTGATAGTTTCTGTAATATCATTTGGTGTTTGAGATAGTTGATGTAAGACTTTATCTTCAAACCACTAAGTAAAAGTCTTATTATGCTCTCTAGCAAGCCACATTGAACTTGCTCGAGGATGTTGTCTCTTTATGAAATTGGTATGTTCCTCGATATAAACACTCACTTCGTCCATATTGTGTAAAATATACAAGTGAGCTTGTTCCAACTGCTCACGGCTGATTACTTTCACCCGTGATCCCAAAATTCCTTTGCCCTCCTCAATATTCTTGTCATTATCAGGAGTGTCATTACCACTGAAAAAGTCATTGCAAAAATCCATAATCTCTCTCGCCACATAACCTTCAATAATACTCCCTTCAGGCCGATAACGGTTTCGAACATCACCTTTAAAAATGCTCATGTATCGTTCAAAGGGATACATCCAATGCAAGACAACTGGTCCCAACATTTTCACTTCCCTAGTCAAGTGGACAACAAGATGTACCATGATATCAAAGAATGAAGGAGGGAAATACATCTCAAGCTGACATAGGGTAACAACCACTTCTCTTTGCAAATTATCGAAAGTATCAGGGTCAATAACTTTGCTGCATAGACTGTTGAAAAAGAAACAAAGTCTGGTAATTGCAAACCTTACATGCTTCGGCAATATAGATCGAATTGCCACGGGAAATATTTGTTGCATTAGAGTGTGACAATCATGAGATTTAAGACCTATCAACTTCAGATCTTTCATTGATACCAATCTACGGATGTTGGATGAGTAACCATGTGGCACCTTAACATTTACCAAGCATTCACAAAAAGTTTTCTTCTCCTTTCTAGACAACGTGTAACAAGCGGGAGGTAAGTATGTTCTTTTATTACCCATTTCACGTAATTCTGTTAATTCTGACCTTATTCCCATTTCACGTAGGTCCAGTCTGGATTTTATCCCATCTTTAGTCTTACCTGGTATATTTAATAGAGTACCAATGATGCTATCACAGATATTTTTCTCAACGTGCATTACATCGATACAATGCCTGACTGTCAAAGAACTCCAATAAGGAAGATCCCAAAATATTGACTTCTTCTTGAATGAAGAATTGTCACTCCGTGTGGCCATACTACATTGTATTTCTTACCAAATTCATTGACAATGTCTTTTACTCTTTCATAAACAACATCCCCTGGTATAGGTTTAGGTGCACTCCGTTCATCATTCCATCCATTGAATGCTTTGCGCTTCCTACGATACAGATGGAATTTTGAAAGAAACCTTCGATGACCAAGATATACAGTCTTGCCGCCATGTTTTAGTCTTATTGAATCAGTGTTTTCTTCACATATAGGACACGCTTTAGCTCCTTTGACACTATATCCAGACAAATTCCCATATGCTTGAAAGTCATTAATAGTGCAAAACAACATAGCGTGCAAACAAAATGTCTCTCTTGCTGAAGCATCATAGGTCATCACACCTTCAGCCCAAAGTTTCTTTAAGTCATCAATCAAAGGTTCAAGATAAACATCGATATCATTTCCGGGTTGTTTAGGGCCCGATATCAACAATGACAACATAATGTACTTATTTTTCATACACATCCAGGGAGGAAGATTGTATATAACAAGCATGACTGGCCAAGTGCTATGTTGGCTGCTCAATGTCCCGTACGGATTCATCCCATCTGTACAAAGCCCAAGTCTTAGATTCCTATCTTCTTCACCAAATTTATGGTACAATAGATCAATCTTCTTCCACTGTGGGGAATCAGACGCATGTCGTAGGATCCCATCATTATTTTTCTTAACATCTGCATGCCACCTCAAATTCTTCGCATCTTTCGGATTTGCAAACAAGCGTTGAAACCGTGATATTATAGGTAGATACCACAACACCTTGGCAGGAGAACCAGTTTTGGACTCCCCCGAAGTCGTCAATTTATACCGTGACGCACCACATTTTGGACAATCTTTCAAATCTACATAGTCCTTTTGAAATAATACACAATCATTCGGGCATGCGTGTATCTTCTTGGCCTCCATTCCCATTGGGCACAACATTTTCTTTACCTGGTATGTTGAGATTGGAAGCTCGTTTCTTTCAGGAAGAATTTCTTTCAACAAAGTCAACAATGAAGTGAAGCTTTTGTCGCTCCATCTATTGTTAGCTTTCAACTTATACAATCTCAACACAGCGGTAAGCTTCGTAAACTTAGCACAACCTGTGTATAACGGTATCTCAGCATCATGCACAATGTTTGTAAAGATAGGAGGTGGATCGGTGTGCTCTACCCTACAACTATCCAGCATCGCATCAATGATGTCTGCTGGAACTGGTTCGTTCACATTTACGTCATCGGAGGCAATTTCTTCTTCCACCCAAGCACTGCTATCGACATCTACTGGTTTTGATTTTGAAATCTCTCCATGCCAGTGCCATTCTGTATAGCCTTGTACAATCCCGTTGCACATGACATGACTTTTGATTTCCTCACCAGTGTTGACTTTCAAGTTGTTACCGCAATGCCTACATGGACAGTAGAACCTATCTGTAGGTTTTTTCCTATGTTCCTCGGCAAATCTAATAAACTGATCAAGACCAGATATAAACTCTGGGGTGCAACGATTACGAATGGACATCCATGATCTATCCATTCTATGATCAGAGAAAATAAGTATATATTAGGAAACAAGTATATATTACGAAAAGATTAGGAAGCATTTCCCCGCTATTCTCTAAGTACATATGTACTTAGAGAACAAACGGGGAAATGCCAACAAACACATGTGATGTCATTCTTATATATAATAAATGTGTACCACCTATCCCATCCTTGAACACCTAATCTCACTAGTAAGTGTATAATGTGTATTGGGTTTTCAAGAAAATTTCGGCAGCATTTCCCCGCTGTTCTCTAAGTACATATGTACTTAGAGAACAAACGGGTAAATGCTACCAAAATTTTCTCGAAAACCCAATACACATTATACACTTACATCCTAAGTGAGATTAGGTGTTCAAGAACAGTCCCAAACCGGGGACTATCCAAGATTTACTCCTAATGAGTAAATCTTGGACGGGTTTCTAGGCCAACAAACACAATAATAGATATCTACAATGAAGCCGGACTCCATACAAACAGTATATAATTTAGTGATTGTTCATTCTAATTTATACCAATGTACAAGTAATATAAAAAACAATGATTGTTCACATTCTAGGCCAACAAACACATGTGATGTCATTCTTATATATAATAAATGTGTACCACCTATCCCATCCTTGAACACCTAATCTCACTAGTAAGTGTATAATGTGTATTGGGCTTTCGAGAAAATTTCGGCAGCATTTCCCCACTGTTCTCTAAGTACATATGTACTTAGAGAACAAACGGGGAAATGCTACCAAAATTTTCTCGAAAACCCAATACACATTATACACTTACATCCTAAGTGAGATTAGGTGTTCAAGAACAGTCCCAAACCGGGGACTATCCAAGATTTACTCCTAATGAGTAAATCTTGGACGGGTTTCTAGGCCAACAAACACAATAATAGATATCTACAATGAAGTCGGACTCCATACAAACAGTATATAATTTAGTGATTGTTCATTCTAATTTATACCAATGTACAAGTAATATAAAAATCAATGATTGTTCACATTCTAGGCCAACAAACACATGTGATGTCATTCTTATATATAATAAATGTGTACCACCTATCCCATCCTTGAACACCTAATCTCACTAGTAAGTGTATAATGTGTATTGGGTTTTCGAGAAAATTTCGGCAGCATTTCCCCGCTGTTCTCTAAGTACATATGTACTTAGAGAACAAACGGGGAAATGTACCGAAATTTTCTCGAAAACCCAATACACATTATACACTTACATCCTAAGTGAGATTAGGTGTTCAAGAACAGTCCCAAACTGGGGACTATCCAAGATTTATTCCTAATGAGTAAATCTTGGACGGGTTTCTAGGCCAACAAACACAATAATAGATATCTACAATGAAGCCGGACTCCATACAAACAGTATATAATTTAGTGATTGTTCATTCTAATTTATACCAATGTACAAGTAATATAAAGAACAATGTGGATTATATGGGACATAAATTCATTGTTCATTTTCCAACATTAGGTTCAACACTTGAAACATACATTCATTTTCAACATAAAAAAATTGTATCATTAGGGTCCAACATGTGCATTATATGGCACATACACATCAAGGTGGTCATAAGGGAGGATATTTTCTTATTTATGAGTAAGCGATATAAGATTAAGATCCATATAAAAATTAGGGCAGAAGGAAGAAATAAATCTTCTTTAGGATACAATAGACCCTTATGGATGTATTTAGGGCCATAGGTACCATCATAGAACAAAAGGGGTACACTCTAGGATTTAAGATCACACTACATCATGTATTTTATACAAAACTACATGTATGTGTATATAAAAAATATATTTATAAGGAACTTCTATACATATCTAATCAACAAATCAGTAATTAACTAAGTATTCATCAATACTTACTATTAATCAGTATCTCTAATCATGAAAATTGGCAAGCAGATCAGTAATTGTAAATAACAAACTACGAATTGTTGAATTAAAGTAATCACTAAAGTAATACTAACCAGTAGTACCAATCATTAATCACTGAATAGGTGGGCGACAGCAGGGCGAGGTACCTGGGCAAGCGAGCAGGGCGAGGTCGAGTAGGTCGAGTAGGTGGGCGGCGGTGACACCGGCGAGCTCCAGGACCACCGGCACAAGTCAGGCAGGTAGCGGCAGCGACACCGGCGAGTAGGGAGCGGCAGGCGGCGGTAGGCAGGCAGGCGGCGGTGGGCAGGCAGGCGGCGGAGAAGGAGCAGGCAGGCGGTGGCGACACTGGCAGTAGAAGGAGCAGGAAGCGGCGGCGGCGCACAAGCAACAACAGCAGCGGAGGGTCGGGCGATGGTAGCGGAGGGTGGCGGGCATCGGCGTCGGTGAGCAGTAGCAAGTGCGGGCGATGAAGACAATGAAACAGGAAAGGGGACCTAAATTCGATCGATCGTGCATCTAATAAGTTCGTAAAGGGCGTCGGTTATCTAACAAAACCGACGCCTAAAGTCTTCAGCGTCGGTTCCTATTACAAAACCGACGTCCAATTAGATAAAATTTGCCCTAAATAAATTGGCGGGAACCACTATCGGCGTCGGTTATCTAAGGATAACTGACACCTAAGCTGTAAATTTTCGCGCAAATTTTCATCTTAAATAGGCGTCGGGTTTGTGGTAAATAACCGATGCCGTATGTGACATATTTTTTTTGCTCGAAAATTGGATTTCGCGGGCAGTTTTAGGCGTCGGTTTTTTACCAAAAAACCGACGTTGAATACAAAGCGGTACCCGTGTCTTGGCTACAGACGTCGGATGACCTAGATGACCGACGTTGAATGTTATAGGCGTTGGTTTTCCTAAATAACCGACGCCCAGAAAAGCGACACTGAATGTTGTTTCTGTAGTAGTGATAATCTTGAACACTTCAAGATATTCATATTAGTATTTCTCTAAACACCATTTGAAGTATTAGCATTTGTTCCAATAGGTATGTAAATACATCACATGCATCATACGTAATAGGATAATCATTCTCCCACTACCATTAGTGAAGATTGATTAATCATGTCCAAGATATTCATGTCTCTTACTGGTTCTCTAACCAAAGGAGTCTAGATTTATCCATCACATGGAAACTAGAAATGAATTTCTCATAATTGATGCTAATTTGATTGTTTGAGTTATCTATAACTTTTAGGTATCATTTTATCTTATGCATATCAAATACCACAAGATAAACAAGGCATTTCCACAAAGATAATATCTTTAAAAGATTGAAACATCAACTTTATTGATTGCTATCATTGTCATACAATATGCAAAAATAAAGTGTCTCTATCTATTGGAAAATATGAAATAGCAGTTCATAACTGTATTACATGCCTTTTAGGCTGAAAATAAACTAAAGTACTCCTATCTATTGCGGCAACAATTGCCCCATTTATGAGTGCTTTACACTTTACATCTTGGTATCATATACCTCAAAAAGTGTTACAAGTTTACTTTCATGACACCTTTAAGTAGAGACATCTGTCGCCTCCTTCTTCTTTTGTTCTTCCAGATAGAGAGGACAATTCCTTTTCCAATGTACTGGCTTTTGTCAATGGTGGCAATTTCCTTTCTTGGTCACGCCTCCCTTGGCCTTGAGAGTTGAAGATGACTTGGGCTCCTGGCTAGCATCAGAACCTTTCTTAGTTTTGCCCTTGCCCTTGCGCTTGAACTTGCCTTTCTTGCTTGTGATCACCATCACAGTCTTAGGCCTGTCCTTCTTCATCTGTATCTTGTCTATCCTCAACATGCCCAACAACTCTGACAGTGGCCTATCAAAGTTGTTGATGTTGTAGTTCATCACAAACTAACTGCAGGATTCTGGCATCGATTGCAGTATCATGTCAGTAGCCAACTCTTGGCTCAGTGGAAATCCCAGTCTTGTCAGGTTCTCCACATACCCAATCATCTTGAGTGTGTGAGGACCAACTGGATCTCCTTCTGTCATGACGCACTTGAACAGTGCCCTTGAGACATTGTATCTCTCTTGCCATGCTTGATCTTCATACATGTTCCTGAGATGCTGAATCATCTTAATGACACCCATGTTCTCATGCTGTCTCTGCAACTCATGGTTCATAGAGCACAAAATCAAGCACTTTGCATCAATAGCATCATCAGAATGCTTCTTGTAAGCATCCGTTTCTGCCTTTGGTGCATTAGGAGCAGGTTCCTCTAGAATTGGAGTATCCAGGACATAGAGCTTACACTCTTGAGTGAGAACAATTCTCAATGCCCTATACCAGTCGTGGAAGTTTGTCCCATTTAGCTTGTCCTTTTCAAGGACCGATCGCAGGGAAAAGTGATTGTTGTTTGTTGCCATTTGTACTACAAAAGGAAAATATGCAATTTTAGTCCAAAAACTCATTTTTGACTTATTTGATTGATTTGAAAAGTTGACGATATAATTAAGCCTTTAATTAATTATCGCTCCCACTATTTTAGTTCAAATTGATAGCCCTCACCATCAATTCAGAAGATTGCAGCGTACAACCTTCTAGTGGGCAAGATCCTGAAATCCTCTAAGTCATGGACCATCTTGGGCTGTCACCCACAACTTAGATCTCTCAAGTAGGCAACTCTTGCCAATTGCATCATATGCAACTCTTGATGAATGAACATGCACAACACCTTGCCATGAACATTCCTTTCCTCAGGGCTTAGATGCTCTAAGAATCATTAGTTAAGTTTAACCCAAAAGCCGACATGGTAAACATGCACCATGCTTTGGCAGAACCTACATGTATACCCTTCACACTTCCACAAGATAGACGGTGCACCATGCTTTGGTGTAACCTACGCTTGGTCGATCGAGTTTTTCATGTGTTCTGCTAATGGAAGGCATATAAGACTTAATATTTTAATGAGGGATTTGGTTTTTATATACATATACATATCCAATCACCACAATACATAGTACGTATCATATACATGCTATATCCCACAAAACATGCAAAACGATAAAAGCCATGATTATGGCCATCCTAATGTGATTCCTCAAGCCAAGAGGAATCACGATCATCTAGGTCTACATCACATGCAACATGTACAAGATGAACTCTGTGCTTTTCCTTCTGAGTAGATCAACTCATCACATGAATGACATACTCATTCTGGCCCGGTCGTCTGGGTGCCACCAGCTGATCGGTTGGCTCCTCCAACCGATCAGTTCGCTTGATCGTCTTGCATCTCATCATGGCCGCCACCTGCTCGTCTCGTTCCTTGAACCAGTCATCAACCGACCGGCTCACTCCTTGAACCGATCATCTGGAACGTCAAACGATCGGTTCACGCCTTGAACTGATCATCTCAGCTGTCGTCAGGATGTCCTCCATTCTTTGACATAACTATAAATAAAATTCTATCCTATTTTACATTGTAAAAAGAGAAACCTCGAGTTACATTCAAGGGGAGCAAAGGTAGGAAAGAAGTCTCGAATTATTTCGAGTTACATCAGGAATAGTAGAAGGAAGATCGGTGCACAGATCGAGATGCAAGCAACCACATACAACCATACACAGATAGGGTTTATTGGCCATAACCACGCTATACATCCACCACAAAACTCGTTTAAGGGCGACGCGTATCGAGTGCATTCATAATACATATCATATATATAAATTGGGATTTGTGGATTTAGGATTGGACATGCATAAAGCCAATTTTATTTGCATCATATGTAATAAATAAAGGCAAAAGACCAAAATTGATCATATCGATATTCCCAAAGTATAGAGCAGTTGACGTGGCTTTGATACCATTGTTAGGTTTTAGGGAAGGCAGAGAAGGCAGCGGAAACAAAATTTTCTCCCCCAAACCTGGAACAAGGAAACACGTCAACGTCTATACAATAGGAAAGGATGGTTTGTGGAATCATACCTTGTCACGAGGCTTGCTCGGCGACAATACCTTGCGGCTTGAACGGTCTTCACCTCCGGTCTTGGACGGTGTCTGTGTAGCTCCTGGTCGCACTGGGACTGACGACTCATGGTCTCACCGGGACTGTCGAGATTGACAGCTATCCTCCGAGGAGCATAAATCTCCCACCTCTGAAGTAGTCCATACGGACCACCTGGAACTCCAATATCCTTGTCCCACAAGGAATTGGAAGGAGTCACACCCTCCTGTTGGCGTACTAGTCGCCAACACACTCTCCTGCTACCATTCACAATTGCAGTTGTCTTTCCCTTGTTGTGCCTCCCTTATTGGGTAGCACTTGCTCGGGCTCTCTCTTGGTTACCAAAACTAGAGAGAACGACAACTTCACAGAGCAACTGGTTGCATTGGGTTGTTCTTTGAGAAGCCCCCAATACCCCTATATATATAGGAGGGTCATGGGACAGGGTTCTCCATCCTGGGCAATGCGGGACTAAAATCAAGAGTAGAAGGGTTCGAGATTTTCCACAAAAACAACCAAATCGCAACCTGAACCGATCATTTCATTTATGAAATGGTCGGTTGGAGACCTGAGCCAGTCGGTTGACACCTCAACCGGTCGGTTCACTTATGAACCGGTCGGTTCGTGGTCCTAGTAAGTTCCTGATTGACTTTCCATCTTTTATTTCTAATTGGTATCGAATACCAATCCTTGTTCCAATCAAATTGGGCAAGTGAAACGAAAGGAAAATTCTCACCAATCCTACTTTCCCAACTTGCCCGGTTGCAACAGTTGAACCGATCATTTCAACACTTGAATCAATCATTCACCCTGTCCATGAGCCTATCGACTCAACACTTGAGTCGATCGGTTCATCGCATGAGCTGATCAGTTGGGAGTGCAAATTGTGCAGAATCAGTCAATTGCGATTTCAATCGATTTGATACTCCAATCAATGTGTCCAACACCTTGAACACTAAGATTTTGAGCTATCAATTGATTGATTGTTTAACTGAACTACTAAACTCCTTTAGCAATCAATCTAAACATTATTTGTGGACAAAACTCCTCTTCCAAGCCAAATCCTATGTGTGTGACCCTGTAGGTCCTTTTCACGTTGGCAGTGAAAGTCCATAACACTTATGACTTCACAAACAATGAGCGGTGCCTAGTCACACATCAATGCTACCCAAGTGAAAAAGAAAGTTGGAGAACAACTTTCAATCCTACAATCCGTGAATGGTGTTACAGTGAATGTATAATTCCTTTGTCACTGATATCCCCAATGAACTCGAGGCATGGAACAATCATCCTGTCAACGTTCATTCACTTTGTTGATCTCAGAGTAGATTGGAAGAGATATGTATGACATCAATATCACATACTGATTCACACATGCGTGCGCATGCCTATTTCAATCCTACTCATCAAGTGGCCTTGGATATCAAACTCCCTCAGGAGGGACAAATCCCATATCTATCACTCACCCCTCAAAAGCCCCATGTGTCAAAGCCACCCAATCATCACCTTTATAACAACCCATGTTTCAGGACTGCATTTGATGATGTCAAAGTGTGCCCAATGACATGTGGTGAGTGTAGTGATTTCAGGTCAAAGAATCACACTCACCACCATCACTGTGAGTACTGACTGCGACTACCATGTCATGGTTCCATGTGTCAAACTCACGGTGGGTCTGTCTGGTATACTTGTTCTCTAACAAGTACCTATGTGTTTGGTTTGATATCTCTATATCATGACTAATGAGATTCTGTCATCAACCAACACCACAATCTAGTCTTGTGTGTCATTGCTGTCTATCTACCTTCCACAATGACATCCGACTAGGGACATAACAAGAATGTACAAACTCTTATCATCTGTATGATCTCATCGTTCAGGTCCTCAACCTGAAAGCATACGTCATTGGGTATTGTCATTCTCTAGACATTCAATCTGTTCTATCATTATCTCATATGACTGAACCAGACAGAATTGGAAGCTTGCCTTTGATGTTTATCAAATCAATTTTAATGTATCCCACCAATCATCCCATGATTGGCTCTCAGGGCATACATACCAACAACATGCATGTCTTATTTGTTGGGTAGTATGAAAAAAGCATCTCCACTAGGTGTAGTGGGAGATAGACTATTCTATTAGGACTGGTACTTATTGATGTACATAGACCATTTTATAATGAATGCTAAAGGTAATTACAAGTACCTCAATATATTTACTAATGCAATCAGTAGATATTTGTATTTAACAAAATACAAGTTTTGATCTCTTAATGTGTTCTAGGAGATCATAAGCGAAGTACATAACTAAACTGGTAAATGTATTAAGATACATTGATGTGATCAATGTTGAAATATTTTAAACCAAGAGTCTGAGGACTTTCTGGAGAGACCTTGATAGTGTATCACAATGAACTCCACCTGAAACATACTGATGTGTCAGAAAGAAAGTATCACACCTTGTTAAAATATGGTGAGTTTATTCAATAAAACTGGTGGATCTTTCAATTAATTTTGGGAACATGCTTTACACTAAAACACCATACCGCCTAAAATGGTTCAAAAGACACCATATGAGACATGGCATGGGAGGAGTCTTGATTTGTATTTTATAGTTATTAGGATTGAAAGCTTGTCTAAGAAAATAGTTTCTTAAAAGGCATTATCCACATATCACATAAATGTCATCTTGTTGAATACTACTTGTATTTTAACCGGACAACAAAGTATTGTTTCTAGGATGGTTGAATTCCTAAATGGAAATTATTTCCAAAGGAATTAGTGGGAGTAAATGGAGAACTCAAAATGTTGGAGACAAACAACAAAACATAGAACCTAGAGAGGTACAACAGGTATAAGGAGAATCGAAAGTTGTTGTGGAATCTCAAGTTCCTCATGTAAACACAAGTCTCATAGTTCTAGTAGAACACACCTTCAATTTGAAAGATTATGATATCTTATAACTCAAAGGCGGCAAGCTGATCATAAAGATTAGTCAACAACCTAGCTAGAAACTATTGAGCGTCTGGAATCGGAGAAATGGCTTGAGGCCAAAAGATCGATTATGGATTCCATGTAAAATAACAATGTATGACCTTGGTTGTGATGGAGTGGACTTTTATAATCCTAAATGTCCAATGACATAAGTATATTCATACATGATGAGTTATTTTTGGAGTTTCAAGTGTTTTGTCAAAGTTTGGATGACAAAGGATAAGTATATTATGATTAAGTTCCTTAACTTTATTCCTTTGGAGGTACTTAATTAGATGATCAAATATATGATTTTGGTCACCAAATTTTAGTAGAAGGTAGCTCGAGAGGTAAGGAAGCTATGGTTAAAATTTCGTGGCACATTGATCTTCCTAGAGGAAGTTATGGAGGTTTGATTTTGGTGAAATAATGTGCATAATTGATGTTCTTAGACCTAAGTTTGGGGCTTAATGGATGTGTCACGCGCCCTTGGTTTGGGCTGGGTCTGTGTGGACGAATCCGGGCTATTCGTGGTTAATCTGAAGGTTCGGACCCTTGGCTTATGGGAAGCCACGGATTGGGCTGTGGCTAGCTTCAACATTGACCATAGATCATAGAAATGATGGCTATAAGTTTGTCCTCTACCTCCAGCGGTTTGGGGTTGAGAGGTGGGGAGGATGAGGCCATGTTTGCCTCCACCACTTCACGGATCGTGGGAGTGAATGAGATTTTTAGCTGGATAGTTGGCCTCGGACTGGGATGAGCTCCCATTTGACCCCTTGGGCGAACTGCCTCACCACTCCAGTAGAGAGAACGAATGCCCCTTTGTCGTTGCTTCTCCTCTAAGGCAAGCCTGGGGTATGGGGAAATAGAGATCAGAACTCGAAGGAAGTAAGGAGAAATCAAAGAGAGGAAGAACAAAGTTGGAGAGTATAGGAGTCCACTGCTAATCTTAAAGCATGCTTTTGTGGAGGTTCCCATGTGGGACAATGTGCAACCTTCCCTGCTATTTTGTGAAGTTTCGATGAAGTTGAGGAAGGTATCTCAGTGCTAATGGAGACCCTTAGTAGAGGTTTGGTTCCGTTGAGGCACTATTCCCCTTCTAATCCGCCGCGGAAGACTCCCATGGCGGCGAGCTCCTAGGAGGTAGGGATTGGAGCCGAGGTAGAGGAAAGAAGGAGTTGTGTAGATC
This sequence comes from Alisma plantago-aquatica, assembly GCA_963693085.1. Taxonomy (NCBI): domain Eukaryota; kingdom Viridiplantae; phylum Streptophyta; class Magnoliopsida; order Alismatales; family Alismataceae; genus Alisma; species Alisma plantago-aquatica. The sequence continues at coordinate 344,457,844 of OY856411.1, read as the reverse complement.
CCTTTGACCGTGTCGCAGCCTATGGAGGCATTATCAGATGTTGAGGAGGACCTGAGCCCTCACTTTTCCTCACTGGAGTAAGCCTGTGCGGCGACATACGTCGAGAACAGAGTCGTGATCAGGGACCCTGACTCGCATTTCGCACGAGGGTGTAAAGAAAGGAGAAGAGCAGGGTGAACCCCGGTTCAATCAACCAAAACCAACCCAAGACTGGCCAGCCCAACGCAAGCCAGGAAAAGAACCGATTGCAGCAAGCAAAGGATGCACCAACCCTAGTGGCCACGTGGTGTGCTACGATTGGTCCACGAAGGTAATTATTTCAATAAATCATAGATCTTGTTTAATTCGTAGAAATTAGCTCGTTTATCAGACAAATGCAAATAAGGTACCAAACTGCTCATAAAAATTAGTAGAACAATATGAAACCATAATAACAGGCTTTTGATGATTAAATATCAGCAATATCATGTAAGATGAGTAATGCTTGTTTAATGGATAATAAATAGCAAATGATGACATAAAATCATGGAAAAATATCAATAAGTCCATAATTATGTATAGAATGCATATGATGTCAGATATGGTCATGTTGATTCACGAAATTATGTAATTTGATTAATATGTCTAATTAGGGCTAATAACACTAAAGATAATGCAATAATTACATACATGCTTAATAAATGATGAAATTTACAGAGTAAGCTCATATTAGTATATGGAACACCAATTTTAAATATGAGATTAGGGTGATACACATAAACCTTTTTTGGAGCAATGCATGTAATATAGGGTTAATATGTGTACATGATTATGTATTATCAAATAATAAGATTATATATCTTAATTTGTAACCTAAGATCAGTAAAATCAATTCTAGATAACAAGAAGAGAAACACAAGAAATAATGATGGAAATATCATAAGACTAAGACAAACCCTAATGAACACAATTAGGGTTAAGAAGAGATGTATGATGATGAGAACCTGATGATAGTTTATGATCTTGCCTTAATCAGGGATAACCAAACTTATAGATGACATGAGGAATATGTGATTAAGTTTATCTCTTGATCAAGGTACGCCATTACCTCTTACTTGGATTATTATACAATATGCTAGTGTTATATGTGTAGTAGAATACTTGGCATATGGTATTGGATGAAATGATTGTTCTTGTATGATATCTTGCTTGATTTTCCATACTTATGGTTGTGAACACTTGAAACATAATATATATGTTCCATTATATGAAGGCACTATATCTCTTTGGTAAGCATAGTGCTAGTAAGTGATCTATCTCTTTGGTAAGCAGATTACATGTACAATGATCTATCTCTTTGGTAAGAAGATCATAAGGCCTGAATGCATCTATCCCATTGGTAGGCAGATGCATCAGCATATAATGGAAAAATGAGCTTAAAACATGTGTTCTCTTTTGTTAATGAACATCTTCGTGCAAGTATATGCTTTTCTTATATTCTTCTTTTACTGCCAAGTGTATTAGTTTTATCTAATTGCCAAGTTATGATGAGAGGTATATAAAAGACATGTAGGCGTACAAAATACAATATTCTTGAATATTGTACTGATGTGTACCACTTGTAATCTTTTGTTTAGGTTGTGGTTATGCTCTTGAAGATCCAAGATAGTTGAGAGTTATATAACGAGCTGATGTACAGGTGGACCTGTGGTTTTAGATCTTGTAGTTTAGTGGTAGTACATGATATATGTATAATTTTTCTATTCAATATGTAATATCAAATGTTGTAACAATTCATGATGTAATTATATGTTTAATGGTGAACATGTGTGTATGGTTTTATTATTGTTCATGTACATGTGCTACTGATCATTTCCTTATGACTCCCTTGATTTTCTTCTTCTTAGCCTAGTGTGGTATGATTAAATTGGGATTCTCGCTGAGGTGAGGGTTTCAATTTGGACGTCACACATCAGATTAAGTTTTAGGAAATCTGGAGACGTCACAGGTGGTATCAGAGCATGAATAATAGCAAAGCCTGATATTTGCTCATTATGCAACTCAAAACTAAAGAACCTTGAACTTAATAATCTTTTGGGTTAGATTAGTCATCTTTTAGAGACTAGATCTAACCTAGCCTCTAGGTTAGCACCTAGATGTCAGAGAACTAGGTCTAGATTGGTGCTTGTTGAGTAGCAAGTCCTTAGATGTCGTTCTTTCCTTGTAGTGCAGCAGTATGGGACGTTGCACTATTTGGAAATGACGTGCATCAAGGGAAGAGAAGGTTTAGACATATTGCACACATTGTCTAGAGTAGCTACACTAGTCTACACCATGTTCTCACCCTTTTCACTAGTTTTCATGGCACTTTACTCTCTACCATGTGTGGGACATTCATTTTCTGGATTTGGTTTTTGATTCCAAACAGATCGAACCTCGATAGTTTTCTCTAACGCTTGTTTTATCGGAGAAAAACTATATAATATTTTATTATGTATATGTATTACAAAAATGTGTCCCCACACATGTATGATTAGGTGGTGATCATGAAACCTAAGTGAAAGTGAATGACATCAGTCTAGAAGAGAGAGAAGTTCTAGATTAGATGTTTAGAGCCTTGATGATATGATGTAAGTCTTATATAGATGAGATAAGATAGATTATGATGATATATGTTTGTCTTTGAGGACTTAAGTTCAATTGTGAGGATTGAGATAAGTTTTGATGATGCAAGTAGCTAGACTTTTATGAGATAAGATATGTTAAGCTGAGACAATTTGTGAGTCAGCATGAGCCTCAAGCTGTTTTACAAAGGAGGACCTCTAGTGTTAGGTCCAGTTTTGGGGTTAACTCCAGTGAGAGTGAGACCCACAAGGAGAAGTTCAGAGAACCTAGACTCTAAGATAAGAGAATTTTGAGATATGTGATATGGTACGTCCTAAACTAGAATACTCCTAAGTGAACGAGTTGAGTTGCTCTATGCATGATTCCTATATTCATGTTGAACCCTAGATGTCCTTGGGAGGACCAAACCCTAGAGACAGAGAAACGTTGGATCTATGTGTATGTGAATATGAATATGAGTGCCTGCCATCTGGGTGAGGGAGAGAGCCCAAGACCCTGGAGAAGGTAGCTATGTTAGTTTCTGTGAAGCCTCATGCTCGGGTTGGTGGTTTCCCACATAAGAATCTAGTGGTGTGTATAAGAGAGTTTTAGGTAAGTATGTCTCATGGGTGGAGAACCTATAAATGGTATGTCATAGTAGGTTTTGGTTTGTGCACATGTGGCTAGAGCTTGTGAAGCAATCACTAGTGCCAATGAGGTAGACCTAAGAACCCTAGACTAAAGAGGGAAGATAAAGCTTGTGATTATAAGATACTCATTGAGTTGAGTTAGCTCAGTGAAACTGAGCATGGCATTACCCTCATGATATGGGTTAGGGGAACCTCAGTTGGACAAAATGAAGTTTTGATATATGTTTGACAAGCCACTCATATAAGTTTGTTTAGCACAACCATGATATAATATATGTAAGATATGATCTAATCTCGAGACATGATATATAGACATGATATGATGAAAACCTAGAAATGGTTTAATATAACAAAGTATAAATGGTTAACCATATACATGAATAATGATGATAATTTGAAACTGTTGGTTGATCTTGTGATGAAATCACCAATAAAGGTTACAATTTATTATGAACAATGAAATGATATCATATAGATGAAACATGTTATAAGAGGTGTTAATCTTAGTGCTTAATAAAGATGAAAAATATATAGTTTCATAGTTAGCACAACATAATGATTATGGCACCTTGATATGATCTTGATGGATAAAGTGGGTTAACTATAGTTAACTCCCTCCTAAAAGGCATATGTTAATGTTGAACGTGTCCTAATAATTAGCTCAACATAATGTTCATGACACCTTGATGTATGAGTTAATATTATATAACTCCTTTTAAACATGGTAATATGATGTGGGAACCCCAATGTGTGGGTAAAGATGAAGATACAACCCTAGCATATGAGATATGTAATGACATAACCTAAGTTTCTAAACCCTGAGTTTAACCTTGAATGGAGTGTTTGTGCACCAAGATTGTTGTAAAACCCCCCTAATAGTGTTGTGGATGAAGACATGGTAGTTTTTCTTTGGAGTACGAGTATGGTCGACTTTCGAGGAAGAAAGTTCTTTTAAGATGTATATGATGTGACAAATTGGTTTTTCTGGATTAATTCAGAGGACGAAATTTCTTTTAAGGTGTGTAGGATGTGATGGAGTGGACTTTTAGAATCCTAAATGTCCAATGACATAAGTATATTCATACATTATGAGTTATTTTGGGAGTTCCAAGTGTTTTTTCAAAGTTTAGATGACAAACGATAAGCATATTAAGATTCAGTTCCTTAACTTTATTCCTTTGGAGGTATTTAATTAGATGATCAAATAGATGAGTTTGGTCATCAAATTTTAGTATAAGGTAGCTCAAGAGTTATGGAATCTATGGTTAAAATTTGGTGGCATTTGGATCGTCCTACAGGAAGTTATGGAGGTTTGATTTTGGTGAAATAATGTGCATAATTGATGTTCTTAGACCTAAGTTTGGGGCTTAATGGATGTGTCCCGCGCCCTTGGTTTCGGCTGCATATGCATGGATGAATCTGGGATGTTCGTGGTTAATCTAAAGGTTCAGACCCTTGGCTTATGGGAAGCCACAGATTGGGATGTGGCTAGCTTCAACATGGACCGTAGATCATAGATCTGATGGCTGTAAGTTTGTCCTCTACCTCCAGTAGTTTGCGGCTGAGACATGGGGAGGAAGAGGCCACGTTTGCCTCCACCACTTCATGGATCATGGGAGTGAGTGAGATTTTTAGATGGACTATTGGCCTCGGACTGGGATGAGCTCCCATTTGACCCCTTGGGCAAACTGCCTCACCACTCCAGTAGAGAGAACAAATGTCCCTTTATCGTTGCTTCTCCTCTAAGGCAAGCTTGGGGTATGGGGAAATAGAGATCAGAACTCGAAGGAAGTAAGGAGAAATCAAAGAGAGGAAGAACGAAGCTGGAGAGTATAGGAGTCCACTGCCAATCTTAAAGCATGCTTCTGCGGAGGTTCTCAGGGTTGACGAACCCAATTTTGGGGAAGAAGAAGATCGATCTAGGGGGACAATGTGCAGCCTTCCCTGCTATTTTGTGAAGTTCCGGTGTAGTTGTGAAGGTATGTCAGTGCTAATAGAGGCCCTTGGTAGAGGTTTGGTTCCGTGGAGGCACTATGCCCCTTCTACTCCGCCACGGAAGACTCCCATGGTGGCGAGCTCCTGGGAGGTAGGGATTGGAGCCGAGGTAGAGGAAAGAAGGAGCCGTGTAGATCCCTTTGATTGTATCACAGCCTATGGAGGTAGTATCAGACGTTGAGGAGGACCCAAGCCCTCACTTTTCCTCACAAGAGTAACCCTGTGCAGCGGCATACGTCGAGAACAGATTCCCGATCAGGGACCCTGACTCGCGTTTTGCACGAGGGTGTAAAGAAAGGAGAAGAGGAGGGTGAACCACGGTTCAATCACCCAAAACCAACCCAGGACCGTCCGGCCCAAGGAAAGCCAGGAAAAGAACCTGTCGTATCAAGCAAAGGATGTGCCAACCCTAGTGGCCACGTGGTGTGCTGCGATTGGTCCATGAAGGTAATTATTTCAATAAATCATAGATCTTGTTTAATTCGTAGAAATTAGCTCCTTTATCAGAAAAATGCAAATAAGGTGCCAAACTACTCATAAAAATTAGTAGAATAATATGAAACCATAATATGAGGCTTTTGATGATTAAATATCAGAAATATCATGTAAGATGTGTAATGCTTGTTTAATGGATAATAAATAGCAAATGATGACATAAAATCATGGAAAAATATCACTAAGTCCATAATTATGTATAGAATGCATATGATGTCGGATATGGTCATGTTGATGAACAAAATTATGTAATTTGATTAATATGTCTAATTAGGGCTAATAACACTAAAGATAATTCAATAAATACATACATGCTTAATAAATGATGAAATTTACAGAGTAAGCTCATATCCGTATATGGAACACCAATTTTAAGTATGAGATTAGGGTGATACACATAAACCCTTTTTGGAGCAATGCATGTAATCTAGGGTTAATATGTGTACATGATTATGTATAATCAAATAATAATATTATATATCTTAATTTGTAACCTAAGATCAGTAACATCAATTCTAGATAACAAGAAGAGCAAGAGAAGAAATAATGATGGAAATATCATAAGACTAAGACAAACCGTAATGAAAACAATTAGGGTTAAGAAGAGATGTATGATGATGAGAACCTGATGATAGTTTATGATCTTGCCTTAATCAGGGATGACCAAAGTTATAGATGACACGAGGAATATGTGATTAAGTTTATCTCTTGATCAAGGTATGCCATTACCTCTTACTTAGCTTATTATACAATATGCTAGTGTTATATGTGTAGTAGAATACTTGGCATATGGTATTGGATGAAATGATTGTTCTTGTATGATATCTTGCTTGATTTTCCATACTTATGGCTGTGAACACTTGAAACATAATATATATGTTCCATTATATGAAAGCACTATATCTCTTTGGTAAGCATAGTGCTAGTGAGTGATCTATCTCTTTGGTAAGAAGATCATAAGGCTTGAATGCATCAATCCCATTGGTAGGCAGATGCATAAGCATATAATGGAAAAATGAGCTTAAAATATGTGTTATGTTTTGGTAATGAACATATTTGTGCAAGTAAACACTTTTCTTATATTCTTTTGTTACTGCCAAGTATATTAGTTTTATCTTATTGCCAAGATATGATGAGAGGTATATAAAAGACACGTAGGCGTACAAAGTACAATATTCTTGAATATTGTACTGACGTGTACTGCTTGTAATCTTTTGTTTATGTTGTTGTTATGCTTTTGAAGATCCATGATATTTGAGAGTTGTATAGGGAGCTGATGTACAGGTGGACATGTTTTCTTTAGATCCTGTAGTTTAGTGGTAGTACATGATATATGTATAAGTTTGTTATTCAATATGTAATATCAAATGTTGTAACAATTCATGTTGTAATTATATGTTGAATGGTGAACATGTGTGTATGGTTTTATTATTGTTCATGTACATGTGCTACTGATCGTTTCTTTATGACTCCCTTGATTTTCTTCCTCTTAGCCTAGTGTGGGATGTTTAAATTGGGATTCTCGCTGAGGTGAGGGTTTAAATTTGGACGTCACACATCAAATTAAGTTTTATAAAATCCGGGGACGTCACATTGGTGGATCCTCCTAAAGGGGTAAAAGCATTTGGGTTTTTGTAAGAAGACCAACATGGAAAGGTAAATTTCTAGCAAGTAATTTCAAACTAGTTCAAAATGTTGAACAAGATGAAGTTTTTTGACCAATTACCATGATTAAAACCATCTGGATCATGCTTGCTATTGCAACTTAATATGACTATAAGATTTGACATATGGATGTTAAAACCACATTTCTTAATTGGAATATTTAAGAGGATGTATACGTGACACAACCTATTGTTTTTATAAATCCATTAATGCAACTAAAATCTTTAAGCTACAAAAGTTCAATATGTGAATTGAAGCAAGCATCTCAGAGATGGACTCTTATATTTGATAAGACAGTCAAAGGGTTTGACTTGAGTCAGAATGAAGATGAAATTTGTGATTACAAAATATTTAGTGGGTGAGTATTTATATTCCATATAATGATGTGGAATAACTTCTTTATCCTATAAATGTTAAAATATGGCAAGGGAAGTACCTTCTATATGAAGGGTTTAGGTGAAGCATCCTATGTGATAGGGAACAAGGTCTATAAAGATAGATCTGGAAAGATTCTTGACTGAAGTAAGAATACATACATTGGCAAAATGTTGAAGCGTTCAACATGTAAGACTCAATGAGAGAAAACATGTCAATCATCCATGGATTTAGTCTCTCAGGAGTCAAGTGTCACAAATCTTATGAAGAATAGGAACACACGAGTAGATGTCATATGCATTTGCAATAGGATATCTCTTGAATGCAATGTTATGAACTTATCCCGTTATCTCATATGTATTGGACATGATGAGAGGATATCCAATCATCTCATATGTAATGGACATGATGAGAAGACATTTATATACCTGCCTAGCAATTCCATATGTATTGGACATGATGAGAGGGTATATGTCAGATACTAGTGAGAGACACTTTACTACCATAAAGAACATCCTTAAGTGCCTGTGAAGTACTTAAGGGATTGGTTCCTTGGTTATAGTAATAAGGAAGAGTTGGATGTTAAGGGCATGCAATTTTCGAAACTAACAAAATTATTGCAATCTAAAATTAGTGTTTTGACATTAAATGAAAAATTGTAAGCTAGAAAGGGTTATGAGTTAATGATACTTGTTCAAAATTACAAAAGAAGAAGAGTATCTATGTTTTATGAGAACAATAGAGGATACTGTATGAAGTTCATATGGGTGAACTTGTGTGATGTTCCAACCATTGATGACACATTAGAAATATTGATGACAATAATGACGTTACAAGTTAGGCTGGAAATCTCAGATAGCATATGTAACATCCCTGACCTAGGTTATGCTTTAAACCTAGATGTTTTGTTTAAGAAAGATAATTATATGCTTGCTCTTATCTTTTGAAAAATAGTTAAGGCTTAAGAGGAACTTATGTTTCAATTTTAGTCCTTTTTGAATAATGTTGAAATCAATGTTTTGCCCGTTTTGGACTAAAGTGAAAATTACCCAAGATGAGGGGTTAACTTGCAAATGTTACACGATAAAATGATCCTCAAGTGTTCAAGCATGATAAGAATGAGAATGATGCATAATTATGGGTACCACAAGCCTGAGCACCAAGAAAGAGCTTGTTAAGTAATGTTTGAGCATTAAAACCTAGTTTTGGTGTAATGTGCAATTTACCCAAAACCTAGGGTTCAATATACAAAATACCACTTCTAGAGAGTCCCTAATATTTCTTTGTATAAATTAGAGACAAGAGAATTAGAGGGGTGTCTCATTTGAATCTCTTTGGACGAGAGAGAATCTTGATAATAAAATAATCAAGGTTTAAGCATAATTGAAACCCTAATTCAATTTAGTGCAAAAATAAATATATTAGTTGAAGTGTCCATCAACTAAAAAGGCTTTGGTTGAAATCCTATGTTTCAAGGAAGTTCATATGCCTTGAGTTTCATCAAATTATCCTAAGTATATAGGTGAAGGAATCCACTTGCATTTGTTAATTAAAAAGATTTGTCCACTAAAAATGGATAATAATATTATATTAATTGAGGTGCTTGAGTGATTGCTTTTAATTCAAGGATAAATGAGAGGTTTTTGAAGGCAAGGATGATGTCTTCGTATTCAAGGAAGTGAGGGGGATAAGTGGCACCAAATTTGGGAGTTGACGGAATTTTCTGTTGCTTTCTCTCTCTTAAAATCCCCTTACATATATCCTATTTTCCAACCACATGAAAGACCCTTTTTCGAATCAACTTTCTTTCCTTGCTTTGTCCAAAAACAAGGGAGCTTAGGAGAAATAGGAGAACGTCCCCCAACCTGTAGGTAAGCTCCATAGTCATCTTCAACCTTGATTTCATGGTCGAAACCAAATTTCAATGCTTATTTTCTCCTTTTCTCCACTCAATGCTCAATCTTGATCATCCTTTGCATCCAAAGACTTGAGAACGGACCTTGGATAGTTGAGTAAGATCCATTCACCATTTATGACGTGAATCTTGAAGCTTGGATTCAACTTTGAAGGCGGGTTATATAACTGGAACCCTTAAACATCATTATTGATTACATTTCTGCATCATATGTTGATTCCTTTTTCTTTCCTGAATTTCCTTTTGATTAATTATTGAAATCACCACAAAGATCACAGTAAATTTCAAAGGTTTGTATCTTGAATATGATGATGTCATCTTAGCACACACCTCAACAAAAATCATGAGCAAACAGTTTCACTTTTTGGTGACCAAACGGTCTCAAGACCGTTTGAGGTCAAACGGTCACAAGACCGATTGAGACCAATCGGTCTCAAGACCATTTAAGGTGAAGTGGTGTCATGGTAGGATGGAGATACAATGGTTACAATTGATCTAGTTCCAAAGGTTTTAGCAATTGATGGTTCCTTGATTACAAACCCTAGATCGATTGAAGATAGAACCCTAGTTTAAGTTCAATTGATTTCATTGCTGATTTGATCATTCGGTCTTCAAACCATATGGGGACTAAACGGTCTCAAACCATTTAGGGTTTAATAATATTTAATTCAAATTGTCTCAAACCATTTCGGGTTTAATAATATTTAATTCAAACGGTTTCAAAATTGATTGAAGGAATTAGGGTAAGATCGTTTGGATATTTGTGATCAAGACCGTTTGGAGGTCAAGCACTTCAAGACCGTTTGGAGGTACAAAAGTTTCAAGGATGTTTGGAGATTCAAATGAACCAAGACCTTTTAAGGTCTAATGGTCTTCAAGACCGTTTGAAGGTCAAGTGACCTCAAGACCGTTTGAAGGGTCAATTGGTCCAAGACCGTTTAAAGAGTCAATTGGTCCAAGACCGTTTGAAGGGTCAATTGGTCCAAGGCCATTTGAAGGGTCAATTGGTCCAAGACCATTTGAAGGTCTAATTGGTTCAAATCATGTAATTACTACTAACCCCATAAGAGGTTGAAGGGTATCTCAAGTATGATTTCAAATGGAAATACCTCTAAAGTTCTTAGGTAATTAGTATAATTAAAGTGATTATCACTTGATGCTTATGAAAGTATTAAATTCAATACACCATGATAAACATAGGTGTATGACCTTAGTGAGAGGTTAAGTTAACCTAATAAGGTATGATGATGATGTTATGTGTGCTCCTAGGTACATGGAACAATGATAAGTATGATTAATACTTAAATAATGCTATGTGCTCCAAGATATGTGGAAGTAGTGATTTAGGGATTGGATTAATGAGATAATCATAAAACTCTAATTAATGGAGAATGGAAGCCCTAATTGAGAAAAATGAGAAATCCTAACCCTAAACTTTGGGTAATGGGATTTGAAATTCTAATTGAAATGAAATGGGAAATCCCTAACCCTAATTTGAGTAAAGGGTTGTGAAACCCTAAGATGAGATGATGTTATATGGAACCCTAATACATGGCGATGTTATGTGAAACCTTGATAAAGGATGATGTTATGTAAAACCCTAATATAGGGTGATGCTATATGAAATCTTAACCCTAATATAGGGTGAAGGTATGTGAAACCCTATTTTTGGGTTATAGTGCATGAAACTCTAAAACTTGAGAAATATGATGATAATCCCTAACCCTAATTTTGGGTAATGGGATGAGTATCCCTAATTGACATGACCTTGGAAACCCTAACCCTAATGAGGTGATATTGATGCTACCATTACATTGCATAGTGTTGGTATGTAATTGATATAACTGTTATCACGTGTACGAACCGTGCAGGTATCCTGAGATGTTGGGCATAGCCAGGTATGCGTTATGATGCTTTATAATTGAAATTGTTTTATGGGCCTTGTGAGATATAATATGCTTTGTTGTCTAGAAAGACATAACAAGAGATTAAATGGGCCTTGAAGAGCCATGTGAGATGCTTGTGTAATAAGTATCATGTTTACCTTGGTCAGATGACCTGAAGGAATTAGTTACCTGATAAGTGGTAACAAGTGTTCTTTGATGAACTGAGGGTTTGAATACCCATATCCCATAATCATTATGATGAGATGTTAAGGGATGAGTATGCCCATGATGTGACAGGGGATTGAGATCCCAATGTTTTATAAAGTTTCGAGAAGTATTTGATAGAAGTATTACACATTCCTTGTAGCATTCGTTACAATAATTTATGTTTTAAAACTTGACTGGTGCTAAGAGAATATGATAATGCATTTAATTAATCAAGTGAAATCTTATCATGTAGAGCCCTAACCATAGATCCATCATGGTTAGTAATTGGTGATGGTGAAATAGGTTTTCCTATGTGAATTCCTTGAATGCATATTTTGAATATGTGGGGGTAATGGGCTAAAATATCCTTACACCTCATAGGAATGACTGAGGGCCATATCGTATGTATAGGAATGGTTATGGACCATATCCCAATAAGAGTATGGCTATGGTTCATAACTCAACAATACTAGGCATTGGCTACGGGCCATATCCTGAAAAGAGTATATGCTACGAGCTATAACTCTATAGAGAAGATCCCATTATACCCTGGAAAGCTATTTAGTAGAAACACAAGATTTCCTGCATATGATCTCGTACTGACTGAGACAGATGAGGTGATGGAGTCCGGCTCTTCCAGTGACCTATGTTTGGTACCGATGCTTTACATAATCGTGGTTGGTTGGAGCATGAGCGGTATACCTTATCTCCTCAGGGCATAATTATGATTGTAAAATGTAATCAGCCGTGTAGCATATTTGCTGAAGGATGAAATACGGAAATTATTGGTTGATGTTACATTACTTATTGTATCCTAAAGTGGATAAATATTATACATGTTCTTCATATCCCTTATTAAAAGAATAGATGATCTACTACTTATCACTTTATAGTTTTCATACTTTAAGAGGTGACATTGCTCTATTCTTCTTAATAATAATTAAATCCTACTATTTAATGAAGATTCCTATGATCATTTTATTACTTTTCATTTGAAATAATAATGTTTCTGGAGGAGAGTTATATCTCTCACTGGGAAAATTTTCAATTGTCTCACCCCTGTGGGATTCATCCTTTTTAGGTGGATGAGGACGAGGAGGTAGAAACCCTACAACAAGGGAAGGACAGTAGCAACAGGGACAACACTAACATCTCAAGTGGAGATACTGACTCTCGTGTCTTGTATATATAAGTCCTATGAGTCGTCCCTATAATCTCAAGTCTTAGGAGTTAGTAGTTAGTGATTTTATGATCGATATGTGATTTTGTCTTGATGCCTCAAGGTTCTAATGTTGCCTGTGTGTAGTTTTTAACAGAGCAGTTGATACTTGTAACCCTCGAGAAGGGATGGCACAGGATATGTATTTTGTGAATCAGAATGTATGTGTAAATATTATTTTGGTTCTTGTTATATGAGTTTCGTGAAAATGGATCTCCTTGTAAATGGTTTTAATTTTTAGTGATTTTTGTTAAACTGTTGTTAATGATCGCTTCTGCATTAGTCGTATCCGATAATTGAAGTTTGTCATCACAGTTTAGTTTGTATCCGAGCCCTAGGTTCGCTGAGTCTATTGAGACATAGGATGAAGGTCGTTGAGTCTGTTCTAGTGTCTTCCAGTTTATCTGATAGTGTCTTCTGCTCATATAGGAGAAGAAGAACTTAAAGATGTCTGGATCACATGAAGAACATGCTGCTGAGAGCAGCATTGCTGCACCAGGAAGAGGTGCAAGGGATCAGACTAGGGAAGAACCAGTACATGAGCATCCCCAGCTTAATCAAGCTGCATTGGAAAACCCAACTTTACATGATCTGTTTGGGAAGTTCATGGCAACCATGACACATATGGAGGATAGGATGCCACCACTTGCACCTAGGGCACCAGCCCATAATGAAAGATAGGGAGCTGACATGACTTTTGAACGACTTTGCCAGGTTGTAGCCACAAAATATGCTGGTACAACTGAGCTAGTAGATGCAGATATGTGACTGACTGAGCTGGAGAAGGCATTCAGAATCCTTAATATCCCAGAATCTGAGAAGGTTAGACATGCGGTGTACCTATTGTAGGGGAGTGTTGGCCATTGGTGGACTATAGAAGAGGGAAAGAGGCCAGGTGCTGAAATCAGATGGGACGAATTCTGACGAGAATTCGTTAGTAGATACTTCCCCAAGACATTTCTAGATGAGAAGATCTCTCAGTTTGAGCAGATAAGGCAAGGACCACTGAACATTAGTGAGTATGAAGCTAAGTTTATGGAGCTTCTATGGTTCTGTCTGCATATGGCTGCTACTGATGAGGAGAGGATTCAACATTTTGAGAAGGGGCTAAACACTGAATTGACCACTCCTGTGTCTACCTTAGAGAACTAGAAGAGGTTCGCCACCTTTGTGGAGTCTGTGAGATGGATAGAAAGGTCAGTGACTGAGAAGCGTCAGGCCCACAGTAAGAAGGTGTATACATAGTTCCAGGGATAGAGGTTTGAGAGTTTGAAGAAACCAAGGTTTTCTGCACCAACAACACCACCAAGGTTCAACACCCAGACACAGTGGACATCCAACAAGGGTAGAGGTCGTAGTTTTCCACCGAATAGAGCTCCCAGTACAACATCAATGTCAGCAAGTGGACCTTTTAGACCATATCAAGAGAATAGAACCTATCACTAGTGTAGACAGGTAGGACATTTAGCGAGGGATTGTCCAGTTGGAAAAAAAGTGGTGACTCAACCTCCGAGGCAGAGTCAGAAAGGCTCTCAGAGGTGACAGCTTTTGAGTAATGCTAGAGGACGTGGACAAGCATCCCAAGCTGGTTCTTCGGCACCCAACAACCGAGCACACGGTCAACAACAAGCAATAGAGAGGGTATATGCAATGAATCAACCCAAAGAAGTAGTCAACCCTCAAGTTGTGACAGGTTAGATGGATCAATCTGATATGTCTTCCTCCTACTTCATATCTGTTTGAATTGATCTGGGTGCTATGCATTCCTTTATCACTCAAGAAGTAATTCATGATTGCAGTATGACTGTTAGTCATAAAGCAGATAGTCTATTATTAGAAACCCCTCTGATGGGTTCTATAGTGTTACGTGAGGTGTGTTCTCCCTGCATTCTTTCCTTTTCTGAACATTACATTCAAGTGGATCTTATACTACTTGAAATGCATGGGTTTGATATAATTCTTGGGATGGACACCCTACATAAGTATAAGGTTGTCTTGGATTGTGAGTCCAAGCAAGTTGTGTTCACTGATGATGGTGACACATGGATCTTTCAGGGAGATAGAAAGATTCTTCCAACCTGTCTTGTGTCATCTATGGTAGCTGAGAAGCTGATGAGATAAGGATGTTTTGCATTCTTGGCACATGTGGTAGATACCACAATGGAGAGCCCTAATCTTTCTAAAGTTACGATAGTTAGGGAGTTTGAAGATGTGTTCCCTGAGAAACTTCCAGGTGTTCCTCTTCCCCAAGAAATTGATTTTGAGATTAATTTAATCATGGGCACGCAACCAATAGCACAAACACCGTATAGAATGGCACATGCTGAGATGGCAGAGCTCAAGAAGTAGTTGTAAGAGTTGCTTGAGAAAGGTTTTATCCGATTGAGTACTTCACCATGGGGTGCTCTGGTTCTCTTTGTTAAGATGAAGGACGGATCTATGTGGTTATGCATTGATTACAGACAGTTGAATAAAGTAACCATAAAGAACAAGTATCCTTTGCCAAGGATCGATGACTTGTTTGATCAGTTGCGTGGTGCAACTATCTTCTCTAAGATAGATCTAAGGTCGGGATACCATCAGTTGCGTATCAAGGAGAGTGACATACCTAGGTCTACCTTTAGGACAAGGTATGGTCGCTATGAGTTCATAGTTACGTCGTTTGGACTAACTAATGCACCAAATGCATTCATGGAACTCACGAATAGAATCTTTTGACCTTTTCTTGATCAGTTCATAGTAGCCTTCATGGATGACATCTTGGTATACAGTAGAGATGCTCAACAGCATGAGCAGCACCTCCGTCAGGCTTTAACTTTTCTAAGAGAGCATAATTTGTATCCTAAGTTTAGCAAATGTGAGTTCTGGTTACCAGAAGTTTCTTTTCTAGGACACATAATATCTACCTCAGGTATCCATGTTTATCCTAAAAAGGTAGAATCGGTCCTACGATGGGAACAGCCAAAGACACTGATGGTGATAAGCAGTTTGCTAGGACTGGTAGGCTATTATAGGAGGTTCATAAAGAACTTCAGTTCTATAGCTTTACCCCTAACCAAGTTGACCAGGAAGGAGGTTCCTTTTGTCTGGAATGACAAGTGTCAACATTCTTTCCAGCTGTTGAAAGAAAGGTTATCAAGTGCACCTGTGTTGGTGTTACCTAAACAAGTGAAGGGGTACATAGTTTTCTGTGATGCATCTGAAAATGGTCTAGGATGTGTGTTGATGCAGGATAATCAAGTGATTTCTTTTGCCTCTCGACAGCTTAAGAAACACGAGGAGAATTATCTGACACATGATCTAGAGATAGCTTCTATGATCTATGCTTTGAAGATCTGGAGACATTATCTCTATGGAGAAACATTTCAGATTTTTACAGATCATAAGAATCCAAAATATATCTTCTCACAACATGAGTTGAACATGAGACAACGCTGCTAGATGGAGTTAATCAAGGACTACGATTGTACAATTGATTATCATCCATGGAAGGCTAATGTGGTGGTTGATGCACTAAGTAGGAAATCATCATCACCAGCCTTAGATAAAGCACATTTGAACTCCCTAGTGTGCTTTAAAAGAGATATGCTTATCTCCTTGAGGAAAAACAATATACAGCTTAAAGTATCGTTGTTAGCGGGGTTGTTATCTAAGATGCACATAAAACCTACTCTAAGACAATAGATTAAAGAAGCACAACAAGCTAATATTGTGGTTCAGTAGATCATGTCACAATATGGTAGTGAGAAATGGGATGGCTTTTATGAGTCAGAGGATCAAGTAGTTTGTTACCATTGTAGGATGGTAGTACCTAATGCCAATGACTTAAGGAAGTTAGTCTTAGACAAAGCTCATTCTTCGATGTATGAAATGCATCCAGGGAGCACCAAAATGTATCATAACTTGAAGGATATGTATTGGTGGCGTGGATTGAAGAAAGATGTTGCTGTGTTTGTTATGCGGTGTTCGGTGTGTCAGCAGGTTAAAGTTGAACATCAAAAGCCCACAGGAATAATGCAACCTTTACCTATACCATAGTGGAAATGGGATCATGTGACCATGGACTTTGTGGTTGGTTTGCCTAGAACAAAAAAGGTTATGATTCCATATGGGTGATAGTTGATAGGTTGACTAAGACAACAAATTTCCTTCCTGTCAAAACAACCTACACTGTTGAGAAGCTTTCACAGATATATATAGATGATATAGTGTGGTTGTACGGGGTTCCAACTACTATTGTTTCTGATAGAGGTCCCCAGTTCATAAGTCATTTTTGGGAACGACTACATAAAGCTTTGGGTATGCAATTAAGGTTTAGTATTGCCTTTCACCCACAGACAGATGGCTAGTTTGAGAACCAAACAAACCTTAGAGGATTTGCTTAGGGCATGCATCCTTCAATTTGTAGGAAGTTGGGATCTATACCTAAGCTTGATAGAATTTGCTTACAATAATAGCTATCAGCACAATATTGATATGGCACCATATGAAGCATTATATGGTAGACATTGTAGATCTCCTTTATGTTGGTATGAAACAAGAGAAAATCAACTTTTGGGTCCTAAGCTTGTGCAACAAACAACTGAGAAGATTAAAGTAATACAATTACAATTAAAGACTGCACAGGATAGACAGAAGTCGTACGCCGACAAACGGTGGAGACCATTAGAATTCCAAGTTGGATACATAATATATCTCAAAGTCTTACCTTGGAAAGGTGCCCTTAGATTTGGAAATAAGGGAAAGTTAGCTCCTAGATTTATGGGGCCTTATCCAATCATTGACAGATTGGAAAGGTAGCCTATAAGCTAGATTTGCCACCTGAGCTTCATACGTTACATCTACTGCTCCATATTTCCATGTTGAGAAAGTGTCATCCTGACACCGAGTTAGTTTTGCAACCTGTGGAGGTAGAATTAAATGATGATATATCATATGTTGAAGGACGTGTGATGATCCTTGATAAAAGAAATAAAAAGCTGAAAAAGAAAGACATATGTCTGTGAAAGTTCTCTGGCATCATCATGCCATTGAAGAAGCTACATGGGATCTAGAGGAAGAGATGAGGAGGAAGTACCCTTTTCTTTTCTCTTGATGATTTCGGGGACAAAATCCCTATTAGGGGTGGATAATTTGTAACATCCCTGACCTGGGTTATGCTTTAACCCTAGATGTTTTGTTCAAGAAAGATAATTATATGCTTGCTCTTATCTTTTTAAAAGTAATTAAGGCTCAAGAGGAACTCATGTTTCAATTTTAGTCCTTTTTGAATAATGTTGAAATCAATGTTTTGCCCATTTTGGACTAAAGTGCAAATTACCCAAGTTGAGGGGTTAACTTGCAAATGTTACATGATAAAGTGATCCTCAAGTGTTGAAGCATCATAAGAATGAGAATGATGTAGAATTATGGTTATCACAAGCCTGAACACCAAGAAAGAGTTTGTCAAGTAATGTTTGAGCATTAAAACCTAGTTTTGGTGTGATGTGTAATTTACCCAAAACCTAGGGTTCAATATGCAAAATACCACTTCTAGAGAGTCCCTAATGTTTCTTGGTATCAATTAGAGACAAGAGAATCAGAGGTGCGTCTCATTTGAATCTCTTTGGAGGAGAGAGAATCTTGATATTAAACTAATCAAGGTTTAAGCATAATTGAAACCCTAATTCAATTTAATGCAAAAATAAATATATTAGTTGAAGTGCCCATCAACTAAAAAGGATTTGGTTGAGATCCTATGGTGCAAGGACGTTCAGATGCCTTGATTTGCACCGAAATATCCTAAGTAGGTGAAGGAATCCACTGTCATTTGTTAATTAAAAAGAATTGTCCACTAAAAATGGATAAAAGTATTATATTAATTGAGGTGCTTGAGTGATTGCTTTTAATTCAAGGATAAATGAGAGGTTTTTGAAGGCAAGGATGATGTCTTCGTATTCAAGGAAGTGAGGGGGATAAGTGGCACCAATTTTGGGAGTTGAAGGAATTTTCTTTTGCTTTCTCTCTCTTGAAATTCCCTTACATATATCCCATTTTCCAACCACATGAAAGACCCTTTTTCGAATCAACTTTCTTTCCTTGCTTTGACCAAACACAAGGGAGCTTAGGAGCAATAGTAGAAAGTCCCCCAACCTGTAGGTAAGCTCCATAGTCATCTTCAACCTTGATTTCATGGTGGAAACCGAATTTCAATGCTTATTTTCTCCTTTTCTCCACTCAATGCTCAATCTTGATCATCCTTTGCATCCAAATACTTGAGAACGGACCTTGGACAGTTGATAAAGCTTCATTCACCATTTAGGACGTGAATCTTGAAGCTTGGATTCAACTTTGAAGGCGGGTTATATAACTTGAACCCTTAAACATCATTATTGATTTCATTTGTGCTTCATATGTTGATTCCTTTTTCTTTCCTGAATTTCCTTTTGATTAATTATTGAAATCACCACAAAGATCACATTAATTTCTAAGGTTTGTAGCTTGAAGATGATGATGTCATTTTAGCACACACCTCAACAAAAATCATGTGCAAACAGTTTCACTTTTTGGTGACCAAACGGTCTCAAGACCGTTTGAGGTCAAACGGTCTCAAGACCGATTGAGACCAATCGGTCTCAAGACCTTTTAAGGTCAAGTGGTGTCATGGTAGGATGGAGATCCAATTGTTACAATTGATCTAGTTCTAAAGGTTTCAGCAATTGATGGTTCCTTGATTACAAACCCTAGATCGTTTGAAGATAAAACCCTTGTTTAAGTTCAATTGATTTCATTGCTGATTTGACCATTCAGTCTTCAAACCATTTGGTGACTAAATGGTCTCAAACCATTTAGGGTTTAATAATATTTAATTCAAATGGTCTCAAACCATTTAGGGTTTAATAATATTTAATTCAAACGAATTCAAAACCGATTGAAAGAATTAAGGCAAGATCGTTTGGATATTTGAGATCAAGACCGTTTGGAGGTCAAGCACTTCAAGACCGTTTGGAGGTACAAAAGTTTCAAGGTTGTTTGGAGATTCAAATGAACCAAGACCATTTAAGGTCTAACAGTCTTCAAGACCGTTTGAAGGTCAAGTAACCTCAAGACCATTTGAAGGGTCAATTTGTCCAAGACCGTTTAAAGAGTCAATTGGTCCAAGACCGTTTGAAGGGTCAATTGGTCCAATACCATTTGAAGGGTGAATTGGTCCAAGACCATTTGAAGGTCTAATTGGTTCAAATCATGTAATTACTACTAACCCCATAAGTGGTTGAAGGGTATCTCAAGTATGATTTCAAATGGAAATACCTCTAAAGTGCTTAGGTAATTAGTATAATTCAAGTGATTATCACTTGATGCTTATGAAAGTATTAAATTCAATACACCATGATAAACATAGGTGTATGACCTTAGTGAGAGGTTAAGTCAACCTAATAAGGTATGATGATGATGTTATGTGTGTTCCTAAGTACATGGAACAATGATAAGTATGATTAATACTTAAATAATGCTATGTGATCCAACATATGTGGAAGCACTGATTTAGGGATTGGATTAATGAGATAATCATAAAACTCTAATTAATAGAGAATGGGAACCCTAATTGAGAAAGATGAGAAATCCTAACCCTAAAGTTTGGGTAATGGGATGTGAAATTCTAATTGAAATGAAATGGGAAATCCCTAACCCTAATTTGAGTAAAGGGTTGTGAAACCCTAAGATGGGATGTTGTTATATGGAACCCTAATACATGGCGATGTTATGTGAAACCCTAATAAAGGATGATGTTATGTAAAACCCTAATCTAGGGTGATGCTATATGTAACATTAACCCTAATATAGGGTGAAGGTATGTGAAACCCTAATTTTGGGTTATAGTGCATGCAACTCTAAAACTTGAGCAATATGATGATAATCCCTAACCCTAATTTTAGGTAATGGGATGAGTATCCCTAATTGACATGACCTTGGAAACCCTAACCCTAATGAGGTGATATTGATGCTACCATTACATTGCATAGTGCTGATATGTAATTGATATAACTGTTATCATGTGTACGAACCGTGCAGGTATCCTGAGATGTTGGGCATAGCCAGGTATGAGCTATGATGCTTTATAATTGAAATTGTTTTATGGGCCTTGTGAGACATAATATGCTTTGTTGCCTAGAAAGAGGAAACAAGAGATTAAATGGGCCTTGAAGAGCCATGTGAGATGCTTGTGTAACAAGTATCATGTTTACCTTGGTCAGATGACCTGAAGGAATTAGTTACCTGATAAGTGGTAACAAGTGTTCTTTGATGAACTGAGGGTTTGAATACCCATATCCCATAATCATGATGATGAGATGTTAAGGGATGAGAATGCCCATGATGTGACAAGGGATTGAGATGCCAATGTTTTATAAAGTTTCGAGAAGTATTTGATAGAAGTATTACACATTCCTTGTAGCATTCGTTACAATAATTTATGTTTTAAAACCCGACTGATGCTAAGAGAATATGATAATGCATTTAATTAATCAAGTGAAATCTTATCATGTAGAGACCTAACCGTAGATCCATCATCGTCAGTAATTGGAGATGGTGAAACATGTTTTCCTATGTGAATTCCTAGAATGCATATTTTTAATATGAGGGGGTAATGGGATAAAATATCCTTACACCTCATAGGAATGACTGAGGGCCATATCCTATGTATAGAAATGGTTATGGACCATATCCCAATAAGAGTATGGATATGGTTCATAACTCCACAATACTAGGCATTGGCTACGGGCCATATCCTGAAAAGAGTATATGCTACTGGCTATATCTCTATAGCGAAGATCCCATTATACCCTGGAAAGCTATTTAGTAGAAACACAAGATTTCCTGCATATGATCTCATACTAACTGAGACAGATGAGGTGATGGAGTCCAGCTCTTCCAGTGACCTATGTATGGTATCGATGCTTTACTTAATCGTGGTCGGTTGGAGCATGAGCGGTATACCTCATCTCCTCAGGGCATAAGTATGATTGTAAAATGTAATCAATCGTGTAGCATATTTGCTCAAGGATGAAATATGGAAATTATTGGTTGATGTTACATTACTTATTGTATCTTAAAGTGGATAAATATTATACATGTTCTTCATATCCCTTATTAAAAGAATAGATCATCTACTACTTATCACTTTATAGTTGCCATACTTTAAGAGGTGACATTGCTCTATTCTGCTTAATAATAATTAAATCCTACTGTTTAATGAAGATTCCTATGATCATTTTATTCCTGTTCATTTGAAATAATAATGTTTCTGGAGGAGAGTTATATCTCTCACTGGGACAATTTTCAATTGTCTCACCCATGTGGGATTCAACCTTTTTAGGTGGATGAGGACGAGGAGGTAGAAACCCTACAACAAGGGAAGGACAGCAGCAACATGGACAATAGTAACATCTCAGGTGGAGATACTGACTCTCGTGTCATGTATATATAAGTCCTATGAGTCGTCTCTGTAATCTCAAGTCTTAGGAGTTAGTAGTTAGTGCTTTTATGATCGATATGAGATTTTGGCTTGATGCCTCAAGGTTCTTATATTTCCTGTGTATAGTTTTTAACAGAGCAGTTGATACTTGTAACCCTCGAGAAGGGATGGCATAGGATATGTATTTTGTGAATCAGAATGTATGTGTAAATATTATTTTTGTTCTTGTTTTATGAGTTTCCTGAAAATGGATCTCCTTGTAAATGGTTTTAATTTTTAGTGATTTTTGTTAAACTGTTGTTAATGATCGCTTCTGCATTAATCGTATCCGATAATTGAAGTTTGTCATCACAGTTTAGTTGGTATCCGAGCCCTAGCTTCTCTGAGTCTATAGAGACATAGGATTAAGGTCGTTGAGTCTGTTCTAGTGTCTTCCAGTTTATCTGATAGTGTCTTCTGCTCATATAGGAGAAGAACTTAAAGATGTCTGGATCACATGAAGAACATGCTGCTGAGAGTAGCATTGCTGCACCAGGAAGAGGTGCAAGGGATCAGACTAGGGAAGAACCAGTACATGATCATCCCCAACTTAATCATGCTACATTGGAAAACCCAACTTTCCATGATCTGTTTGGAAAGTTCATAGCAACCATGACACATATGGAGGATAGGATGCCACCACTTGCACCTAGGGCACCAACCCATAATGAAGTACATGGAGTTGGCACGACTTTTGAATGATTTTGCCAGGTTGTAGCCACAAAATATGCTGGTACAGTTGAGCTAGTAGATGCAGATATGTGGCTGACTGAACTGGAGAAGGCATTTAGAATCCTTAATATCCCAGAATCTGAGAAGGTTAGACATGCGGTGTACCTGTTGAAGGGGAGTGTTGGCCATTGGTAGGACTATAGAAGAGGGAAAGAGGCCAGGTGCTGAAATCAGATGGGAGGAATTCCGATGAGAATTCGTTAGTAGATACTTCCCCAAGATGTTTCTAGATGAGAAGATCTCTCAGTTTGAGCAGATAAGGCAAGGACCACTGAACATTAGTGAGTATGAAGCTAAGTTTATGGAGCTTCTACGGTTCTGTCTGCATATGGCTGCTACTGATGAGGAGAGGATTCCGCATTTTGAGAAGGGGCTAAACACTAAATTGGCCACACTTGTGTCTACCTTAGAGAACTGGAAGAGGTTCACCGCCTTTGTGGAGTCTGTGAGACGGATAGAAAGGTTCGTGACTGAGAGGCGTCAAGCCCACAGTAAGAAGGTGTATACACAGTTCCAGGGATAGAGGTCTGAGAGTTTTAAGAAACTAAGTTTTTCTGCACCAACAACACCACCAAGGTTCAACACCCAGACACAGTGGACATCCAACAAGGGTAGAGGTCATAGTTTACCACTGAATAGAGCTCCCAGTACAACATCAACGTCAACAAGTGGACCTTTTAGACCATATCAAGATAATAGAACCTGTCACCAGTGTAGACAAGTAGGACATTTAGCGAGGGATTGTCCAGTTGGAAACACAGTAGTGACTCAACCTCCAAGGAAGATTCAACAAGGCTCTCAGAGGTGATAGTTTTTGAGTAACGCTAGAGGATGTGGACAAGCGTCCCAAGCTGGTTCTTCAGCACCCAACAACCGAGCACACGGTAAACAACAAGCAACGGAGAGGGTATATGCAATGAATCAACCCAAAGAAGTAGTCAACCCTCCAGTTGTGATAGGTAGATGGAACTATTTCATTTTGATATGTCTTCATCCTGCTTCATATCTATTTTAATTGATCTGAGTGCTACGCATTCCTTTATCACTCAAGAAGTGATTCATGATTGCAATATTACTGTTAGTCATAAAGTAGATAGTCTGTTATTAGAAACCCCTCTAATGGGTTCTGCAGTGTTGCGGGAGGTGTGTTCTCCCTGCATTCTTTCCTTTTCTGAACATCACATTTAACTGGATCTTATACAACTTGAAATGCATGGGTTTGATATAATTCTTGGGATGGACACCCTAGAAAAGTATAAGGTTGTCTTGGATTGTGAGTCCAAGCAAGTTGTGTTCACTGATGATGGTGACACATGGATCTTTCAGGGAGATAGAAAGATTCTTCCGACCTGTCTTGTATCATCTATGGTAGCTGAGAAGCTGATGAGATAAGGATATTTTGCATTCTTGGCACATGTGGTAGATACCACAATGGAGAGCCCTAATCTTTTTGAAGTTACGATAGTTAGGGAGTTTGAAGATGTGTTCCCTGAGGAACTTCCAGGTGTTCCTCTGCCCCGAGAAATTGATTTTGAGATTAATTTAATCATGGGCATGCAACCAATAGCACAAACACCGTATAGAATGGCGCATGCTGAGATGGCAGAGCTCAAGAAGTAGTTGCTAGAATTGCTTGAGAAATGTTTTATCCGACCGAGTACTTCACTATGGGGTGCTCCTGTTCTCTTTGTTAAGATGAAGGACGGATCTGTGTGGTTATGCATTGATTACAAATAGTTGAATAGAGTAACCATAAAGAACAAGTATCCTTTGCCAAGGATCGATGACTTGTTTGATCAGTTGCGTGTGCAACTATATTCTCTAAGATAGATCTGAGGTCGGGATATCGTCAGTTGTGTATCAAGGAGAGTGACATACCTAAGTCTACCTTTAGGACAACGTATGGTCACTATGAGTTCATATTTACGTCGTTTGGACTAACTAATGCACCAACTGCATTCATGGAACTCATGAATAGAATCTTTTGACCTTTTCTTGATCATTTCATAGTAGTCTTAATAGATGACATCTTGGTATACAGTAGAGATGCTCAACAACATGAGAATCACCTCTTTCAGGCTTGAACTTTGCAAAGAGAGCATAAGTTATATGCTAAGTTTAGCAAATGTGAGTTCTGGTTACCAGAAGTTTCTTTTCTAGGACACGTAATATCTACCTCAGGTATCCATGTTGATCCTAAAAAGGTAGAATTTGTCCTATGATGGGCATAGCAAAAAACACTGATGGAGATAAGCAGTTTCCTAGGACTGGCATGCTATTATAGGAGGTTCATTAAGAACTTCAGTTCTATAGCTTTACCCCTAACCAAGTTGACCAAGAAGGAGGTTCCTTTTGTTTGGAATAACAAGTGTCAACATTCTTTCCAGCTGTTGAAAGAAAGGTTAACAAGTGCACATGTGCTGGTGTTACCTAAACAAGTGAAGGGGTACATAGTTTTCTGTGATGCATGTAAAAATGGTCTAGGATGTGTGTTGATGTAGGATAATCAAGTGATTTCTTTTGCCTCTCGACAGCTTCAGAAACATGAGGAGAATTATCCGACACATGATCTAGAGCTAGCTTCTATGATCTATGCTTTGAAGATCTGGAGACATTATCTCTATGGAGAAACATTTCAGATTTTTACAGATCATAAGAATCCAAAATATATCTTCTCACAACATGAGTTGAACAAGAGACAACGCCGCTGGATGGAGTTAATCAAGGACTGCGATTATACAATTGATTATCATCTATGGAAGGCTAATGTGGTGGTTGATGCACTAAGTAGGAAATCATCATCACCAGCCTTAGATAAAGCACATTTGAACTCCCTAGTGTGCTTTAAAAGAGATATGCTTATCGACT
This sequence comes from Alisma plantago-aquatica, assembly GCA_963693085.1. Classification (NCBI taxonomy): domain Eukaryota; kingdom Viridiplantae; phylum Streptophyta; class Magnoliopsida; order Alismatales; family Alismataceae; genus Alisma; species Alisma plantago-aquatica. The sequence continues at coordinate 344,431,761 of OY856411.1, read as the reverse complement.
TGAGGCAAAACAATATACAGCTTAAAGTATCGTTGTTAGCCGGGTTGTTAGCTGAGATGCACATAAAACCTACTCTGAGACAACAGATTAAAGAAGCACAACAAGCTAATACTGTGGTTCAGCAGATCATGTCAGAGTATGGTAGTGAGAAACGAGATGGATTTTATGAGTCAGAGGATCAAGTAGTTTGTTTCCATAAGAGATGGTAGTACATGATGCAAATGACTTAAGGAAGTTAGTCTTGGAGGAAGCCCTTTCTTCGATGTATGCAATGCATCCAGGGAGCACCAAAATGTATCATAACTTGAAGGATATGTATTGGTGGCCTGGATTGAAGAAAGATGTTGCTCCGTTTGTTATGTGGTGTCCGGTGTGTCAGCAGGTTAAAGTTGAACATCAAAATCCCTCAGGAACAATGCAACCTTTACCTATACTGCAGTGGAAATGGGATCATGTGACCATGGACTTTGTGGTTGGTTTGCCTAGAACAACAAAAGGTCATGACTCCATATGGGTGATAGGTGATAGGTTGACTAAGAAAGCACATTTCCTTCCTATCAAAGCAACCTACACTGCTGAGAAGCTTGCACAAATATATATAGATGAGATAGTGTGGTTGCACGGGGTTCCAGCTACTATTGTTTCTGATAGAGGTCCCCAGTTCACGAGTCATTTTTGGGAACTACTACATAAAGCTTTGGGTATGCAATTAAGGTTTAGTATTGCCTTTCACGCACAGAAAGATGGACAGTCTGAGAACCATACAAACCTTAGAGGATTTTCTTAGGGCATGCATCCTTCAATTTGTAGGAAGTTGGGATCTACACCTGAGCTTTATAGAATTTGCTTACAATAATAGTTATCATCACAATATTGATATGGCACCATATGAAGCATTATATGGTAGACATTATAGATCTCCTTTATGTTGGTATGAAATAAGAGAAAATCAACTTTTGGGTCCTGAACTTCTGCAACAAACAACTGGGAAGATTAAAGTGATACAATAACAATTAAAGACTACACAGGATAGACAGAAGTCATACGCCGACAAACGGTGGAGACCTTTAGAATTCCATGTTGGATACAGAGTATATCTCAAAGTCTTACCTTGGGAAGGTGCCCGTAGATTTGGAAAGAAGGGAAAGTTAGCTCCTAGATTTATGGGGCCTTATCCAATCATTGAACGAATTGGAAAGGTAGCCTCTAAGATGGATTTGCCACCTGAGCTTCATAAGTTACATCCAGTGTTCCATATTTCCATGTTGAGAAAGTGTCATCCTGACACCAAGTTAGTTTTGCAACCTGTGGATGTAGAATTAAATGATGATATATCATATGTTGAAGGATCTGTGATGATCCTTGATAAAAGAATTAAAAAGCTGAAAAAGAAAGACATATGTCTTGTGAAAGTTCTCAGGAATCATCATGGCATTGAAGAAGCTACATGGGATCTAGAGGAAGAGATGAGGAGGAAGTACCCTTTTCTTTTCTCTTGATGATTTCGGGGACAAAATCCCTATTAGGGGTGGATAATTTGTAACATCCCTGACTTGGGTTATGCTTTAACCCTAGATGTTTTGCTTAAGAAAGATAATTATATGCTTGCTCTTATCTTTTTAAAAGTAATTAAGGCTCAAGAGGAACTTATGTTTCTATTTTAGTCCTTTTTGAATAATTTTGAAATCAATGTTTTTCCCATTTTGGACTAAAGTGCAAATTACCCAAGTTGAGGGGTTAACTTGCAAATGTTACATGATAAAATGATCCTCAAGTGTTGAAGCATCATAAAAATGAGAATGATGTAGAAGTATGGTTACCACAAGCCTGAGCACCAAGAAAGAGCTTGTTAAGTAATGTTTGAGCATTAAAACCTAGTTTTGGTGTAATGTGTAATTTACCCAAAACCTAGGGTTCTATATGCAAAATACCACTTCTAGAGAGTCCCTAATGTTTCTTGGTATCAATTAGAGACAAGATAATCAGAGGGGCATCTCATTTGAATCTCTTTGGAGGAGAGAGAATCTCGATATTAAAATAATCAAGGTTTAAGCATAATTGAAACCCTAATTTAATTTAATGTAAAAATAAATATATTAGTTGAAGTGACCATCAACTAAAAAGGATTTGGTTGAAATACTATGGTGCAAGAATGTTCAGATGCCTTGAGTTGCACCGAAATATCCTATGTAGGTGAAGGAATCCACTTGCATTTGTTAATTAAAAAGAATTGTCCACTAAAAATGGATAATAGTATTATATTAATTGAGGTGCTTAAGTGATTGCTTTTAATTCAAGGCTAAATAAGAGGTTTTTGAAGGAAAGGATGACGACTGCGTATGCAAGGAAGTGAGGGGGATAAGTGGCACCAATTTTTTTAGTTGAAGGAATTTTCTATTGCTTTCTCTCTCTTGAAATTCCCTTACATATATCCCATTTTCCAACCACATGAAAGACCCTTTTTCGAATCTACTTTCTTTCCTTGCTTAGGCCGGACACAAGAGAGCTTAGGAGCAATAGGAGGACGTGCCGCAACCTGAAGGTAAGCACCATAGTCATCTTCAACCTTGATTTCATGGTGGAAATCGAATTTTAATACTTATTTTCTCCTTTTCTCCACTCAATGCTCAACCTTGATCATCCTTTGCATCCAACGACTTGAGAATGGACCTTGGATAGTTGATAAAGCTTCATTCACCATTTAGGACGTGAATCTTGAAGCTTGTATTCAACTTTGACGGTGGGTTATATAACTTGAACCCTTAAACATCATTATTTATTTCATTTCTTCATCATATGTTGATTCCTTTTTCCTTCCCGTATTTCCTTTTGATTAATTGTTGAAATCACCACAAAGATCATAGTAAATTTCGAAGGTTTGTAGCTTGAATATGATGATGTCATCTTAGCACACACCTCAACAAAAATCATGATCAAACAGTTTCACTTTTTGGTGACCAAACTGTCTCAAGATCGTTTGGTCACCGTTTGAGGTCAAATGGTCTCAAGACTGATTGAGACTAAACGGTCTCAAGACCATTTAAGGTCAAGTGGTGTCATGGTTGGATGGAGATCCAATGGTTATAATTGATCTAGTTCCAAAGGTTTTAGCAATTGATGTTCCTTGATTACAAACCCAAGATCGATTGAAGATAAAACCCTAGTTTAAGTTCAATTGATTTCATTGCTAATTTGACCATTCATTCATCAAACCATTTGGGGACTAAACGGTCTCAAACCGTTTAGGGTTTAATAATATTTAATTCAAATGGTCTCAAACCGTTTAGGGTTTAATAATATTTAATTCAAACTGTTTCAAAACCGATTAAAGGAATTAGGGCAAGATCGTTTGGATATTTGAGATCAAGACCGTTTGGAGGTCAAGCACCTCAAGACCGTTTGGAGGTCAAGCACTTCCAGACCGTTTGGAGGTCAAGCACCTCAAGACCGTTTGGAGGTACAAACTTTTCAAGACTATTTGGAGATGCAAATGAACCAAGACCGTTTAAGGTCTAACGGTCTTCAAGACCGTTTGAAGGTCAAGTGACCTCAAGACCATTTGAAGGTCTAATTGGTTCAAATCATGTAATTACGACTAACCCCATAAGTGGTTGAAGGGTATCTCAAGTATGATTTCAAATGGAAATACCTCTAAAGTGCTTAGGTAATTAGTATAATTAAAGTGATTATCACTTGATGCTTATGAAAGTATTAAATTTAATACACCATGATAAACATAGGTGTATGACCTTAGTGAGAGGTTAAGTCAACCTAATAAGGTATGATGATGATGTTATGTGTGTTCCTAAGTACTTGGAACAATGATAAGAATGATTAATACTTAAATAATGTGATGTTCTCCAAGATATGTGGAAGCACTGATCTAGGGATTGGATTAATGAGATAATCATAAAAATCTAACTAATGGAGAATGGAAACCCTAATTGAGAAAGATGAGAAACCCTAACCCTGAACTTTGGGTAATGGGATGTGAAATTATAATTGAAATGAAATGGGAAATCCCTAACCCTAATTTGAGTAAACGGTTGTGAAACCCTAAGATGGGATGATGTTATATGGAACCCTAATACATGGTGATGTTATGTGAAACCCTGATAAAGGGTGATGTTATGTAAAACCCTAATCTAGGGTGATGCTATATGAACCATTAACCCTAATATAGGGTGAAGGTATGTGAAACCCTAATTTTGGGTTATAGTGCATGAAACTCTAAAACTTGAGCAATATGATGATAATCCCTAATCCTAATTTTGGGTAATGAGATGAGTATCCCTAATTGACATGACCTTGGAAACCCTAACCCGAATGAGGGAATAGTGATGCTACCATTACATTTCATAGTGCTGATATGTAATTGATATAACCGTTATCATGTGTACTAACCATGCAGGTATCGTGAGATGTTGGGCATAGCCAGGTATGAGCTATGATGCTTTATAATTGAAATTGTTTTATGGGCCTTGTGAGCCATAATATGCTTTGTTGTCTAGAAATAGGTAACAAGAGATTAAATGGGCCTTGAAGAGCCATGTGAGATGTTTGTGTAACAAGTATCATGTTTACCTTGGTCAGATGACCTGAAGACATTAGTTACCTGATAAGTGGTAACAAGTGTTCTTTGATGAACTGAGGGTTTGAATACCCATATCCCATAATCATGATGATGAGACTCTAAGGGATGATAATGCCCATGATGTGACAAGGGATTGAGATCGCAATGTTTCATAAAGTTTCGAGAAGTATTTGATAGAATTATTACACATTCCTTGTAGGATTCGTTATAATAATTTATGTTTGAAAACCTGACTGATGCTAAGAGAATATGATAATGCATTTAATTAATCAAGTGAAATCTTATCATCTAGAGCCCTAACCATAGATCCATCATCTTCAGTAATTGGTGATGGTGAAATAGGTTTTCCTATGTGAATTCCTAGAATGTATATTTTGAATATGTGGGGGTAATAGGAAAAAATATCCTTATGCCTCATAGGAATGACTGAGGGACATATCCTATGTATAGGAATGGTTATGGACCATATCCCAATAAGAGTATGGCTATGGGTCATATCTCCATAATACTAGGCATTGACTACGGGCCATATCCTGAAAAGAGTATATACTATGGGGTATAACTCTATAGCGAAGATCCCAATATACCCTGCAAAGCTATTTAGCAGAGATACAAGATGTCCTACATATGATCTCATACTGATTGAGATAGATGAGGTGATGGAGTTTGGCTCTTCCATTGACCTATGTATGGTACCAATGCTTTACTTAATCATGGTCGGTTGGAGCATGAGCGGTGTACCTCATCTCCTCAGGGCATAAGTATGATTGTAAAATGTAATCAGTCATGTAGCGTATTTCCTCAAGGATGAAATACGGAAATCGTTGGTTGATGTTACATTGCTTATTGTATCCTAAAGTGGATAAATGTTATACATATTATTCATATCCCTTATTAAAAGAATAGATGATCTACTGCTTATCACTTTATAGTTGTCATAATTTAAGAGGTGACATTGCTCTATTATGCTTAATAATGATTAAATCTTATTGTTTAATGAAGATTCCTTTGTTCATTTTATTAATGTTAATTTGAAATAATAATGTTTTTGGCGGAGAGTTATATCTCTCACTGGTACAATTTTCAATTGTCACACCCCCCGTGGGATTCAACCTTTTTAGGTGGACGAGGATGAGGAGGTAGAAACCCTACAATAGGGGAAGGGCAACATCAAAAGGGAAAGTAGTAACATCTCAGGTGGAGATACTGACTGTCGTTTCATGTAGACATAAGTCCTATGAGTCATTTGTATACTCTCAGGTCCTAGGAGTTAGTAGTTAGTGCTTTTATGATCGATCTGAGATTTTGGCTTGATGCCTCGAGGTTCTTATGATGTCTGTGTATAGTTTTTAACAGAGAAGTTTATACTTGTAACCCTCGAGAAGCGATAGCATAGGATATGTATTTTGTGAACCAGAATGTATGTGTTAATATTATTTTGGTTCTTGTTATATGAGTTTCCTGAAAATGGATCTCCTTATAAATGGTTTTAATTTTTAGTGATTTTTGTTAAACCGCTATTAATGATCACTTCCACATTAATCATATCTGATAATTGAAGTTTGTCATCATAGCATACTACGACACTTCCATCTCATACGAGTAGTCGTACAGTGAAGAGATGTGAAAATTGTAAAATATCAAATTAATGCAAATGTTGCTAAACTGACTATTAAAGAACTTTCAGAGCAGAAGCATGATGGTCATGTTAGGTGTCTCGAGATGAGATCTGTGGGTGATTGGCTCTAAGTGCAAGTGGGATTCTGTTGGTATGTATGCCCAGAGAGTGAATCATATGATGACTGGGATGGCATAACATATACATGATTTGATTAATAAAAAAGGAAAGCTTCCAATTTATTTTGTATATCAATTATGAAATAATAAATATCATAATAAATGTCTAGAGAATATTATTACTCACGGATGTATGTCTTCAAGTATTAGACTTGAAAGAAATGAGATCAACTGGATGTTAAGCGTACATATACATATTCTCATTGTGTCCCTGATCAGTTTTCATTGTGGAAGGTTAATAGACAACAATGAAGCATAAGATGAGAGTGTGAGTTGGTTGATGACTAAATCTCATTTTTCATGATATGGAAATATCAAACCAAGAACACAGATACATGTTAGAGAACAATGTATCGAACAGACCCACCTTGAGACTAACACATGGAAGCCATCTTCATGGAATTCATAGTCAGCTCTCGTACTGATGGTTATGATTGTGGTTCTTAGACCTTAAATCAATGCACTCATCACATGTCATTGGGTACACTTTGACATCATCAAATGTAGTCCTGAAACATGAGTTGTCATAACAGTAATGATTGGGTGACTTTGACACATGGGGACTAACTGTGAGTGATAGATATGGGATTTGTCTCTCCGAAAAGAATATGATATCCAAAGCCTCTTTATTAGAGAGACTAAGAAAAGAATGGCCATATGCATGTGAGTCAATATATGATACTGAGCTTACATGTAACTCATGCAGTCTTCTCTGGTTCAATGAACAAGATTGAATAATATTGAGGATGACAACTCCATGCCTCTAGTTCAATCATGATATCAGGGACAAAGGAACAATACAAACACTTTAACAACATACATAGATTGTAGGTTTATGTTTCTCCCCAACTTTCCATTCACTTGGGTAGCACTGAAGTGCGACTAGGCACCACTTTTTGCTTATGATGTCATAAGTTGTTATGTACATTCACTGCCAATGTGATATGGGACCTATAGGGTCACACACATAGGAACTCATCTAGAAGAGGAGTTTGATCTTGAATTATGATTGAATTAATTACTAAAGTGTTTAGGTATTTCAATTCACACAACAGATTAACTGACTAGATTGCCAAATGATCAGTTCAAGGGTTGAAACTATTGTTTGGAATGTCAAACTGATTGTATTGTACATTGGCTGGAATTCATCCTGACTCGGGTTGTGAGATGGCCATCTTGGATGGCGTGAGACGCCCATCTTGTATGTACCAGACCCCCATTTTGGGGGTGCAATTCGATTGCACAAAGGATTGGTTCTGACATCATGTTGAGTACTAATTGGAATTGCATTGTTGACATATGTGCAGAATTGGAAAGTGCAAAACAATCGTCTCGCGTGTGAGATGAACATCTCAATATTGGGCGAGATGTTCCAAAAATTGTTGGAATGTCAGACAAACGTATCGCTGAGCGAGACGACCAATTTAGTGCACACAAGTTGTGAAACCTCCAAAATTATTTCACAAATTCAAGATCTTACGGTCCTTTCTACTCCGTCTTTATTCCCGCATTGGATGGGGACTAATAACCCTAACCCTAACCCGTCCTATATATAAAGGGGTATTGCGGGCTTCCTAGAGTATAACTACTACACAGACAATTGAGAATCAGTTGCTCTGACAATTGTTGTCCTATTTGGTTTGGTAACCATGACAACCTAGGAAAGTTCTACTCGAATAGGGAGGGATGGCCACGAGAGAGAAATAATTGAGGATCATTGTTGTGGGAGAGCATGTTGGTGACTAGTACACCAACAGGAAAGGAAACTCCTTCCTGTCTATTCCTACAAGATAACATGAGTTCTAGTTGGTCCGTGTGGACTACTCTAGAGATAGGAGTCCTTTGGTTGCTACTAGGAGGGTAACATCAACTCACAGTCTATGGCAAGATCTGAGGAGCCGCTACAGCAAGTGTCTGAGTCTGGTGTCCATGGAGGATTATTCAAATGAGTCTGAGTGTGTTGCACGAACACAATCCAAAATAGAGTGTGCATCTACATCGAAAGGATTGTCTATGGACTTGCTCCTGGATCAGGTATATCTTTGTGAAACTATCCTTCCAATTGCATAGTTATTGACGTGATCTAATGGTTATTTGGGAAATATGTCAGTAAAATTTTTATTTTCATTGTCTAACTGATGTCATATTTCCCTACAACATCAACTAGGTTAAACTTCCCTGGAAGTACTTTGAAACCACATGTGGTTGTTGCTGATTGTAGGACCCTTTAATCTTCTACCGATCCCTCCCACCTAGTCAAGACATATGTAAACTCCATTGAGAAGTCTACTTACAACAATGACATTTAGAGAGACATTTCCTTTTCTATCTTGGTAACAATTTTTCTTATCGTGTTTCACCAAAATTGGGATGTGTGTCCGGTCAATGTCCCCGATTGCATCCTAAAAATAAAAATAGGGGTTCAAAGTACAAAATAATTGAAAATGGTTTTAAATTTTAGGTTATAACTATTATCTTGAAGTAAGGGTAGAACCATGGGCTCTCGAATATACAACCATTCATTGTTGTTGTTGTGATTTGCATGACAACTTATTCATGACACAAGGAACTCACCTCATCCAATACTTGGTTGAACTTTCCACTTATGGTCTCACCAGAGTGAATGTAGTCCCCAACTAAAACACGATTTGTATGTCCATGTCCTACCATCTATAGGAAGTACCATACAACCTTGACTGATGAGATGCTTCTACTACTTTGTAACAAGACACAACTCTCAATCTTGTCCACGAGGGATATTATAGTATGTGGTAGCATTTGATAGAGGTCATATGCCCTTTGTTCAAGGTCGGTTATGATTTCTAGAACCTCTTGGTGGCCACTACTAATACTAACTAACCTAGGCATTAGATCTTGTATCTCGTGGTCATCGGAATTGGTGTCCATGATGGAGATTGCTATTGAGTCAACTACTGCATCAACAATGTGATTTTCTGGACCAAACACAATGCCCAAAATATTTGTAATCATGTCTGGTGTTTGTGTATGATCACTACCATACATTATGCCTACAATTTAAAGGATATCAACCTTAACATAATATGAAAGAGGCGAAAAAAAAGAACTACCTCAAAAGTAGATACAAATTAAATGTTGCGAGTAACAAATGTTCGTCAGGGAAGGAATATCACTACAATAATCAAATTGGCATTGATGTTCCCAAACATAGGAAATATTACAGAAGAAGAAATTTCTAATGTACTAAACCATGAAGAAATTGGAAACCAAATCATAATTGTGACCAAACTCTAAATTACTATGCAGTAGGGCCTCTATTATTCCCACTTGTGCCAACATCATCACTTCCATCATACCACATGGATGGAATACATGATGTGATGTTGAAGTTTAACGATGGGGACTGCTAAGAAAATCCCTGGTGAGATGGCACAATAGAGGGCGGCATGGAAGGTCTTGGTGTTGCACTACCTCCAATGGACCTTTCCCAAAGGTCTTGCAACCATATTGTTATTTTGTGCGGGGTATGTGTTCGGATGAGGTAGATACTACAGTTGGTTGACTCCTTTATGGAATTCTCAAGAGTCATAAATACAGGGGCAGGGGCATCAACTTAAGTGTCATTGGAATTTTGCAAAATCGTTGCAAACTCTTCTTTTGCAATGGCTCTAGTGGGCACACATGTGCCTAACTTGTGTACCTCTGCGTACACCTATGTGAATTTAGATACCACTTCATTAGAAAGTACACACCACTCTGGTGTCATTGACAATCGCTTCCTACATTTGTGGCAAGGAGGAGTCCTTGCCCCAACACCCTAGTTTTTTGTTCCGTCATTATAACCCTTACTCTGCATTCCAAAATAGCCTATGTTTGGTTACCCTTTCTTGCTTTCTGTGTTATTTGGTGTATCAGACACATCTAAGTTGACAAAAACATCATCCTCGGAGGTGACGTTGGACAGTATTTGTTTCTCCACATAAGACATTCCATGGTGGCCTCTAGCAATGTTCCTCCCCGCCATCAACTTTATGTCGTGGTAGTGGGGAAAGGGTTGGCTAATCAATCAGGCTAGATCTTTGTTTCCATAATTTTGAAATACTTTTTATTAGGACATTTATATGTAAATGCATGATCATATTAGTTTTGGGTCATTGTATTATTATTGTGCGTACTGCCAGGGTCCCCTTCCATTTTGGGGTGTTAGGAACCTTGGGATTGTTCCTAGTCTCATTCCATCTGACACCATTCTTGTTGGTCACAAGTTTCAATTTGGCAAAGTCCTTCTTTAGAGTCTTATAACAAATTTTGACATGTTCCGACATACAATCCAACCACCCCATCCTATTTTTCCATTCACAAACTGTCTCCCTCGAAGTGTCCCTAGTAAACATCCCATCAATACATCTACCTATGTCAAACTATCTACGCAATGATGAAACTAGAGCCTCATCAGAGTCTCTCGACCATACAACATAGAGCCTAGGGTCTGCGAAAGACATACTCACAACAGTGCTGCAATATATAATGACAGTGAGGGTATTTATAGTCAGTTTAATAATATTATGAATTATATGGTTATTAATAGGTACAACTCATAGCAATACAATAATCCAATAATTAATCTGACTGATTAGATGGTTACTTAGATGGTTTCTGGCAATACAATAATCAGGTTCTTAAGCCCAGTTAAACAACTTGCATGGTCAAATCTAACATGAATTCCATTGAATAATAATGCATTAGTTAATTGAAGAAGATTATGCAAATCGGTGGCAATCTGAATTTACAATTTTACTAAACTGAAAATTTAAATTATTAAAGGGCCCCTAGGTGCAGTTGTAAATTCAACTACTTCTCTTCTACTAGATATATACAATGTGTGTAGGCATCAAAATTACTACAACCTACATATGAAATCGGGATGATGAGATCAAACTATGACAAGAAGATAAAGAAACAATGCTAAGAAGGACATAAAATACCCATGACACTGACTACCCTAGAAACAATGACATAAAAAATAGCCAACAACATACATTTCATGAGGAAATCCATTGGGAAATGGGGTTCCAATCCATGTGGCTAATCATCAATACCAGAAATAACTTGGTAAAAAATAATGAGACGTCCTAAAGTAGGCACACCTCATTTACAAAAAGAATTCACATCACCATCACAAGGAATATGTGCGTGTACTGAACATGGGCAATATGTTTAGAAAAGGCATACCAATTGGGAATCAAACTCTATTAGGTGAGGTCCAAGGACAGACCACAAGTATGCCCAACAATTGGGCTAATACCTAACAATGCATGGTCAATAATGCTAAACTATTTGGTGAAACTCGATGTTCAATAATTAGAATTGGTATTCAACACCCAATGCCATGAATAAATTTGGTTAAACTTGATGTTTAGTAATTTGACCTGCCCTAATGTATTTGTTGGGTTTTAGGGGAGGCAGAGAAGGCAGCGGAAACAAAAAAAAAATTCTCCCCCAAACCCGGAACAAGGAAACGCGTCAACGTCTATATAATAGGAAAGGATGGTTTGTGGAATCATACCTTGTCCCGAGGCTTGCTCGGTGACAATACCTCGCGCTTTGCGCGGTCTTCAACTCCGGTCTTGGACGGTGTCTGTGCAGCATCTGGTCGCACTGGGACAGATGACTCCTACTCTCACCGGACTGTCGGGATTGACAGTTGTCCTCCTGAGCGGCAGAAACCTCCCGCCTCTGAAGTAGTCCACACAGACCACCTGGAACTCCACACTCCTTGTCCCACAAGGAAGTGGAAGGAGTCGCACCCTCCTGTTGACGTACTAGTCACCAACACATTCTCCTACCTCCAGTTGCAACTGTAGTTGTCTTTCCCTTGTTGCACAACACTTGCTCGGGCTCTCTCTCGGTTACCAAAACCAGAGAGAAGGACAACTTTGCAGAGCAACTGGTTGCACTGAGTTGTACTTTGAGAAGTCCCCAATACCCCTATATATAGAAGGGTCATGGGACAGGGTTCTCCATCCCGGGCAATGCAGGACTAAAAGCAGGAGTAGAAGGGTTCGAGATTTTCCACAAAAGAAACCAACTTGCAACCTGAACCGATCATTTCACAACTGAAATAGTCGGTTGGGGACCTAAACCGGTCAGTTGACACCTCAACCGATCGGTTGGGACACCTCAACTGGTCGGTTCACAAGTGAACCGGTCGGTTGGTGGTCCTGGTCGGTTCACGATTGATTTTCCTTCTTTTGTTTCTAATTGGTATCGAATACCAATCCTTGTTCCAATCAAATTGGGAAAGTGAAACGCAAGGAAAATTCTTACCAATCCTACTTTCCCAAGTTGCTCGGTTGCACCAGTTGAATCGACCGTTTCAACACTTGAAGCAATCAGTTCACCCTAACCATGAGCCGATCGGTTCAACACTTGATCTGACCGATTCACCAAGCTCAGCCGATCGGTTCGTCACATGAGCCGATCGGTTGGGAGTGCAGATTGTGCAGAATCAGTCAATTGCGATTTCAATCAATCCGATACTCCAATCAATGTGTCCAACACCTTGAAAAATATGATATTGATCTATCAATTGATCGAACGTTTAATTGAACTACTAAACTCCTTTAGTAATCAATCTAAACATTGATTGTGGAAAAAACTCCTCTTACAGGTTAAATCCTATGTGTGTGACCCTGCAGGTCCAATTCACGTTGGTAGTGAAAGTCCATAACACTTACGACTTCACAAGCAAAGAGCGGTGCCTAGTCACACATCACTGCTACCCAAGTGAAAATAGAAAGTTGGAGAACAACTTTCAATCCTACAATCCGTGAATGGTGTTACAGTGAATGTATAATTCCTTTGTCACTGATATCCCGAATGAACTCGAGGCATGGAACAGTCATCCTGTCAATGTTCATTCACTTTCTTGATCTCAGAGTAGATTGGAAGAGATATGTTATGACATCAGTATCACATACTGACTCACACATGCGTGCACGCCTTTCTCAATCCTACTCATCACGTGGCCATGGATATCAAACTCCCTCAGGAGGGACAAATCCCATATATATCACTCACCCCTCAAAAGCCCCATGTGTCAAAGCCACCCAATCATCACCTTTATAACAACCCATGTTTCAGGAATGCGTTTGATGATGTCAAAGTGTGCCCAACGACATGTGTTGAGTGCAGTGATTTTAGGTCTAAGAATCACACTCACCACCATCACTGTGAGTACTGACTGTGACTACCATGTCATGGTTCCATGTGTCAAACTCATGGTGGGTCTGTCTGGTACACTTGTTCCCTAACAAGTACCTATGTGTTTAGTTTGATATCTCTATATCATGACTAATGAGATTCTGTCATCAACCAACACCACAATCTAGTCTTATGTGTCATTGTTGTCTATCTACCTTCCACAATGACATCCGACTAGGGACATAACAAGAATGTACAAACTCTTAGCATCCGTATGATCTCATCGTTCAGGTCATGAAACTGAAGGCATACGTCATTGAGTACTGTCATTCTCTAGACATTCAATCTATTCTATCACTATCTCATATGACTGAACCAGAAAGAATTGGAAGCTTGCCTTTGATGTTTATCAAATCAATCTTAATGTATCCCACCAATCATCCCATGATTGGCTCTCAGGGCATACATACCAACAGACTCCCACTTGCACTGCGAGCCAATGACCCTTGAATCATATTCATAATGATTTTCAAACATGCCCCACATGTTACTGTGCTCTAGTGCCAACATCGTGAGTAATGGCAACACCTTGCCAAAGTCAGTATAAATTGCATGTCTCACATCTCTTCGTTGTACGTCACACGTATGAGATGGAGTTGGCGTAATATGCGATCTAGTATTCCTTTGCTAACCTTTAGCCACATTGCATGATCAAGGATTCCATACTTGTCATCAATGAGCGGAATACCTATAAGTTCATCTCATGAACTTCCATATCCATATAGTATCCACTGTTGTTTTCAAACACATAGATACTCGACATTTCCTTTTAAATGGTTTTATTGGAACACTTCCAATTATCAACAAACGTTTACTTTTATATATATCGTATATATACTTTGTGATTAATTTTTTGTCCTTTGGAAGTTTGCATCAATGTAACTCTTTACATCGAACTCTTCCTTATTTCCATAGAACTAGCATTTATCAAGTTCTCATGGTATTCCAGTAACCCTTACTGGAAGTAGACAGACATCCACTCGTCATGTCCCACATACGAGTTATCAGGATGAGCACATCAAATCGTCATGTCATACATACAAGATGATGAATGCATTTTGTTCTTTCTATGTCCATACATGCAAGATAATGGGATGATTACATACATGATAGATCCATATCTATTCTTAGTGTTCCCATTCTTCATAAGAATTGGACACTTGGCCTTGGGATACTAACTCCATGTAACATGGACAAGTTTTCTCCCACTAAATCTGTGCATACTGAACTCTTCAGTACAGATTACCAATGTATGCTTTCACTTTACAGGTCAAGAGATTTTTGAGAACTATCTCTATAGATCTCTATTCCTATCACATAGGAAACAACTCTATCTTCCTTAAAGATAATTTCCACTTTTGGATTTCCATTCTAGAACATTTCCATTTCACATCAACATGTGGAATGTGAACACGCTCCCACTAAATCACATATCCCTTCTTTATCTTTGACATATCAGTCAAACCCTTTGACCATATCATCAAAGTAAAGATCCAATTCTGAGTTTCTTGTATTCAATCAATCACATTGATTCGTCCATTGTAACTTATAGACTTCATTTGCATTAGTGGATTCATAAACCATATAGGTTGTGTCACATACACATCCTTGTTTTATTCCTCATAGGAATGCAGTTTTAGTATCCATATGCCAAATGTCTTAGTCATTAAGTTGCAATCAACAAGCATCATCCTTCTTAAAATGTTATCCATGTATGTTAACACTTAAGACTTATTTGCACTTATGGATTTCCATCCAATGGGTGCTACCATCAAGGTTACACATTATGGTTCACATGGATATCATTTAGGATGTAATGGTCATAAACCATAATTCAGAATTCGATTCCTCATATTCGTCCAGATAGTTGACTCATCACATGAACAACTTATCACATAGATAATTGAGGTGTATCTGTTAAAGATATAAGAACTCACAACCCTTGTGATTCATAATTACCTTTTATTAGTGAGGGGTATTCTTTTATTAAGAAGAATTCAGTTATTTGATAATCTTTCTCTAACTCCTTAGAGTTTGATTCCTTCTTGATTTAGACATCACCATGACTTAATCATGAGATCACTATGATACATTATCATAATCATTCATAAGGATCTCAAACATTTGGTCCAAGTATTTCATTCATTGATCTCATCAAGAATTAACACTTTACCAAATTTGTACTTCATATATGATAATCTTGAACACTTCAAGATATTCATATTGGCATTTCTCTAAACACCATTTCAAGTATTAGCATTTGTTCCAATAGGCATGTTAATACATCACATGGATTACACCTAATAGGATAGTCATTCTCCCACTACCATTAGTGAAGGTTGATTAATCATGTCCAATTATTCATGTCTCTTACTGGTTCTCTAACCAAAAGAGTCTAGATTTATCCATCACATGGAAACTAGAAATGAATTTCTTATGATTTATGCTAATTTGATTGTTTGAGTTATCAATAACCTTTAGGTATCATTTTATCTTATGAATATCAAATATCACAAGATAAACAAGGCATTTCCACAAAGATCACATCTTTATAAATTGAAACATCTCTTTATTGATTGCAATCATTGTCATACAATATGAAAAAATAAAGTGTTTCTATCAATTGGAAAATATGAAATAGCAGTTCATAACTATATTACATGCCTTTTAGGCTGAAAATAAACTAAAGTACTCCTATCTATGGCGGCAACACTTGCCCCAATTATGAGTGCTTTACACTTTACATCTTGGTATCATATACCTCAAAAAGTGTTACAAGTTTACTTTCATGACACCTTTAAGTAGAGACGCTTGTCTCCTCCTTATTCTTTTGTTCTTCCAGATAGAGAGGAAAATTCCTTTTCCAATGTCTTGGCTTTTGACAATGGTGGAAATTGCCTTTCTTGGTCGCACCTCCCTTGGCCTTGAGAGTTGAATTCGTCTTGGGCTCCTGGCTAGCATTAGAACCTTTCTTAGATTTTCCCTTGCCCTTGCACTTGGACTTGCCTTTCATGCTCGTGATCACCATCACAGACTTAGGCTTGTCCTTCTTCATCTGTGTCTCGTCTGTCCTCAACATGCCCAACAACTCTGACAGTGGCCTATCAAAGTTGTTCATGTTGTAGTTCATCACAAACTGACTGTAAGATTCTGGCAACGATTGCAGTATCAAGTCAGTAGACAACTCTTGGCTCAGTGGAAATCCCAGTCTTTGCAGGTTCTCTACATACCCAATCATATTGAGTGTGTGAGGACCAACTGGATCTCCTTCTATCATGACACACTTGAACAGTGCCCTTGAGACATCGTATCTCTCTTGCCGTGCCTGATCTTCATACAGGTTCCTGAGATGTTGAATCATCTCAATGACACCCATATTCTCATGTTGTCTCTGCAACTCGTGGTTCATAGAGCATAACATCAATCACTTTGCATCAATGGCATCATCAGAATGCTTCTTGTAAGCATCCCTTTCTATCTTTGGTGCATTACGAGCGGGTTCCTCTGGAATCGAAGTATCCAGGACATAGAGCTTTCGCTCTTGAGTGAGAACAATTCTCAATGTCCTATACCAGTCGTGGAAGTTTGTCCCATTTAGTCTGTCCTTTTCAAGGACCGATCGCAAAGAGAAGTGATTGTTGTTTGTTGTCATTTGTACTATAAAAGGAAATATGCAATTTTATTCCAAAAACTCTTTTTTTTACTTATTTGATTGATTTGAAAAGTGACGATAAAATTAGGCCTTTAATTAATTATCGCTCCTACTATTTTAGTTCAAATTGATAGCCCTCACCATTAATTTGGAAGATTGCAGCGTACAACCTTCTAATGGGAAAGATCCTAAAATCCTCTAAGTCATGGACCAGCTTGGGTTGTCACCCACAACTTAGATCTCTCAGGTAGGAAACACTTGCCAATTGCATCATATGCAACTCTTGATAAGATGTCATATGCAACTCCTTGCCATGATCATCTCCACGCCTCAAGGTGCTAGATCCTATCTAGGTCACCTTGTTAAATCCGACCCAAATCAAACACGATGAATATGCACTCTGCTTGGGCAGGCCCACTCATTCATCCTTCACGCTTCCACGAGATAGACGGTGCACCACGCTTGGGCATACCCACACTTGGTCCATCAAGCTTTTCACATGTGTCGCATTTGGAAGGCATCTAAAACTTAATATTTAATGAGGGATTTGGTTTTTATATACATATGCATATCCAATCACCACAATACATAGTACATATCATATACATGCTATATCCCACAGAAAACATGCACAAACGATAAAAAGTGATGATTATGGCCATCCTAATGTGATTCCTCGAGCCAAGAGGAATCACGGTCATCTAGGTCTACATCACATGCAACTTGTACAAGATGAACTATGTGCTTTACCTTTTGAATTGAGCAACTCATCATATGAATGATCTGCTCTCTCTGGTCAGTCGTTTGGGTGCCACCAGCCGATCGGCTGGCTTCTCCAACCGATCACTTCGCCAGGTCGTCATGCATCTCCTTCTGGCCGCCACCCGCTCGTCTTGCTCCTCGAACCGGTCATCAACCGATCGGTTCACTCCTTGAACCGATCGTCTGGAATGTCAACCAATCGGTTCACACCTTGAACCGATCGTCTCAGTTGTCGTCAGGATGTTCGCCGGTCTTCGACATAACAGGAAATAAAATCTATCCTAAATTTACATTGCTTAAAAGGGAAACCCCGAGTTACATTCGGGGGGAGCAAAGGTAGGAAAGAATCTCGAATTATTTCAAGTTACATCAGGAATAGGAGAGGGAAGATCGGTGCGCAGACCGATATGCAAACAACCACATACAACCATACACAGATAGGGTTTATTGGCCAGAACCACGCTATACATCCACCACAAATCTTGTTTAAGGGTGACGCATATCGAGTGCATTAATAATACATATCATATATGTAATTTGGGATTTGTGGATTTAGGATTGGACATGCATAAAGCCAATATTATTCACATCGTATGCAATAAATAAAGGCGACAAACCAAAATCGATCATATCGATATTCCTAAAATATAGAGCAGTTGACGTGGCTCTGATACCACTGTTGGGTTTTAGGGGAGGCAGAGAAGGCAGCGGAAACAAAAAAAATGTATCCCCCAAATGCGGAACAAGGAAACGCGTCAACGTCTATACAATAGAAAAGGATGGTTTGTGGAATCATACCTTGTCTCGAGGCTTGCTCGGCGACAATACCTCGCACTTTGTGCGGTCTTCAACTCCGGTCTTAGACGGTGTCTGTGCAGCTCTTGGTCGCACCGGGACTGACGACTCCTACTCTCACTGGACTGTCGGGATTGACAGTTGTTCTCCTGAGTGGCAGAAACCTCCCGCCTCTGAAGTAGTCCACACAGACCACCTGGAACTCCACACTCCTTGTCCCATAACAAAGTGGAAGGAGTCGCACCCTCCTGTTGGCATACTAGTCACCAACACACTCTCCTGCCTCTAGTTGCAACTGCAGTTGTCTTTCCCTTGTTGCACCTCCCTTTGCGGGTAGTACTTGCTCGGTCTCTCTCTCGGTTACCAAAACCAGAGAGAAGAACAACTTTACAGAGCAACTAGTTGCACTGAGTTGTACTTTGAGAAGCCCCCAATACCCCTATATATAGGAGGGTCATGGGACAGGGTTCTCCATCCCGGGCAATGTAGGACTAAAAGCAGGAGTAGAAGGGTTCGAGATTTTCCACAAAAGCAACCAACTCACAACCTGAACTGATCGTTTCACAATTGAAACGGTCGGTTGGGGACCTGAACCGGTCAGTTGACACCTCAACTGATCGGTTGGGACACCTCAACTGGTCGGTTCACAAATGAACTGGTTGGTTGGTGGTCCTGGTCAGTTCCCGATTGACTTTTCTTCTTTTGTTTCTAATTGGTATCGAATACCAATCCTTGTTCCAATCAAATTGGGCAAGTGAAATACAAGGAAAATTCTTACCGATCCTACTTTCCCGAGTTGCTCAGTTGTACCAGTTGAATCGATCGTTTCAACACTTGAAGCAATCGGTTCACCCTGACCATGAGCCGATCGGTTCAACACTTGAGTCGACCGATTCACCAAGCTCAACCGATCGGTTCGTCACATGAGCCGATCGGTTGGGAGTGCAGATTGTGCAGAATCAGTCAATTGCGAATTCAATCAATCTGATACTCCAATCAATGTGTCCAACACCTTGAACAATATGATATTGAGCTATCAATTGATTGAATGTTTAATTGAACTACTAAACTCCTTTAGTAATCAATCTAAACATTGCTTGTGGACAAAACTCCTCTTCCAGGTTAAATCCTATGTGTGTGACCCTGCAGGTCCATTTCACGTTGGCAGTGAAAGTCCATAAAACTTATGACTTCACAAGCAAAGAGTGGTGCCTAGTCACACATCACTGCTACCCAAGTGAAAATAGAAAGTTGCATAACAACATTCAATCCTACAATCCGTGAATGGTGTTACAATGAATGTATAATTCCTTTGTCACTGATATCCCGAATGAACTCGAGGCATGGAACAGTCATCCTGTCAACGTTCATTCACTTTCTTGATCTCAGAGTAGATTGGAAGAGATATGTTATGACATCAGTATCACATACAGACTCACACATGCGTGCACGCCTTTCTCAATCCTACTCATCAAGTGGCCATGGATTTCAAACTCCCTCAGGAGGGACAAATCCCATATCTATCACTCACCCCTCAAAAGCCCCATGTGTCAAAGCCATCCAATCATCACCTTTATAACAACCCATGTTTCAGGACTACGTTTGATGATGTCAAAGTGTGCCCAACGACATGTGTTGAGTGCAGTGATTTTAGGTCTAAGAATCACACTCACCACCATCACTGTGAGTACTGACTGTGACTACCATGTCATGGTTCCATGTGTCAAACTCACGGTGGGTCTGTCCGGTACACTTGTTCCCTAACAAGTACATATGTGTTTGGTTTGATATCTCTATATCATGACTAATGAGATTCTATCATGAACCAACACCACAATCTAGTCTTGTGTGTCATTGTTGTCTATCTACCTTCCACAATGACATCCGACTAGGGACATAACAAGAATGTACAAACTCTTAGCATATGTATGATCTCATCATTCAGGTCATGAACCTGAAGGCATACGTCATTGAGTACTGTCATTCTCTAGACATTCAATATGTTCAATCACTATCTCATATGACTGAACAAGAAAGAATTGGAAGCTTGCCTTTGATGTTTATCAAATCAATCTTAATGTATCACACCAATCATCCCATGATTGGCTCTCAGGGCATACATACCAACAGTATTCACATCATAATTGTGTGTGTACATACATAAGTAACGACACAAATCATTTAAATGAGCCGTTCACTAAAGAATCATAAGGAATTAAGAAACCATGGTGAAACATATTTAGGAAATGTTTAGAAATAGATCTAACACCCTGTTCAAAAAATGATATAGCAGTTGGGGTAATACTTAACTAGACATATTGAACTGTACTAAGTTTAATTTTGTATTATTTCATTGAAATGGGTTCCCCTCAATCAATATGCAATGTAATGATGTATGACATGCAATATCAATTGGATGTCAGGCTAGATCCATAAATGTAATGTGGTCAGGCCTATATATGAACTGATTTGCATTAGATATACTGAAAATGGCCTCTATAACCCACAAAAGTGATACATCCAAAAGTAAAGACCTAAAATCGCACACTAAAAAAAATGCAGACATGTATATCAATGCAAAACAATATTGAACTGAATAAGTGAGAATGCATAGGGAATGCTTGATTGAATTGGCATTGACATCCATTGTTTAGCAAATAGGTTAAAACTATATCGATCACAACTAATGTGTACAACAAATCCTTGGACAAGACAATGATCACATGCATGTGGAAAATCGATCACGACTAATATCCAAAATGTTATTGAATAATAATTGCATGCTCAACAAATTCATATCATATATTTGGTGTAGCATTAACAATGCATTAAAACTATGTAGTTTAGGCTCCACAAATTAATTATATTTCTTGCCAATTGTATATCATAATTCATGTCATTATTAATATGTAAAGATACGTACAAGTGGGGGAGCTATTTTACATATGACTGTCGATCCCTACTTCTATATATTACAACATTAAATCAGACCAACATTATATTACACAATTAAATCAGACCACCATTATATTTCAACTTTACATCAGACCAACATTATATTATAACATTTTGTATGCCTAGTTCAGTTTTAGCCAAGCTATTTAGCAAATCGTTGTTGTGAGTCAGATTAAAACCTACCCCAAATAAAGTTTTCTTTCCACTTGGGCCAATATAGTTGAACATGACTCTCTTTCATGCGACATTCAACTTGCATGATAGAATTTACAGTCATTCAAACATGTATTAGGAGTCTACAATTGGTCGGTTAATCATGATGATCTTTCCCATTCTCAACTTTAATTGTGTTTTTTTTTCTTTCTGGAGAGTGAGCTTTTTCCCATGAATTTAAACCATCACTTCATTTCATGGTGCATTTTCTTAAATTTATGCCCATATTCTTGTTCTTCATTAATCACCAGTTTGTTTCATGCGAAATTTTCCTTATGTATGTACTGATTACACACTAGGATATGTAAAGTTTATCGAACATCAAGTTTGATCTAATTAGCCCATGCATTGGGATAGTTTTATTTTTCATTTTGTTTGTCTTTCCTGAAAATATCACCCAAGTCTAAAGTTTAGCAAACATTAACTTTAGAAAATCAAAACATGGCCTTTCCTAAGCCTACTTAAAATGAAATTCCTATGGATACGATTTGTTAAACAAATCAACACTTATTTACAAAGATATATTCATATATACACACAAATGATGTACATATACATGCAAATTGAATTACTTTTGTAATGAGACATAGAGATTGTTAAACAAATTTGATTATGAGATATAGCACTCACTACACCCTCAACATTGAAATCTACCGTAGTACCATAACCTATTCAAATACCATGATATATGGTTGTCATATAAACAACAACAAACATGCTTCAAGAAGAATATGAGAAGCAATGTTTTGAAAAGTTTTCATTTCAAAATCAGCACACATTGTCTTGGAAAATCGACTGTCTCACCACAATTTCCATTTCACACAGAATGCCACACATATGTTGAAATCATTTCACTATGTAGGAAGCTAATTTGGGGGAAATGGTGGGAGGGAATACTTGGGATTGTAGAAATGCATCTAGATCCACCAGAAGGAAGTGTCCAGGTCGAGTACGAGAACGAACATAATAAAAAAATGCATAAGCCTTAGTATGATTCTATGATCAGGAGAAAGACTGCAAAAACAAAAAAGTCTGTTGCAGAAGTCGTCCTACCTAAGCAGTGAGGAGAGCTCGGTCAAGGAAAATTTTGAAGCCGCCATGTCTGCGAGTACCTGGAGAATGATGTGGAACTGTAGGGGGAGCACTTCGTCTAACGTTGCCCCTAAGTTATAGCAGAACAAGGATCCCATGCGGTAGGGTTTCTGTCTTGCCTCTTCCCGCCTCTTATTTGAAAACATGGTCAAGTATGGTCGAAAGGATGGGATAAGACGAGATTAGACTGATGACAATATGGGTTACCTTTCAATTTGCAGCCATGTAGCACATGTTCCCCTTTCAATTCGCCGCCTAGTAGCACATGTTCCGCTTGTGATGCAGCTACTGCTCACACAACCATGGAGTAAAGACCAGGCCAGTGTTCGCATCGCAATGTCAGGATAGAGGGCAGACCACAGGCAACTTCACTATTACCAGTACACGGCGTGGCACACTACACCTAACAGTCATGGTAGGTTTCTCGGGAGCAGTCAGGCCTTGACTTTCGTCTTCCTCAGGAGCAACAACTTTGCAAGATGGAGTAAAGTTGAGTAGTTGGGGGAGTCGAGGGGTGAAATGAGGTAAGTCAGGGTTGAGGAAGGCTAATCTGGACTACGATTTACAATGTTGTTCGGATCGGGACCAAGTTGGTCCAGATTTCGGGATAGTGGAACCCTAAAACGGGACTGTTAAGGGATAACGAACCAAACGCCGAAACAAGCCAACTCGGACCAGATTAGGCTGACGTGGCACAAAATGACAGGCACAAATCCAGACTGGTAGCGAACCAAACATGGGCCTAGGGAGTAGGGAGGGCTGGAACCCTCTCTTTGGTAGGGTGTTAGGCAAGGGCAAAGGTTTTGGCCAGCGTTGTAGGAGTTACTCTCACAACAACCAACATTTCTATCAGATGCGCCGTGAATTCTTCTCTGCAACTATAGTACCAGGCCAGCATTGTGTGCGAGTGTACAACAGACTTCGCTGAACGCATGTCCGTGAGTGACGCCTACAAGGAGTACGTGGTAGCACATGCACCCTCCATGTTGGCATGGCGATAAGGACTTCTTCGTCAAGCCCTTCCTCTGTGCGATGTGTGTGCCACTTTCATAGACAGGGATGAGATCCCACGCTGGCAACTTGGCAAGATCGTCGACGTCTAGATTTCAGACGTCGGTACGACTTTTGACCCGATGCACCAACCATGATTAGGTGGATTGGAATGGCAAACCCATCGGAATCTGCTATGGATTTAATCCTGCGAATTTTGGAATTGCATCAAGTTGAAAAATGTGATGTCTAGAGATGTAACACGATTTTACCGTACGTATAGCGCAAGTACAAGCGTCAATGTAATATAGGTCTTTGTGAAGCCCGAGTCGAACTCAGGGACACTGAACTATCGGTACACTACTACTAACTGTTCGCAATCAGCTAGACCGGTTAAAAGGGTTCTGAAAGTTGATTAAAAAGAAAAAGAAAATAAAAGAAAGCAAGGCAATCGATTAAATGTTGAGTTTAAACAATTTAGATGGGAATCTTTAGGATTGCGGTTTCACCGCGGGTTCTCATTGTATTTATTTCAATGTAGCTAATCAAATTCATCTCTCATTCCGGGTAGTGACCTGTAGTCAGAATTGTTCACTGTCGTGATACAATTCACTACCTAAATCTAGGTCGGTTCCACCGTCGTAGTAACCTATACCCTAAACTAGATGCATTAGAATCAACCTCTGGGTTTCCACCATTAACCGTACATTACCTTGTTCTAGGAATTTATGAGTTAATGTGAATTTTGTCTCTTTTCAACCATTAATTCTTCTTTCAAAGCAACTAAAGGTATTAGATTATCATTAGGGTGATCAAACATAATGTGATATAATGGAGAAAACGAAATCATACCACGGATTTAAGAGACAAATTATGAATTACTATGATAAAAACGTCATACAATGATTCCCCGGGCTACTCCCGGTCCTAAAGACAAAGGGGATTAGCCCTGCATGTTCATCTCAAAGTAAGACATGATGGAGGAAAGGGAAAACATGGACAAAAACGTGGATGAAGTAATGTAAACCCCTGAACGGAGAAGATCCAAGCGTTCCTTGACGTAGAGCGTGCAATCTACAGCCTTCCGGCAGTGGAAAATGACTTATGCGGCTCTCGGACGATCGGGGCGTGCTTCCGGGTTCCGTTCTCCTCTCCACACCTTTCCGGGACTTGTGCAGTGACTAATGACGTGATAGATGGCTCCTGGCCGCCGTCATTAGGTATAAACACCAAGTTAGATCGCCGAAATATCACCACCGTTGGATTCAGGCCGATCTAAAACAAACACTAATCTGACGGCGTCGATACCATCGACGCGTGTCGATGGTATCGACCCGTAGTGAGATCGACAGGTTTCTTTTCTTCTCTGTCGTTTAGCCTGATGCAGACTCGATACCATCGACGCGGGTCGATGGTATCGACACCCTTAGGCATCAGTTTTGTCACTTTTCCATCGCTGAAACTGGGACCGTCGATAGTATCAACTTTTGTGTCGATAGTATCGACCGACTGATCGCTGGCAACCTGAATGTACCTCACTACCATCGACTTCCCAGTCGATGGTATCGACACTGCTTGGCTCCTTGTGGCTGTCTGTCTGTGATTGTGTCGATACTATCGACAAATATCGATGGTATCGACAACTGTATATATACGTTTTTCCTGAAATTGCAAGACAAAGCCAAATCAACTGAGATAAAACCCATTATTATAATCGTTTATGATCAAAAAGATAAAATATGAGAGATTTGATACTGAAAGAAATTATAGACTCGAGTAAGTGAATTATGTATTATTAACCACCAAAGTGACCAATAAACATATAAAACACAAGTAAAACAAGGATATAAATGCGACTCAAAATCCTCGCATCAAACTCCCCTAAGCTTAAACCTTGCTCGTCCTCGAGCAACAAAACTTTAGAATAGAATTGTGAAAGTCAACTAAAGAATAGATTATCACAACAGATCTCGCTGTATGATTCCCGCCAAACATTCACATTCCGGCCCTCACTAACCACATAATGATAATTACCCGCAAGGTGACAATGATCATCCATAAGAGATATCTACCCCAAAACCGATGAACACAATCACATAAGGTAGTTAACATAATAAAATCCTCCAGTCCAGACTCAGTGCATCTGGTGATCTTCTATCTATGTTGCTCGTCCTAACTACCATCTAAGTGGAAGCAGCTCTCCTGATATGAAAGAGTGAGGAGATAATCACGGTGGCCTACCAATCCGAGCAACGGGTGGATGGAATAGCTGGTTGTGGAAGAAATGGAAGTATAATACAGTTTTAACATGCACAAATATCTGAAATGACCAAAATGATGCAAATGCAAATGAAAATGCCCTAATGCCTACATTTTGGGTGGAATGATGCATGTTCCTACTATATGTTCCTACAATTCCATCTTCTGTGAGATAGAATGTCTAAAAATTACATTATGTGCTTATTCTTCCTATTACACGGATGACACAAGCTCTTTTCTCCCTCTAAAATCAGCCCTTTTTCTGTTTTTTTTTCAAGCCCTTTTTCTCTCAAATTGCAAAATGTACAATATTTTTCAGAATTCTTTTTTTTTCTTGGGCTTACTTTCACATAACTGTAATCCTTGAGGTCTTGCAACTGTATTTCAGAGAGTATACAATGAGTTACCCGCTTCTCATATTTTTCAGAAGAAATAAGGCACATACTATCATATATGCTCAAAAATATGTTAAAATGCAACTACATGAGATCAGTTATGCAACTGTGATGCCATGCACTCAGGAATGTGTGCATGCATGATTCATATACAATTTTTTTCATTTTCCATTTTTTTATGCACAATCTACTAAAATGCAATCCTACCTAAATGCTATGGAATCAAAAGATGAAAACTGTAATGTGCTTCCAATTCTTATGGTGGAGTATGAAAACAATGGGGTGGATAGATCACAAGATTAATTGACTGAACCATTGGAAAATATTGTATGTCCCTCCTTACTGACATGTGTAATAATTAAGAGGTTTCTCTCTCTTATTTCAAATTAAGGTCTCATTATCATTTGGTCAGTTTAAGCTCAAACAACCAATTCCGTCCACTTTTCGTGAATCAACGGCAGGTACAATATGGTGTTCTATTTTAAAATTGACAAACCAAATAATTTTCATAAGACATGTGCTTAAGTTCGAACAAAACAAGCTTGCAAAATTTTCAAATTTACCCCCAATTCCATTTACAAACACAGAGATGATACATTACATTAGACATCCACAATTACACTAGATAGAGTGTGGATCCTAAAAAAAACTAAGAACTAAGAAAATTTATAAAATAAAAGAAAAAGCAATAAATGATAAAAACTAAGAAAAATAAAGGATAGAAACTGTTCCAACTCCCCCCCTAAGCTTGAATTCGACTATGGCCTCATAGTCAAAAACAACCTTAAAAGGTGGAGCAGTGATATCGATCATTGGTCAGGTGGAGGCGGGTACTGCGGGGCTGTGGGGTCCCATGATGGATACTGCACCTGGAAACTCCGATCATACTGGGGCATCGGTGGAGGTTGAGGATACCCCCCGAAATAGTTCTGGCTCTAGTAGTTGTCGTAGAAGGGTTGTTGCTATATCTCCATCCTATGCAACCTATCATGTATATTATGTTGGTTGGCGAGGAGGAGGCACTCATTCTCGTAGATGGCCTGCTGGTTCACGAAAAGCTGGTTCGTGGTATCCTGAATACCGATGAAAGAAGTAGTATGCTGTTGTTGGGTCTGCTGAATCTCCTGTAGCATTGAGTACATCCCTTGCATCGAATAGGCATCCTCTTCTTGTTGAGAGGGCTGAGGTGGCGGAGGCTGCGAAGAAGATGATGCACCCTGGTGGAAGCGGGGATGCTTCCTCGGTGCCACTCGTGCTGAAGAGGAGTGAAAGCCTCCTCTTCCTCTTCATGCTCGTCGCCGTCATCATTGTTGTCGTCGTCCCCGTCTTCCTCTTCATCAGAGTCATCGATGGCGATGATGGGCCACCTGAAGTGTTGGGCTCCCTCGATGTTGAAGACGGGGTCTGGAAGCGCACATTCTTGATATGCATGATTGGCATGGCAATGTGCATAAGCCAAGCCATCACGGAGCATAAGGATATTGGAGCGGTGTAGATGATGCAGGTTGACCTTGTTCTTGTTGGAAAGTGGAGCGAATTGGAAAAATCCAACCCAAGGTAGAGAGCCAACGGTGTGATGAGCCCTCCAAAGTGGATAGGAGCTTTTCATGTACTCCTCTTCACAGCCAACACATGCGTCAAGAAAAACACGCCCCAGTTGCACTCTTCTCGCTTCAACAGTTTATACAAAAAGAACAAATCTGTCTCCTGGAATATACTAAGAGTAAGATCGCCTTGAGCAAAGAGCGTCGTGCAAAGCATGCGATGTAGAATTCACACAAAAGGATACTCGAAGTCGGCGACAACAACATTGTGATAGCTGATGGATTTTCCTAGAGGCGCGGTCACCAGCTGGGCGAAGATGTCATCGTAATCGGTCTGGTTGTCCGGCCTCCTGTGCTGGTCTCTCCTGTGATTCCAGTTGTAAATGGAATTGAATTGCTTGAGGGTGAGAGTGTAATTATTGTTGTAGAGCCGAAAAGAAATGTGACCCTGTATCCATTCTCGGTCAGTGGCGATGAGGTCGTTCGGCACGACGCATATGTCCAGCGACGCCATGAACTCCGCCATGAGTTCTTTATATGTCGGCCAATCACCGAAAAATGGTTGGCCGTCAGCATGGAACTCCATCTCGTCAGGCCTCCTGCCCGTATTCCTTGCTTTCCCTTGAAGGACATAAGCAAGATTGGGCTCAAACCCAAGGTAACGAACCATGTCCCGATCAACATATCGGGTTGGCTCGATTTTCCTCTTCAAAAACTCTTCGTATACCTTCCGTACTTTCGTGGAAGGATGAACAATCCTCGGATGAGGAATCGATCCGGGTGGTGGAGGAATGAAAGTCAGGATCTCCATCGGGACCGCCCTCGAAGAAGACACTCCTTCTATCGGCACCATCGTCTTAGAGAGAAAGGGAATAAGAGAGAGCTCGGTGAAGTCGGAGAAGACGATCTCTGCTCGGTGCAGCGCTCGATGAAGAGATCGTGATCCTTGGATGCTCATAGCAGGCTTCTGGTCGCACCACAACGATCAATGCACAAGAGGAAGGAAGAAACTCCGAAGGTGTGAAGAGATCAGAGAGAGATCGGAGAAATAACCATCCCTTTTATAACTGAACCCGACGTTGTTGTTGCACCTTCAATACCATCGACGGGGTGTCGATGGTATCGACACCTGTAGCACAATCTGGGTCTTCTCTAGTATCGACGGTTGTCGATTTCCTGATGTGGGGGCCCGGATCGATGACGTGTCGATACTATCGACATGTGTCAATGATATCAACCCATCCCACAGATTGACTTCCTTGATTTAGCGGCCTCCGTTGATTTCTTCTCACAGATTGGTGACATGTCGTGTCGATACCATCGATGGGGTGTCAATGGTATCGACTCTTCAAGGATCAATAACCCTCGTGAGGCCTGGCCGCCGCTTTATAATTGTTGTCGGGTCGATACCATCGACAAGGCCATTGATGGTATCGACTTCACTGAGACAAAATCGTCTGTAAATCTTCAGGGATCTCATGAGTATCGACATCTGTGTCGATACTATCGACTCCAATCTAGCTATTTCTTCAGCGTCACTGATGGTAGGTCGATACCATCACCGAGGCCGTCGATGGTATTGACTCAGAAAATTTTCTGCAGTCACCTACCTGTACCCATGTCGCTACCATCGACACAATGGTCGATGGTATCGACTATGCCTCAGACCTGCACACTGAACAAACGATCAAGGTATCATTTTTACACTAAAAACAAAATTAAACCAAACTAACTTGTAAATGCGAAAGAAAATGGACAAAACTACTAATGGTTGGGTTGCCTCCCAACAAGCGCCCTTATTTAACGTCTTAGGCTTGACAAAATCAAGCTTATCATGCATCATTAAGTGCTATGAGTTTGACCTCATGCACTTTCCTCGTGCAGTCTTCACCAAAGTACAGCTTCAACCTCTGTCCATTGACCAAAAATGTCATCTCTCCATCACATACCATGATGGCACCATGTGGTCGTACCTCCTCCACAATGAAAGGTCCACTCCACCGGGATTTCAATTTCTCAGGATGCAGCTTCAACCTCGAGTTGAACAATAGCACACAATCTCCCTTCTTGAAGACACACAGTTGGATGTGTCGATCGTGAATAAACTTTGTTCTCTCCTTGTAAATCCTCGAGCTTTCATAGGCGTTCAGCCTCAGCTCATCTAGCTCATTGAGCTCTAGCATGCATTTCTTCCCTACCTCATCATAAGTAAAGTTCAGCTTCCTTAGCGCCCAGTGCGCCTGGTGCTCCAACTCTACTGGAAAATGGTAGGCCCGCCCATAAGCCAACCTAAAAGGTGTAGTGCCTATATGTGTCTTAAATTCCGTCCTATACGCCCATAAAGCATCTGGTAGCAAAGTACCCCAGTTCTTTCTTGTCGAAGCCACTGTGCGCTCCAAGATTTTCTTGATTTCTCTATTGGACACTTCAACCTGGCCTTGTGTCTGTGGGTGGTACAACCAGGATTCAACCAAGTTGTATAACATGCAAGATATAACAGAAAGTAAAGAACATTATATGATGGTCTAATCATATCAACCTGATCCATCTTAAGGATCCAACATCACATGTTACCACTTGGCCTTTTGCCAACCATCCAGATCCATCTCAAGGATCATCACATACCGCATGATCTCAATCCTTCATCATGCACTGTCATTGCCTCTTAAGGCTCACATCATCATCAAGGGACCAACACATCACATACACAATCTTATAGGGAAATTATCAAAGCAATGTTACTCATTACGTATGTCACATAGCCCTTTTATGGCTAAGACATCACCTGCAAGGTTAGAGTACACAATACCTTTACACCTACAAGTTTACAACAGTTGTGAAAGGCAGCGGCTTGAGGCAGCAGCGGCAAATGCAGCAACATGGCACAGCCACTACATCATGCATCAAAATAGCTTGGCACGACAACCATGACTCCTTTCAGTGACGACGGCCTCCCTCCAGCTTTAATGTAAGTTTCTTCCCTTATTCTTAAATCTCTATTTTTCCTCCTACTCCTCCAGCACCCAAACACGCCGTCGTGTTTCAAACTATGTCCAGGTCATGTTCATACCGAACATGTGTCAATGAAGGGCACAGATTCCGTGGGGAAGTGCATGTGCTTCCTAGACTAACATAAGGAATATGCTCACTATCATGAAATATCATTCAAGATATTGTACTTATCAATGTGACACTTATTTGGTAACCAGGTATATTAGTTACATCATTATCAACCATACTGATGCTTACTCTAAATCTCAAGATTTTACAAACAATCGAGGCATATGGAGATCATGTTGAGTATACAGAACCAACACTGTTATTTTCAAGATCATTATTATTGCCATCAACTGTTGTCATCTTTATCATGAAGCAACCTTTAACATAACTGTCACTTAGCATCTTTATTACCATCATTATCATCATTAAACAAACTACTAAAGTAGCTATCGTCACCTTCATTATTATTAATAATTATGCATAAAGGTCGCATCATGCACCTAATACATGAGGGCTATCAACATATACATTACTATCATTAGCATCCTGTTTGATGATAAATATCACCATCATTTCCTTGGTTAATTAGCTAATTATTTCCATCACATGATGGGCCGTCACCAAAGCACCTCAAACCCTCACTAAAACTTCACAACCCTCACTTAAACCTATCTATTCAACATGGGTATCGGCCACCATCCTAAACCCTATCGGCCATCACCCATTACTAACTCTATCGGCCTACACACTAGCTAACCCTATCGGCCAACACACTAGCTAATAGGGTAGGGTATCATTCAACTGGACTATCGGCCACCAAGGCTATCGGCCATCACACTAAGCTCACCCTATCGCCCATCATGGGCAAGGGTATCGTCCACCATGCTACTAACCCTTATCGGCCATGAGGCACAAGGCATGTCGCCCATCAAGAGAGAGGGTGAGAGAGAGAGAGAGAGAGTATCGTCCACCAAGGTACTAACCAAAACACAAGGGACATCACTATGTCTCCCATCATATTGGCCAACCAGACCATCAACTATATTGGCCAACATGGGTAGGGTATCGCCCATCATGACTATCGCCCAACATGGCTATCGGCCATTAGGGTATCGCCCACCATGGTCACCATGTCGGTCAACACACTAGCTAGGTCAACCTATCGACCTCCAACTCAAGGAACTCAAACCCTAAAGCATCATATCGTTCAACATAAGGGCAAGTGTGTCGCTCAACACACTCACAAGGAAGGGGGGGGGTATCGCCCAACCCTGGGTCATCTTCAACCTCCAACACCAAGAGCACAAACCCTAAAAAGCAAAGGTACACTAGAAGCCCTAACCCTATGGGGGATATCGGCCACCAAGGGAAGATAAGGAAAGGTACAAAAGCAAGGAGCTAAGCTAAACTACTAACATGCATAAGATCAGGCAAGAAGTAAAGGAGTTAGGGTTAGAAGCTATGCAACCCGCCTTAAGCTCCAAGCTCCAAAGCACTTCAGGGTCCAAAGCTATCGTCCACCAGGCTACTCCAGGAGGGTGTATCGGCCACCACAAGCTAGATGGAGAGGGCTATCGTGCACCAAGGGTGGAGGGGAGACCAAAGGACCAAAGGAGACTAAGGCAAGGACAAGAGCTACCTATATAGGAGGGAAGGGAGGAGAAACCAAGGTACAACCATGCTATGTGTCGCCCACCCAAGGGACACTTGTCCTAGGGTTCCAGCCAACACACTAGCAAGGCATGGGACACTTGTCCAAAACATGCACCAAGGGTCCACTACACCAGATCAAGCATCATGGGTGACACAGGCAGCAGCTCTGCTGGGCGACACACCACCTGCCCTGGGCGACACAAGGCTCAAGCAAGCCCAAACAAGCTCAACTCAGGCCCAAAGAACACAAACAACAAGCCCAATCCTTCCTCTCAACCCTAGAGGAAGCAAAAGAGGGGAAAACACCTCACAAGATGGCAAACTTGCACAGAAAACCCTAAACTTGGGTTATTTGGAAGTAGCCCCTCGAACTCTCAACAAAGCTCAACAAAACCCTAATCACCACTCAAAGGTGATTAGCGAGCACCAAACCACTAAGGTTAAGCAAAACAAACAGGGTAAACCCTAAACGCAAGTCAGGGTCCTTACAGCCATAAACCTCTACAAAAGGATTTCGTCCCCGAAATCCGAAGAGAAAAGCGAGGGATACTTCCTCCTCATCTCTTCCTCGAGCTCCCACGTAGCTTCCTCAACGCCACGGTGATGCCAAAGAACCTTCACAAGAACCAAATCCTTCCTCTTCAGCTTCTTGACTCTTCTGTCAAGGATCATCATAGGACCCTCTTCATAAGTCACATCTCTGTCAAGCTCAACCTCAACTGGCTGTATCACTGTCCCTGTATCCGGATGGCTTTTCTTCAGCATACTGACATGGAACACTGGATGTAACCTGTGCAACTCTGGAGGCAACTCTAACTCGTAAGCCACTTTGCCAACACGTGCTAAGACTGGGTAAGGCCCCATATATCTGGGAGCTAACTTACCTTTCCGTCCAAACCTCAGCACACCTTTCCACTGAGAGACTTTAAGGTAAACCTTGTCTCCCACCTGGAATTCCAAAGGTCGTCGGCGATTGTCTGCATAAGACTTCTGCCTGTCTTGAGCCGCTTTCAACTGTTGTAGTATCACCTTGATCTTTTCTGTCGTCTGCTGTACTAACTCAGGACCCAAAAGCTGATATTCACCTGATTCATACCAACACAAAGGAGATCTGCACTTCCTTCCATACAAGGCCTCATAAGGAGCCATGTCAATGCTCCGCTGATAGCTATTGTTGTAGGCAAACTCTATCAAACTGAGATGTACGTCCCAACTGCCTAGGAACTGCAAAACACAAGCACGAAGGACATCTTCCAAAGTCTGAATAGTCCTCTCAGACTGTCCATCTGTCTGCGGGTGGAAAGCGGTACTGAACTTCAACTGCGTTCCCAATGCCTTGTGCAACTGCTCCCAGAAACGACTCGTAAACTGAGGACCTCTGTCAGAAACTATCGTTGCTGGCACACCATGCAAACGAACTATCTCATCTACATATACTCGAGCGAGCTTCTCAGCTGTATACGTGGTTTTCACAGGTATGAAATGGGCAGACTTCGTCAATCTGTCCACTATCACCCAAATGGAATCATGATTCCTAGTTGTCCTGGGTAGACCAACTACGAAATCCATGGTTATATGATCCCATTTCCACTGTGGTATAGGCAAAGGTTGCAACGTACCTGCCGGCTTTTGATGCTCAGCCTTAACTTGCTGACATACCGCACACCTAGCCACAAACTCAGCTACATCTTTCTTCAAGCCGGGCCACCAGTACAAGTCTTTCAGACTATGATACATCTTGGTGACGCCTGGATGCATAGCATACATCGACGTGTGTGCTTCCTCGAGCACCAACTTCCTCAGATTATCAGCATCTGGAACCACCATCCTATTATGATAGCAAACCACTCCATCCTCGGACTCATGGAACCCATCACTCTTTTCGCTGCCAAACTCTGATCTGATTAGCTGTACTGTATCATCCGTTTGCTGTGCATCTTTGATCTGTTGTCTCAACGTAGGCTTGATTTGCATCTGTGATAAAAGTCCAGCTAACGAGGAAACCTCCATCTGTACGTTCATCTGCCGTAAGGAGACTAACATGTCCCGCCTATGGCATACCAAAGAACTCATCTGTGCCTTCTTGGGAGTAGAAGACTTTCTGCTAAGCGCGTCTGCTACCACATTCGCCTTACCAGGATGATATTCGATAGTGCAATCATAATCATTGATCAACTCCATCCATCGACGTTGTCGCATGTTCAACTCTTGCTGTGAGAAGATGTACTTCAGATTCTTGTGATCCGTAAAGATCTGACACACTTCCCCATAAAGATAGTGTCTCCAAATCTTTAATGCATGAACCACTGCTGCCAGCTCCAAATCATGGGTCGGATAGTTCTCCTCGTGTTTCTTAAGCTATCGCGAAGTAAAATAAACCACATGATCCTCCTGCATCAGCACACAACCCAAACCTTTCTTGGACGCATCACAGAAAACAACATAGCCTTTTCCAGATTCTGGCAAGATCAACACTGGAGCATTGGTTAGCTTTTCCTTCAAACTTTGGAAAGCTTGCTGACATCGATCATCCCAAACAAAAGGTACATCCTTTCTGGTCAACTTCATCATCGGTAGAGCTATCGAACTGAAATCCTTAATAAACCTCCGGTAGTATCCTGCTAGACCAAGGAAACTACGAACTTCCGTCGGCGTCTTCGGCTGTTCCCAATCCGCAACAGATTCCACTTTCTTCGGATCTACTTTGACTCCTTTAGTAGATATCACATGACGTAAGAAAGTCACTTCATCAAACCAGAACTCACTCTTACTAAACTTAGCATACAACTGATGTTGATGAAGGAGAGTCAACGCTTGACGAAGATGTTGCTCATGCTCTAGCCGGTTCCGACTATAGATCAGGATGTCATCTATAAAAACTACAACAAACTGATCTAAGAACGGACGAAACACTCTGTTCATCAGGTCCATGAAAGCAACAGGTGCATTGGTTAATCCAAACGGCATAACCACAAACTCAAAATGACCATACCTCGTCCTAAAAGCTGACTTTGGTATGTCATCCGCCTTTATCCTCAACTGATGATATCCAGACCGTAGATCGATCTTCGAAAACACTGTAGCACCACGCAACTGATCTAACAGGTCATCTATCCTCGGTAACGGGTACTTATTCTTGATTGTGACCTTGTTCAACTTTCGGTAATCTATACACAACCGCATCGAACCATCCTTCTTCTTAACGAACAACACGGGAGCACCCCATGGGGACGTGCTCGGTTGGATGAAACCTTTCTCCAACAACTCTTGTAACTGCTTCTTCAACTCTACCATCTCTGCTGGAGCCATCCTATACGGCGCCTGTGCAATCGGCTGCGTTCCCGGAACCAGATTGATCTCAAAATCGATCTCTCGTGGTGGAGGAACACCAGGAAACTCCTCGGGAAACACATCTGCAAACTCTCGGACCACTGACACTTCTTCAAGGTTAAGGCCTTTCGCCTTGGCATCCACAACAGTATCCACAACGTGAGCTAAGAACGCCTCACATCCTTGTCGCAACAACCTATCTGCCACCATAGATGACACCAGACACGTCGGAAGAATCTTCCTATCTCCCTGGAAGATCCACTTCTCTCCAGCAACATCAAACACCGCCTTCTTGGAACCACAGTCCAAGACAACCTTATACTTCTCTAAGGTATCCATCCCAAGGATAACATCGAAACCATGCATATCAAGGGGTATGAGATCCACCTGAATGCTGTGTCCCGAGAAAGACAAGACACAAGATGGACACTCTTCTCGAAGCAAAGAGGAACCATCAAGAGGGGTTTCTAACAACAAACTATCCTTCTTACAACTAACAGGTAGACGACAGTTTTCAAGCATACTACATGCGATAAAAGAGTGTGTAGCACCCGGGTCAACCAGAACAGATATAAAGCAAGAAGAAGACATATCAGAATGAAATAACTCCATCTGACCTGTCACCACTCGCGGGTTGACTATCGCCTCTGGCTGATTCATGGCATAGAATCGAGTTGTAGCTTGCTGTCCACGACCTCTGCTTCCTTGAGCAGATGATCCAGCTTGAGACGCTTGACCGCGTCCTCGTCCTCTGCTACCACTGGGCTGTGATCTCTCAGACTTCTGAAAACTCTGCCTCGGTTGTTGCGTCACTTCAACATCTCTATTCGGGCAATTGAACTTCCAATGCCCGACTTGTCCACAAAGATGACAGGCTCTATTGTCAACTCATGGCCTAGATGGCCCTGTCACTGCCACAGAAGCTGAACTGTGCGCCTTGGATGGTGAAGAAACATAACCTTTCCCCTTACTTGGAGACCACTGAGATGGTACACCAGCACTTCTCATTACTGAAGGTGCTGAAAATCTGGGCTTCTTGAAGCCACCAAACCTTCGTACTTGATACTGAGCAGGTCTTTTAAGAGACGCAGACTCTCTTTTCTCCCATACTGTCCTCTCAATCCGTCGAACTGATTCCACAAACGTGGCAAACCGCTCTCGGTTTTCCAGCGCAGACACAGGTGTTGTCAACTTAGCACTCAGACCCTTCTCGAAACGTCTGATCCGTTCATCATCTGTTGCCGCCATGTGAGGACAGAACCTCAACATATCCATAAACTTAGCTTCATACTCGGTGATGTTCATCATTCCTTGTCGCAAGCTCTCAAACTAGCTGATCTTGTCATCCAGATACGTCTTCGGAAAGTATCTGGTGACGAACTCGCGTCGAAACACCTCCCAACAGATCACCTCACCAGGCCGCTTCTCTTCTTCGATGGTCCACCAGTGACCAGCACTACCCTTCAGAAGGTAGACAACATGCTTTACTTTGTCTACTTCGGGGATGTCGAGGATCCGGAAAGCCTTTTCAAGACTTTTCAGCCACAGATCTGCATCCGCTGGATCAGCCGTTCCAGCATAATCCGAAGCTCTGACTCGGCGAAGCCGCTCAAAGGTCTTC
Source organism: Alisma plantago-aquatica (assembly GCA_963693085.1). Taxonomy (NCBI): domain Eukaryota; kingdom Viridiplantae; phylum Streptophyta; class Magnoliopsida; order Alismatales; family Alismataceae; genus Alisma; species Alisma plantago-aquatica. The sequence goes on along the minus strand of OY856411.1, from coordinate 344,393,867 downwards.
CCAATACCCGATGCTTCTCCATGGGGAACCTGTGCTCGCGGAGGAGGCACTGGTAATCGCTCAACCATGAGATTCATCGTAGCCATTAACTGCCCCATAAGCTGTTGGTAGGCAGGGTGTTCAAGTATGGCTGGGTCAGGTTGGGGGACCTCATGCACCCGATCTTCATGTGCCCGTCCATCTGCTCCATCAACCGATGCAGCATCACTGTGCTCAGGAGCATGTTCTTCATGGTTTCCAGACATCTTGGCTTTTCTCCCGCTGAGGGAAGAAGATTTTTGTAAGATAACCTGGAAGACTCATAAGAACAGACTCAACCTAGTCCTAGATCCCTGTAGACTCAGCGAACCTAGAGCTCTGATACCAAAACTTGTGGCAACACATCCCATTATCCTACAGATAACGAGGTGTTACGCGAAAACGTGCGGAAATCACCATAACCACAGATTATCAAAACACGGGTTAATTAAAACCGATTGCGGAAAACTGATAAACTGTGAAACTATTACTTTCCAGTCCATATCCTGCACAGAAACATGTCATATAAATATACACAAGATCTGATACGTGTCCCCAACTCAGGAACAGCTGTTTATCTATCGCATGAGTTCACCACCTGTTCATATACATAAAGGCCCACATCCGGCCAACAGCAGGATATACAGATATCATCGTGAAACAACGTCAAAACACTGCCAAGGACCTGAGAGTACAGGGATGACTCTAGACTCTACTACAAAACATCCAAAACAGCAGCATGTCCAACGCTTGCCTTATACTGCTCCTCAAGCTGCTCGTCCGCAACACCACAACCACGACCACGTCTACCTCGACCACCTAAAAAGGGTGTAAACCAGCGGAGTGAGACAATTGAACAATTGTCCCAGCGGGAAACATAGCTCCCCACCGCAACTACAGAACCTCAGTAAGATAGCTATAACAGCAATCATAACATGAGCAGATATATCAGAAGCAGTTATATATATATGTAGCAAGATCATTCTTACCGACAGACATACCAGCTGTACTGAAACTTATAACCAGATGTCCCTCAAAAGAATATGATTATCTAGATAAGGTATATCAACATGTAACAAGATTATTAGAATAGAATATAATGTCACATAACCTGATTATCAAGATAAGACAGATTACCACATGACCTGCAAGATATAACAGAGATATTACACAAACAAGGCCTCAACCAATGTTTCGTGTTTGATTTGATCAGTAAATACTAAACGGCTGTATTACGTTTTATTATGCCCTGAGGATTTGAACCGTACGGTTCAAATCCAACCTTAGGTTACGAAACCCAAGCTGATGCCATACAAGGTCAATGGAAGAGCCAGACTCCACGACCTCCCACCTCATGGCCAACCTTCGGTTACGAAACCCAAGCCGGTGCCATACAAGGTCAATGGAAGAGCCGGACTCCACGACCTCCAACCTCATGGTCAGTACATGAGTACAACACAAGCAGGACCGCAGTCACATGCTGAAGTGGTCTAAGCCACAGGGTTAGCTCCACAGGCTACCCATTCTCTAGCCCGCCTTGGTATAGGTCACGGCGCTAGTAAAACTGAGCCACGGGCCTGTTCACCGTGCTCTGAGCCATGAACGCATTCATGCTCCATACATCACATATCCTGAGCCATGGGCCTGTTCACCATGCTCTAAACACATATCTGAGTCTGCAACCGAAGTTACACTCTTACCTCCTCATTTTCAGGCTAGGAGCAACCTCCACATATTCAACAAAATGCGCTTCCAGGTTAACCCGTAGGAAAACCCGTTTCACCATCACCAAGTCCTGACGATGATGGATCTATGGCCAGGGCAAACTACATGATATATTTCACTGTGATTAATTAGTTTCTTTTAGATGGATTGCAGGATTCAACCAAGTTGTATAACATGCAAGATATAACAGAAAGTAAAGAACATTATATGATGGTCTAATCATATCAACCTGATCCATCTTAAGGATCCAACATCACATGTTACCACTTGGCCTTTTTCCAACCATCCAGATCCGTCTCAAGGATCATCACATACCGCATGATCTCAATCCTTCATCATGCACTGTCACTGCCTCTTAAGGCTCACATCATCATCAAGGGACCAACACATCACATACACAATCTTATAGGGCAATTATCAAAGCAATGTTACTCATTACGTATGTCACATAGCCCTTTTATGGCTAAGACATCACCTGCAAGGTTAGAGTACACAATAATCGTAGATTCAACATAAGGAATATGCTCACTATCATGAAATATCATTCAAGATATTGTACTTATCAATGTGACACTTATTTGGTAACCTGGTATATTAGTTACATCATTATCAACCATACTGATGCTTACTCTAAATCTCAGGATTTTACAAACAATCGAGGCATATGGAGATCATGTTGAGTATACAGAACCAACACTGTTATTTTCAAGATCATTATTATTGCCATCAACTGTTGTCATCTTTATCATGAAGCAACCTTTAACATAACTGTCACTTAGCATCTTTATTACCATCATTATCATCATTAAACAAACTACTAAAGTAGCTATCGTCACCTTCATTATTATTAATAATTATGCATAAAGGTCACATCATGCACCTAATACATGAGGGCTATCAACATATACATTACTATCATTAGCATCCTGTTTGATGATAAATATCACCATCATTTCCTTGGTTAATTAGCTAATTATTTCCATCACATGATGGGCCGTCACCAAAGCACCTCAAACCCTCACTAAAACTTCACAACCCTCACTTAAACCTATCTATTCAACATGGGTATCGGCCACCATCCTAAACCCTATCGGCCATCACCCATTACTAACTCTATCGGCCTACACACTAGCTAACCCTATCGGCCAACACACTAGCTAATAGGGTAGGGTATCGTTCAACTGGACTATCGGCCACCAAGGCTATCGGCCATCACACTAAGCTCACCCTATCGCCCATCATGGGAAAGGGTATCGTCCACCATGCTACTAACCCTTATCGGCCATGAGGCACAAGGCATGTCGCCCATCAAGAGAGAGGGTGAGAGAGAGAGAGAGTATCGTCCACCAAGGTACTAACCAAAACACAAGGGACATCACTATGTCTCCCATCATATCGGCCAACCAGACCATCAACTATATCGGCCAACATGGGTAGGGTATCGCCCATCATGACTATCGCCCAACATGGCTATCGGCCATTAGGGTATCGCCCACCATGGTCACCATGTCGGCCAACACACTAGCTAGGTCAACCTATCGACCTCCAACTCAAGGAACTCAAACCCTAAAGCATCATATCGTTCAACATAAGGGCAAGTGTGTCGCTCAACACACTCACAAGGAAGGGGGGGGTATCACCCAACCCTGGGTCATCTTCAACCTCCAACACCAAGAGCACAAACCCTAAAAAGCAAAGGTACACTAGAATCCCTAACCCTATGGGGGATATCGGCCACCAAGGGAAGCTAAGGAAAGGTACAAAAGCAAGGAGCTAAGCTAAACTACTAACATGCATAAGATCATGCAAGAAGTAAAGGAGTTAGGGTTAGAAGCTATGCAACCCGCCTTAAGCTCCAAGCTCCAAAGCACTTCAGGGTCTAAAGCTATCGTCCACCAGGCTGCTCCAGGAGGGTGTATCGGCCACCACAAGCTAGATGGAGAGGGCTATCGTGCACCAAGGGTGGAGGGGAGACCAAAGGACCAAAGGAGACTAAGGCAAGGACAAGAGCTACCTATATAGGAGGGAAGGGAGGAGAAACCAAGGTACAACCATGCTATGTGTCGCCCACCCAAGGGACACTTGTCCTAGGGTTCCAGCCAACACACTAGCAAGGCATGGGACACTTGTCCAAAACATGCACCAAGGGTCCACTACACCAGATCAATCATCATGGGCGACACAGGTAGCAGCTCTGCTGGGCGACACACCAGCCTGCTGGGCGACACACCACCTGCCCTGGGCGACACAAGGCTCAAGCAAGCCCAAACAAGCTCAACTCAGGCCCAAAGAACACAAACAACAAGCCCAAGCCTTCCTCTCAACCCTAGAGGAAGCAAAAGAGGGGAAAACACCTCACAAGATGGCAAACTTGCACAGAAAACCCTAAACTTGGGTTATTTGCAAGTAGCCCCTCGAACTCTCACCAAAGCTCAACAAAACCCTAATCACCACTCAAAGGTGATTAGCGAGCACCAAACCACTAAGGTTAAGCAAAACAAACAGGGTAAACCCTAAACGCAGGTCAGGGTCCTTACACACAAGGTGTTGGGAGATTTTGAAGAACATGGCCAAAAAGCAGTCTTGGGGTGATAGACATGCGCCAGAACATGTTCGAGCTGCAGATGAGTCAAAGGCCATAAAGGAGCTAAAGGAGAAGATGGACCTTCTAGCCAAGAAATTGCTAGCAAAAGAAGACACAAAATCTAATGATGAAGCACATGTGAAATTTATGCGCCAGCAACAGAGGTACAAAAACAATGACTATTCTTGGAGGAAAGACAAGAAATTTTCATGGAAGGACCCAAACAATTTATTGCAGGACCCTGATGCAAAACCACAACCGTTGACAGAGGACAAAAGCAATGAGTTGCTCAATCAAGTAATCATGTAGAATCAAGAACTCATGAGCACGTTTGGCCAACAGATTAAGCAACAAGGAGAATTTATGAATCAATTTGGGCAGATCTTACAAAGTCATGGGGCTCAAATGAGAACTATACAGACATCATTAGCGCAGATGGCAGTTGAGATAGAAAATCTGAAAAAGCCAACACAACAAGGTTTTTCCAGAAATAAAAATGTTCCAGGAGGAAACCAACAAGCTAAGGAAATTATTCTACGGAGTGGTAATAAGATTTTAAACCTCAGGACCGATGAACCAAGCACACCCCATACAGAAACCGCAGGTGAGGCCACAGAGGAGGTTACAATCACAGAGTCGATAGTTGTTGTGGTAGAGGAAGCCACACCAGAACCCTTTGTTATGTGCGAAGATGTGATTCCTGTCAAAGGGCAGGTAACATTTCCAAGCGGCAAGAGATGCCCCTCAACATGTTTCAAGAAGTTGAGGTGTTTGATCTATGGGTTATTGATTTTATGGGACCCTTTGTGTCGTCGAACTCTAATTTGTACATTTTACTTGCTGTTGATTATGTATCGAAGTGGGTAGAGGCAAAACCCACAAGGACTTATGATGTTGTTGTAGTGTGCAGGCTTATAAAAGATCACATTTTCTGCAGATTTGGTGTGCCAAGGATGATTATCAGCGGTGGAGGTACCCATTTCAAAAATCAAAAGTTTACTGCATTCTTGAGAAAGTACAGTTAATCACAGTGAAATATATCATGTAGTTTGCCCTGGCCATAGATCCATCATCGTCAGGACTTGGTGATGGTGAAACGGGTTTTCCTACGGGTTAACCTGGAAGCGCATATTGTTGAATATGTGTAGGTTGCTCCTAGCCTGAAAATGAGGAGGTAAGAGTGTAACTTCGGTTGCAGACTCAGATATGTGTTTAGAGCATGGTGAACAGGCCCATGGCTCAGGATATGTGATGTATGGAGCATGAATGCGTTCATGGCTCAGAGCACGGTGAACAGGCCCGTGGCTCAGTTTTACTAGCGCCGTGACCTGTACCAAGGCGGGCTAGAGAATGGGTAGGCTGTGGAGCTAACCCTGTGGCTTAGACCACTTCAGCATGTGACTGCGGTCATGCTTGTGTTGTACTCATGTACTGACCATGAGGTGGGAGGTCGTGGAGTCCGGCTCTTCCATTGACCTTGTATGGCACCGGCTTGGGTTTCGTAACCGAAGGTTGGATTTGAACGGTACGGTTCAAATCCTCAGGGCATAATAAAACATAATATAGTCGTTTAGTATTTACTGATCAAATCAAACACAAAACATTGGTTGAGGCCTTGTTTGTGTAATATCTCTGTTATATCTTGTAGGTCATGTGGTAATCTGTCTTATCTTGATAATCAGGTTATGTGACATTATATTCTGTTCTAATAATCATGTTACATGTTGATATACCTTATCTTGATAATCATATTCTTTTGAGGGACATCTGGTTATAAGTTTTAGTACAGCTGGTATGTCTGTCGGTAAGAATGATCTTGCTACATATATATATAATTGCTTCTGATATATCTACTCATGTTATGATTGTTGTTATAGCTATCTTGCTGAGGTTCTGTAGTTGCGGTGGGGAGCTATGTTTCCCACTGGGACAATTGTTCAATTGTCTCACTCCGCTGGTTTACACCCTTTTTAGGTGGTCGAGGTAGATGTGGTCGTGGTTGTGGTGTTGCGGACGAGCAGCTTGAGGAGCAGTAGAAGGCAAGCGTTGGACATGCTGCTGTTTTGGATGTTTTGTAGTAGAGTCTAGAGTCATCCCTGTACTCTCAGGTCCTTGGTAGTGTTTTGACGTTGTTTCACGATGATATCTGTATATCCTGCTGTTGGCCGGATGTGGGCCTTTATGTATATGAACAGGTGGTGAACTCATGCGATAGATGAACAGTTGTTCTTGAGTTGGGGACACGTATCAGATCTTGTGTATATTTATATGACATGTTTCTGTGCAGGATATGGACTGGAAAGTAATAGTTTCACAGTTTATCAGTTTTCCGCAATCGGTTTTAATTAACCCGTGTTTTGATAATCTGTGGTTATGGTGATTTCCACACGTTTTCGCGTAACACCTCGTTATCTGTAGGATAATGGGATGTGTTGCCACATTGTGCCTGTGTTGTTTAAGAAGAACCCCGAACCTACTGAATCTAGGTTACTTCTATCATGCTCAGAAAGAGCAAAGTAGAGAATCTTGACTTGTTTCTCCTTGTCAAGCCCATGATGTGGGAACCTCCTCAGCATTATTCGAAAACATTCCCAAGCCTCAGAATACGTCTGCCCGGCTTTCTGGCTGAAATTGTGGATCTTCCGTACCAGGTCATTGGCTTTCTCCGGTGGAAAGAATCTCTCAAAGAAGACCTCGATCATTTGATCCCAAGCCTCGACAGTCTCATCATCTAGGTTATGCAGCCATTCACATGCATTACCTGCAAGAGAGCCGAGAAACAGCTTCAAATATAGTGTCTCTTGTGGAAACCTGTCTATCTTGATCATATCGCAATTTTCCACAAATGTGCTGATGTGTGCAACTGGGTCCTCATTCTTCAAACCGTGAAATGCTTGAGACTTGGCCAAGTTTATCAGTTTCGGTTCAATCTTATAAGTGGGAATGTTGACTGCCAGTTTTTTATTGGTCCCATCGATGCTGACGAGGAAGACGCTTTTATCTTCTCCCATATTGTCTGTTCTTCAGCTATAGCTTCTGGTTCAGACTCTGAATCTATATCCTCAGGCTTATTGTGAATATTGTTCTCCTCGTCGTCTAATCCCCAGAACAGGACCTCTGATGATGGTTGTGTGTAGTCTGTACTACGCGTCTTCACCATGCACTAGTACCTGCAAGGTAATAAATTTGGTTCAGTACAAAGCTAGACTATTGCTAGATATGATGGATAAATAATGAATTTCAAATATGATAATAAAAAAATGTAGCCTAGAGTGGCCGCTTGCAGCACTCATAGTGCCGACAATTTTCGTATCCCCGAGAACGGTGCCAAAAACTTGACACGATTTTACTGTGCGTATAGCGCAAGTACACACATCAATGTAATATAGGCCTTTGTGAGACCCGAGTCGAACATAGGGACACTGAACTATCAGTAGACTACTACTAATTGTTCGCAATCAGCTAGACCGGTTAAAAGGGTTCTGAGAGTTGATTAAAAAGAAAAAGAAAATAAAAGAAAGCAAAGCAATCGATTAAATGTTGAGTTTAATCAATTTAGATGGGAATATTTAGGATTGTGGTTTCACCGCGGGTTCTCATTGTATTTATTTCTATATATCTAATCAAATTCGTCTCTCATTCCGGGTAGTGGCTTGTAGTTAGAATTGTTCACTGTCGTGATACAATTCACTACCTATATCTAGGTCGGTTCCACCATCTCAGTAACCTATACCCTAAACTAGGTGCATTAGAATCAACCTCTGGGTTTCCACCATTAACCGTACATTACCTTGTTCAAGGAATTTATGAGTTAAAGTGAATTTCGTCTCTTTTCAACCATTAATTCTTCTTTCAAAGCAATTAAAGGCATTAGATTATCATTAGGGTGATCATGCATAGTGATATAATGGAGAAAACAAAATCATACAACGGATTTAAGAGACAAATTATGAATTACTATGATAAAAACGTCATTCAATGATTCCCTGGGCTACTCCCGGTCCTAAAGCCAAAGGGGATTAGCCCCGCATGTTCATGTCAAAGAAAGACATGATGGAGGAAAGGGAAAACATGGAGAAAAATGTGGATGAAGTAATGTAAACCCCTGAATGGAGAAGATCCAAGTGTTCCTTGACATAGAGTGCACAATCTACAGCCTTCCGGTGGTGGAAAATGACTTCTGCGGCTCTCAGATGATCGGGGCATGCTTCCGGGCTCTATTCTCCTCTCCACACCTTTTAGGGACTTGTGCATCGTCTAATGACGTGATAGATGGCTCCTGGCTGTCGTCATTAGGTATAAACACCAAGTTAGATCGCCGAAATATCACCACCGTTGGATTCAGGCTGATATGAAACAAACACTAATCTGACGTCATCGATACCATCGACGCGTGTCGATGGTATCGACCCTTCATGAGATCGGCAGGTTTCCTTTCTTCTTTGTCATTCAGCCTGATGCAGACTTGATACCATCGACGCGGGTCGATGGTATCGACACCATTAGGCGTCGGTTTCGTCGCTGAAACTAGGACCGTCGATAGTATCGACTGGCTGATCGTTGGCAACCAGAATGTAACTTGCTACCATCGACTTCCCAGTCGATGGTATCGACATTGCTTGGCTCCTTGCGGTTGTCTGTCTGTGACGTTTTCGATACTATCGACGAATGTCGATGGTATCGACAACTGTATATATATACATTTTTCCTGAAATTGCAAGACAAAGCCAAATCTGCTGAGATAAAACCCATTATTATAATTGTTTATGATCAAAAAGATAAAATATCAGAGATTTGATACTGAAAGAAATTATAGACTAGAGTAAGTGAATTATGTATTATTCACCACCAAAGTGACAAATAAACACATAAAACACAAGTAAAACAAGGCTATAAATGTGACTCAAAATCCTCACATCAAGATGTAACTTGATATGAGTATGACAGACCAATGAAGACTTCTTTCAGATTTCCAAGAGAAAGTCATTGCTAGGTAGGCCTTGAATTTCCCTTATCTACTTTGATGGAATATCATTAGATTCTTGGTAATTTATGTATAAAGCTATGTTGAGGTTAATTGTTTTTATTTACTTTATTTATTTCATCTTCCATCAATTACTTTTGGATTACAGCATTCAATATTGACGCATCTATTTTTGTTATAAATAATCAATACATGCTAGTCAATGTCTCACGATTAGACAACTCCCCTTAGTCCTACTGATCATGTAAAACAACGTGTAATCTATATATAAATCATAACTTCTCTTTTTCTTTAATCCTCAAAATAGTGGAGCTTCTCCTTAATAGCATACATTAGCATCTTGTCAATATGCATGCATCGAAACCAAGTCTCCTAAGAAGAAGAGGGCACAAAGGTAGCTAGGGTTAATTGTGAAGACCAAGTAGCCCACCATTTTCCTTAAGGGCCTATTTGGTAAGGTATAGTTTGAGCAAATGTTGTTTGTATTTTAAAGATCGTTAGGTAGGGTATGTTGTTGCAACCGCATAGTTTCATTGCTAATTTAGGAAAATTTACCGTTCCAAAAAGGACGCAGTCTGATGTAATTTGAATTTGCCTAAGTCTGACAATAGTGAGAACAAAAAACATATAACACACTGTAATACAACAAAAAACATTTGATTGGTCATTGCACACACTTAAAATAAAATGTCATCTCTCTCTTTCCTATACAACACACCAAATCCCAATAATTGGTGTGTAATATCTACAAAAGTAACATTGCCTAATAAATAAAAATGAAATCATCAATTTTGATTTTATGGAAGATTTTTTTTCAAACCATTACTTGTGAATTTGTTGGTTTTTATTTTGCACTTTATTTCCTATTTACACCCTACCAAATAAGTCTAATGTTTTTTTGCTATATGTGTGTCTACATGTAAGAGAACTCTTTCGGTTTTTGATCTGTATGCCCCCTCAAATTTTTGTCCCTGATGAATTCCAGTTTCGATGCTCTTCTAAACTCCAAGAGTATACTCAGGCTTACCTACGGTTTTGGTAGACATAGACTTTTACACCTTTTGTTCCAAATGTTCACCATCATGCTAGGGACAACTACATGTAGCATGAACATGAAAATGAACATATGATTCAAAGGAAAAGGGGAGCAAATCCTCAGTGCCTAGTATCGTGTCACCTCAAAATACTGGGTGTATGTACTGTTGTGGCCCCCAGTATAGAAGAGTTAAGATGTACTAGGCATAGAAGTTGGGTACCGAAGATGCGATCTCTAGGAAAAGGGTCTGAATTCATAAACAACAAACTTATGATGATATTATTTTTTTAATAGAAAAGATAGATGGATTATGAAAACTCACGTGGATCAACAATCAATTGAGTATGAACTCTAAATTTCTCATAGATTAACACACTGGAGGTAGATTTTATTTCTTGACCACCATTGGAACCCATCTGCCGATAAGGTTGATGCTTCTTAGCTCAAGATAAATGATCTCATCATCTCTATTATTGACAGTTGGTTTTATATGTGTAACACTGAACAATTTTAATGTTATTGTGTAGATAATATTAGCATGTAAATGAGCTTATTTTATAGAATACATTTCAAGAAATAGAAACCACCTAATTGTAATGTTTCAACTTTAGTTTAATAGTTGTAGCTATTGTATGTACCAATATCTTGAACTGAGGTATTCTTGTATGCTCCTTTTATCAACATTTCCCAATATCGACATAAGGTGATATTCATGCCTACACACTTAGCAGTGTACACTAATAAATCTTATAGCTTTTGTCTTTTCCTATGGTACACATTGCATACATATAAAATCTAGATAATACATGTTATAGTTGATCATGAATGACCACTTAATGGAGAAACTTGCCAAATTTATGTAAACACTATTAAAAATAGGTTCTCTAATGGTCATCTGTGCATGAGATCCATCACAATAAAATAATAATATTATTTTTATTGAAACTTTTTTTGATAATGTCCACATTGCACTAAATGCATTCATGTTGATTATATTCATACATAAATAAACATATACATGTTACAAAACTACCATTCTCAGACATAATATGTAATATTGAGTTTAGATGAATGGGTGGAAGGAAAAGTGGTGTGTCTGAGCCAGAGGTGCACCCACTAACGAATTAGGTTTGATTAGATGTGCCCCACGGAACTCGAACACACAGGTAGATTCACTTTTTAATTTATAATGACCTACACTCAATACACACACACAAACTAAAATACAACACATGCAAGCACATGGGGTTGTGTCGTAGTATAGGTAAGGCGGTAACTATAGGGTCAATCCACATGGATAAAAGGGGGCACTAGAGCAACTGCAGAGACTAGGGTTAAGGGTTTGAAGTGTGTTTGATTATTAATCTAAGGGTGAAAAAAAAAGCAATTAAAGGTGAGAATGAGATCTAAGTTAACCCTTGACTAAATTAAGAGTAATTAAGCAGGAAAAGATTAAGCTAGGTATGAAAAGGCAATAACAGAACAATCTATACTAAGGTGAGAAAGATAAGGTAAAAGAGTAATTAAAGACCTAAGTTGGCAGGAACAAAGAAAGAATAGGGCAAGAAGCTATCTAAGTAAGAAAAGAGCTAATTAAGCTAACACTAGCTAAGCAAGATGAAAACTAGGGTTTTAAAGCAATTAAGGAACATGTGGGATGTTTAGGGGATGCACTTATCAATTAAGTTGGGGGTGTCATATGAACATTATGATTCTATTTAGATTATCCAAACCAAACAACAAGTTAGAGTCTAATGAATTAACCTAATCTACTAATTGGACATGAATATGCTAGGTTGTATATAGGAGAATTAGTCCCTAACATTCCCTACTACCCTTTTGAGGCTCAATTGCGTTAGGGCTTGGGTGTAATTCAATTAGAGTCTAAAAAAGCCTAGGTTTCTGGGTTAGATGATCTTAGGATGATTATGGGATGAGATTAGTAATGGGGTAGAAGTGAGGTTTTAGGCCTCCCATCACCCACATTCTAGCCTTGAGAAAGATCCATGCTAAACACACCAATTTCATCTAAACTAGCTACTTAGATCTCTCAACAAGGGTTAGGAGAATTGATTATGTCATATTAAGATGGGTAGCTAGCTAGGGATCCAAGAATTGGACCTAGAAGCAAATCCCAAAATTCTCGTATATAAGCAATTTTCCTAAATTCCCAATTGATTTCAAGCACAAACCAACAAGAAATCTATGAAGAATGAGAAATAAATAGAACATAATCATTAGCAAATATAATTACAACGTTTACACATCATTTCCCCCAAACATGGTATCAAAGTAGCATTTTACACCCCAAACAGCCCACCCATGGGACCTAGCTACTCATGATAATGCAAAGTAAAAAAAGATAAGAGAAAGAGGAAGAATTAGCCATGGATCTCGATGTGGATGAGTGAATCCTCCTCTCCATCTGCTGCAAGGTCGACCTCTTCCTTCTTATTGGATGGAATGGTGTGGAATGATAGTGGGAAGTGGATGGAAGGCTTGGAAATGAGGGTTTTGGTGGTGGAAATGGTGAAATGGAGTGAAATGAAGGTGGAAATGGAGTGGAATGGCTAAGGGGAAAAAATAGAGAGGTAAGAGGTGGTAGAAGGTAGCTAAGGGTGGCCCACCTCATGCTCTAGCCGCCACCTAGATATATATAGGTGTGGGGGAAGCACTAGGTCAAGTAGGGATAGTATGGGAAAAACAATGTAAAAGTAGCCAGGTTTTTGTAGGTAGCACGACCGTGGTGGGGAGGGGTGAGAACAGTCATGGTGGATGGGAACGACCATTATGATTCTTGTGAAAAATCACAGGCAATAGATCACTTTTGTAATGAAAATGGCACGACCGTGGTGGGGTAAGGGTAGTACGGCCATGGTGGGTACCAAGGCCGTAATGGCTCAAATTTAGTTGTCCGTTCTCGGCTCCACGACCGCTCCCTCTACAGTTACCACGATGGTGTTGTACAGTATGGCCGTTCTGGAGTCAGTGCACCATGGTCGTTCTGTGGTGCCACGACCATTGGAAATGATTGGATATGATAGTTTAGGACATAATACATGTAGATAATATTGGTTGACTATGTTGAATGATTGAATATTTGGATATAATTGCTTGAGATATCATCTGTATGGTTTTGCACTGAGGTAAGTGGTTATGAATATGAATAATCACAATTATCGATTGTCGTGTTTGCTAAGGATTCTCGATGATTGTTGAAATAAATTTCTAGATATTTATTTACATTTTTTTTAGTTATAATTCCACTATGACTATCACATAATGTAAATATCTTATTCTGAACCCTAGGATGACATGTATCAAGGGGCAATGCACATGGGCCCTGAAAAGGACAATGATTATGGAAAGATAGCATATCAAGTATTTGTTAGAAAATATAATGAAACTAACACTTCTGATTTGTAAGTAATTGATTAATTATATGTTGTTATCTTACAGTACACTTTGCATGTATCCCAGGCACACAATATATCAATATACTGATATGTGTTTTGTTTCATACCATTATAAGTAAATATAATATATGAAGATAATAAGACATGAAGAATCAGATGATATCAACCAAAGACATTAAATCTAAATAAAAGAAGATTAGTAAGATATTTTTTCTCATATGTAATAGTTCTCATGTTAAAAAATCATCTAACTTCCTAAAGGAGTATCATTGTATATCATATAAACAATATATGTGAAATATTAGAAATTATTTGTTATTTATTAAAATATGGTTCTTGAAAATTTTAGATAAAGACATTCATCTTTAGTGTCCGTTCTGAAATGGAGGAAGATTAAAAATGAGGTCGTTACACCCATATACTAGAGTCCATCCTACCTAAATGATGTTCTTGAAACCCGACATCAAGAAAACAGGGATGTCCATTGCTGTAGCATTTGCAATGCCCTGTCCGTTAATTTGAGAAACAATTATGCAAGACACATGATTAGCTTAACCAAAGCTGTCATTCGGTGCCGCATACCTAAACTAGTTAATGTGCCATTAATAAGTGGCACCACACAAGCTAATGGGCCACTAATAAGTGTATTATATTGTGTGATTAAATCCTGACGTCAGTATCTGATGGAAGTTATATACCAAGCGATTCATGCAAATGTTAGTTTTTCTTCAATGCTCCATGAGCTAGCGTGGCAAGCCCTTCGTTCCGTCTACACCTAACCGTGTCTTTCGCTTACTTCTAGTTAGAAATACAAGAAATTCATATGACATTTCTGTGGTTGCATATTGAGATGAGTAAGTTGTCTCTTGTACCCGCACTCCATGTTTCTCAATGAAACACCAACCTTGTCCCTCTGCCGTCGAGTACTCAAATATATTACCAATAATTACCAATTGGCTAGCTGGCCGATTTTGTTGATTGGTTTAACTTATCCTATGCACATGCAGGCTGCAGCTCACTAATATAACCGTGAGACATCCAATCAAACCAGTCAACTTGCCATTTAATTGGACGTGCTAAAATAATGAACGAAGAGTCCCATTCTGGACAGCCTACATTCATCACCAAATAATGTTACAACCCCACCTTCCGGTAACCCCCAATTAAGGGAGACCAAGAGGTCGAAGCCGCACCTATAATTTCCGAATCCAAGGTTCGACATATAACCAAAGAACAATTATTAAATTTTAACAGACTATACTGAAAAGTTGTAATAAATTAAATTTTTACATACCTTTTAAAACTAAGATTTCCAAACTTCTATCCACACAGATATTAATCTAGCTAATCCTCCTTTGCACTTCAAATTCTCATTTAATTCTACATATGCCACTTTATTGTTTGTTCTTTTCATTGTACCTAAAATGCCGACAAATAAAACGTCGGTCAGCAAGACACTGGTATGTGGGGGAAACAAATATTGTGCGGCTATGTTAACAACGTAATCATACAATTAATCATTTAACAACCAAGATTACATTTTAAGTCATACTTCTCAATCCTTACCAATCCCCTAACTCTGTGCTATCCCTGCAGTGGACTTGTATGCTACCTTTCTTTTAGGTAGATTCTTACCCCCATAGTCCTACCTTACATGTAGCCAATACATAGGGTAATAGATTCGGATGACACTACCCGAAGGTAGCCCAATATCTAACTCAATGTGACATGATGGACCTACCCCATTGGTAGCCATGTACTAAGTCATCCAATGACCTGATGGACCTACCCCATAGGTAGCCGTGTACTAGGTCAACTATTAAGCCACAGAGGGGACCAGGATCTGAGCTAGTAGGCACATATCTTATGTGATAGTCATATCCACATTATAGTTTGCATGAATTAAATTCATCCAATAGTTAATTCAAGTCATCGATAAATACTTCGGAAAACCTTGGAAAACTAACTTGAGATATTCATAAGCGTAACCACGTACATTTGATTGCAATTTTCAAGAAAGATTCAAATATGCAGGGAAACCCAATCAAGCAATCAATGATGAATAGAAATCCTAAAATAAATGTATCAATTTCATTTTATTAATATGTATCCAATTTCATGACATTACTTAGGATTTCAATTCCAATTTTAGGGATTCTTTGGGAATTAGGGTTTTTACCTCCTCTTTCAATATTATGATCCTTAATTTATCAAAACTACCTAAAACCCTAAATTTCTCATTTTAGTACTCTTAACCAGTTTAGGATCTTTATTAAGCATCTAATTTCCTTAATCCAAATAAATATGATTTTGCACTCCTTTTATCCCAAATTAGGGTTTCCATATAGATTATCCTTCTTTTATGGATTACAACTCTAAATTAGGCAATCTTGCATTCAAATAGATAAACAAACTAACTTTATCATTAACAGGGTTAAGCTTATCAATTTGACCTATTAATTCACCAAAATTCATCCTTTATATTCAATTAGGGTTTCTTATTAATTTTTAATACATCAAAGGTGATAACTTGGTGTACTTTTTAAATTGCAAGCAATATCATGTTCCAATTCTATTTTTATTGGATTGTTCACGCTTTTCTGATCAATTTTCATGTATTACCTTCTATCATCGGAGCTACAGATAATTTATCACAAATTTGTGAAGAATATACCTTTTAGGCCAATGGAAGAGCGCCACATGTCCTTCCTATTTTCTTTTCCAGCGATCCGACATTTACCCTTATTGTCCCTGCTCTCCTTCTCATGCACCAGGGGTAAGAGAGACTTTTCTCTCTATTCATCTTCAACCTCGCGCGCGACCTGCTAACTTGCGAGCCAACTCCATACTGCGGTCAACTTCGTCGTTGACTTTGGGGTCTCGTCCACTAGCGAGCAAGCCAGGGGGCCAGAAAGCTCCACCACCACCATCCAAACTTGTAGGGCTCTACAATTTCATGCCTGCATCATGCCTCCACTCCCAACTGGTTGCTGATACTCTGGCAAGGTCGGTCAAAGGATGAAGGGCAAGGTCGGGGTGAATCGCTCGATTGCAATCGCCAAACGCTTCGTCGACGTTCTCCGAGGATGCTAGGGACAACTACATGTAGTGGGGATATGTTCTGGAGATAATTATAGTTCTATAGAGATCGCATTCCCAAGCTTTATTGGAGCCAATGTGAGGCAGTTATGCTTTTGGGTCTTTTTTGTAGCTTGATTTGTTGTGTATTTTATGTTCTCAAATATATGATTGTTCCTCATCTACCACTTCTACCAAGATCCAATTGAAAACCAAATAGGCCACTCCTTGTAGTGTATACAGATGTTTAGATTGACTGAGACCCACTAAATTGAATTCCATGCAGTGAACATGTTCACTCCAGTAGTTCTGATCCCATCTGGGCATCTTTTCCAGCTTGTAGTCCTAAGATTGTAGCCTTTATTGACTCTTTATCATTCTACTGATCATAATCACTGAAAAAAATGTTTTTATATAATGACAGTAGTAAACATTAGGACCAAGTTTACAGATCAAGTATCATAGTAAATTTCAAGTGAACGACATGTATGAAGGTGACTTATTTATGATATTTTTGCTAACTTTCTATCCAGTAGGTTCTGCAGTTCCACCACCTGCAACAACAACAGCAGCAATAACTCCAGGCATTTTGGTCCAATCAGATAGTTGAGGTTGAACAAAAAGTATTTATACCATATTCTCCTCAAGATACTTTACATCATAGCCATGCCTTTCCCTTATCATTTTCTCTCACATTTCCTGCATGATAACCATAATTCTATTCATATCACTTTGTTGTAGCTTGAATTTATTGTAGGTGCATACTGACAATAATGTTTTTGGGTTGTACTTTCAAATGGTCTAAATGAATTACCTTATTATGTAGGTTATAGACTGAAAATTCTAGACATGGCAAGCCTCAATGGTGCAAGTGAACTATGTTACAACTCTCCCATACAATGCTTGGGCTACAACAAAACATGGATGAACTACCTAGATACTTCTTGTCTCTTCAAGGTACTAATTTTGTCATCTTATTCTTATAGTAACCTTCATTTATGCCATGTATGAATGCTTATATATATTTACTACACTATTTGGATGATCCTTACCTTATTTTTAAAGCCTCCCCATTTGTAAAACCTTATGTTCAAGATTAAGAGAAGTACAAGCTTCACCATCGTACCAACTTCCATTACCTGAATTAGAGATTGAGCTTAACAACGTCAAGAATTTAGATACAGAGTATAAGAAGTATCTAAGACAGCCCTGACGCAACAGGTTCTCTCCTGTGAAGCATGATGATGCATCTCCATTTGAAGCCCATGCCCGCCCAGTCTGCAACAACAGCCACAAACACAACAATGTATCATGATATGTTGCAATTTGATATGGCTCTTTGCTTCTATGAGAAGGCTGCATTTCATAGACCTATGTATATATTTGAATAGCCACTGTCAGCATCTGCATACATAGTGACCAACTTCATAGGGACGATATTCCTTCTATCTCTTCTTAGAAGGTTCTTTTCAGATTCTTATCTCTGGTGCTTTTGGATGACGTTGGTTGAACAATAAGAGCTCGAACAAAAGAAGAAGACAATAAGGATGTTAAAATTGGCTGAGAAAGACACAACTCTTTCGCAAAGATGTTAGTAGACCACTGAATCATTGATATATGCATATACTTTTCTTTGTACACATTGTGTAATAGGGGCAAGGTATGCGTCCTCCCCATGTACATTCGACGTTTCATTATAAATGAAAGTAAGATTGTTTGCATAATGAGCATAACTTTTTTTAAATACTACAATTTTGTTACTAAAATAGCTTGTGTATTAACAAATTACAATATATATATAGTCCAGCTAAGCATATATGTATGTGTACTAAATGGCAATACATATGTAGCTAGATGCATAATCAACTACATATATATGTATATAGTAATTGATGCCTTTCCCTACACACTATATACATATAAAATGTATTAACTTCATGTTTTTGCTACATACTGACTAAATATACAATTGTAGTCATACATTTAGCTATAATTATACTTATATTTAAATATGTAAGGACAATATCTAGCTATGCTTCCGGATACATATGAATTTGTAGTGTATGGTTTATCTAACTACATATTTGAAATATATTGTTAAAGGCTTTAGCAATACGAGCATATACTACAATTTGTATGTGTAAATAAATATGTAGTTAAAGCCTTTAGCTACAAAATATGGGGTTTTCGCTACAATTTTTTTTATAGTTAAAGACCATTTTTTTAGTAGTGTACGTGGGATGCTTGGAGAGTACATCCTTTTCATGCAATTACCAAGGTATTTGAGAGCGGTTGCGGTCGTGTCTTGGTGTTATATATGTGATATGTGAGGGCGACAGTGAGAATAGTTGTAGTTGTGCCTCAATTGATATAGGTGTGTATAGCCTGGTTTCTAGTGTTGTGACATGTACCAATGTGGATTATATGTTTTCAGCTTGATTATATGTCACTGGTGGCAATTTGACCGATATGTCAGTGTAGTGTAGACTCACATTGATCGAGTGGGGAGAAGATCTTGAATTCCATCTCTTCCTAGATCTTGTATGGCAATGATTTTGACTTATCAATAGTCAGTTGGATTTGGGTGGTATGACTCAAATACTTAGTGAATTAGTAAAGACATAATATAGCCATTTAGTATTAAAGTGTTGGCTTAAACACACTTCACGTTGTATGTTTACCCTTGCCTTGTTTTAATTACTACTTAGTTGTTATCTAAAGTGGTAAGATAAATCAATTGCTACACATGCTATTCATATTCCTTCTCATCGAGTTGCCATGCTTATAAGTTATCATTGTTCAACCTGCCTAACATGTGTAATTAGTCTAAGCAATTTAACTGAATCTACTCATCCTATTTAATAAAAATATATCTTACTATAGCAATAACTATTGGTTGAGAGTTATATCTCTTTATGGGACATGGTTCTTACCATCGGGGTTCCCCAAATCTTTTTAGGTGGTTGTCAGTGGTGTGAGAAGGATTGTGTTGTTGAGTATGAGCAGTGAGACCAGTAACTATTGAAGGTTGGATGTTTCTTGTGGTGTTCTAGTAGAGTCCTATGTGTCATCCTTTTACTCTTAGGTTTGGGATGGTCATGTATTGTAGATGATATGTATATCGACACATGTTTTGTGTAGTATGACTTGGATTGTAGATATGTCTTGTATATGTAGTTCATATATGTGAACATGATATATTTTGTAGCAGGTTGTGGCTATATGCTAAGTGAACAAACATGTATATACATGGTCTAATATGTGATATGGTACAGTTATGGACCCTGATGTAATATATTTCTACACGTAATGGTTATGTGATATCGGTTTTAATTTATACTATTTTCCATCTATGTGATTTCTTAGTAGTTAATCACAAGCTTTTTTTAGTAATCTCACCCATGTGGCATGGGGTTGTCACATATGATGACATTGTCCAAGACCTTAACCTAAAGAGACATGTCACGAGTAACATCATTCTTTAGACATCTATCATGTTATATAATTATCTCATAACTAAACAAAATGTAATGGATAGAACTTCCATTTATTATTGTTAAATCAAGACACTATGCCGCATTATAATCACAATATGACTGGATCTTTAGGCATATATACTAAAACTTCACCCCTTAAAATTCCTTGATGTGACCTTCATTTGAACTGTACATATCATCAAGGATTTTCATTCTAGACATAACATTGACAAAAAAGATCATGAACCCCATCACACTTGAAGTACAATTGGATAAGGATGAATTTCATTATGATCTCCTTCATTTAATGATCAAACTTGTTGTGAGTCATCATCCACATAATTGACCCCTAACAATGGGAACAAGTCAATTACCATATCCAAAGGTTCAACTTCTATGTCAACATCTTTCTCATCCAATTGGAAGGCTCTGATTGGTTATGCCTCACTGCTATATCAAGATAATGATTTTGTATAGTTTCAGTCAAGAGCCACCACCTATTGAGTTCTGATTCTTTCATGCTAGTAAGTAGGGTCTGATCATTATTCTAGTTGCATTGATATCATAAGCATCTACAACAAATTTATCTTATGACATAGTAAGATACATGAAGGAGACCCATTTGCACATCTCTATGTGGGACTCAATACAGACTCATCAATGCATCAACAAACAATTCTGAAACTTCTTGATCGATGATTCATTTCATAGCGTAACCAATGTGAGAAATTGGTCAAAACAATCTCCTTGATCATATAGATAATGATTATCATGTTTTCTGGAGGACATAATTAAAAAAAAATGTAATTCCAACCGACCATTATACATAACCATCATGCATGGTGATAGGAAGGTGCCAACGGTTTTTGTTGGCTTTTATTTTACCCTCCACATTTACCCATTAAGGGCTTTTGTCACACTTGGCATCAAATCATGTGATATTAAATCAATACTCCTTCTAGGTCATCGACACTACTAAATATGCCTTCGACTGGTCTTCAAAATAAGTCATGTGAGAGATCAAACTATAGACCTAGGTGGTTCCAAAATTTTGCACAAATACATTTTGTCATGGAATAGAACACATCCTTTAATATTTCGTCAAGACATCCATGATTACATAAAACAAGGTAGTGCCTTCATTCCTACAATAGTGGCTCAAAGTCATGCAATGTAATGTGGTAATTTAGTTAATGGGGATCATTATTCTCAAGAAGGTTTCTCATATTCTATCTGTGGACCTAGACATACACTTTCATTCATGGACGATAGAGATAATCCATTCTATACCTGAATAGTTTTGATTGTTCATACCTATTTAGAAAAATTACATCCTTTATGTCTTATCCTTGAAGAACATGGGCCTAGAACTGGGAAATGGATTAGGCATGTTGGAAAAAGATATTGTGAAATATGTATGCATCCCTAAGAAGCATGACATAACTAGACATTGCTCTAGAGGATCTCTTAAATAAATAGAAATTATCTCACATACTAGTCCCTATACCAACAATCTAATACGGTGTGTCCAACTTAGGAGTATAACCAAAAGAAAAAGAGTAAATGGATGACCTATAAAATATCAATTGAGAATGATAAAGAATTTGCACACTTCCACCACAAGGTGCATGAAGAGAACAACCAGGTAAAAACCAATATCAACTAACAAAGGACGGAGAATGCTAAACACACTTCAGTCAATGATGCTAGGCCATGATCCCCTAAAACATTCATATGTAAGATGAAACACACTGAAATATTCAGTAACTTAAACGTTGAGACATGATACATTATGTGATCTAAAATGTACCATTCATCAATAAATTAATTGTGACCAAAAAGGCGGTCTTGTCCTGGCTCTCACGCCAAAATCCTCCTCAGGTCACTCAAAAAGATGCCTACCTCATTTTAAAAACATCAGTCCAAGGCCCGATAGAAGCTAACAATCTTGTACAATTACTTATTGTCTAGTGTCTTAATGGAGGATGATAACTATTGTCCTTACCAATGAACCCAGAAAAAGACATAGTCATTCATGACTATAAGACCATTGAATGACATATATTCTCATTGTAGATGAAACTAATTTTGTCTATATTATCACGAGCTCACTCCCAAATCTTGTGAATGTATGTACCACCCAAAAAGAATCAATAAAATCAGCCTTAATCATGATTCCCCATCAATATATTAACATCTTCACCTAGAACTCTGATGAGATGGAAAACCATGACACCCTACCATGGACTCATGATTATGCCAACAATGTGTCCCATCAAGCAAAAGGCATGGTGAATGATACCATAATGGGACTAAAGATATGAGAGGAAGTGCAGAAACAATGTGACACATGTTGCATACACCTTGTAATATGACACTTATTGGACAACATAGTGGTAGTGTAGAAGAAAGAAAACTATGTTAACATATTCATAGACTACAAGGATATCAATAAATCCAGTTCGGAAAGTGATTTGAAATTTACACATATCAATGTTCACGTAGACAACATGGTTGGATAGCAACTATTTGGTTTTATGGATAGATTCATAGGATACAACCAGATGAATTTTTTTCCTTCCAACATGAAGAGAACTGCCTCCACCACATAATGGAATTGTCTTCTACAAATTTATTTCATATCAATGTGACATGGTATCTCTAATCCATTACTTTATTCACCAAATGAATGAATTCTAAGTAGATTTCGTGTTTTTCAACCCAAAACAATAAGAGGACCATGTAGCCAACTTGGAAAAGTTGTTCATATGTTCATGGTGTTTCTACCTCTAGATGAATTTCACAATGTGTACCATTAGCATCACATCCAATAACTTTTTGGGCCATATTGTTAGACAACAATAAAAAGAGGTAGATCCAGTTAAAGCTTAAGAGTTTTTTTAGTTGATCAAGCCATGTATGGAGAAGGAGGTTAGAGGCTTCCTATGGACACTCAGATACATTCGTCAATTCATTGAAAAGCTAACACTAGTTTACATATCAACTTCTAAGATGTTGTACAAGAATTATGACAATAAATGGAATGATCGATGTCAAGATATTATTGATAAATTATAATGGTATCTATCCATCCCACCTATGTTCAAACCTCATGTGCAAGGTGATATTTGATCTTGAGGTTATCAGATATAGTAGAATATATGGGAAAGGTCCTTGTAGAAATGGTAAATGACAAAGAATAAGCCATCTACATGGTTATCCCACCCTCATTGAATGATACACCAACCCAATAGAAGAATACATCCCTACCACCCAACAATCATAATTTGAGGCCACCAAAAAGCTCACCAAATATTAAGCATGCATTCTAGGTTTATAAGTGATGGAATGCAATGGTAATACTTCACCTTATGCATCCATGATCCAATGGGGATGTCGTGAGTAGTATTGTACAATTTTTGTTGAATCTAGTCTTTCAACTCAAGATTGTTTTGCTATTTGAGTATCACAATAGTAAAAATTCAAAACAACATGGTGAACTCTCTTCTGTGACTTAGTGGTAATACATAACAATAGTACATATTGAGTCGTATGAATTGGGATTGTTGGATCAGATTATCAATGTTGAGGTAACACCTCAAGAGTATGAAAATATTGAAATGGTTGTTTCTCTATCTATCCTATGATTGATTGTGACATAGAGAATTCATTTGTTATCATTGAGCAGTCATGATTTAACATGTTGTGATTAGAAAAGAAATAAAGGATTAATTTTGAAAACTTTATTCAAGTATGAAATACAAGAATATAATGACATGTAAGATGTTAGAAGCTTAAAATAAACCTTGAAAGTACTTTTGTTGCACGTTTATGTTTCAGGGACGAAACATTTTAAAGGGGGGAAGAATATTTATGACTGTAACCGAGCTTAATTGGTAAACTTGGGTTTACCTAGATGATTATACGCTTAATTGGATTGATCATTTATTAAATCTAATTAATGATAATTCAATTATGATGTTTTAAACCTAATAAGAACGTTAAGTGTTCTATTCTTTGAGAAATATAAACCCTAGTTGGTTGAAATTAGGGTTTTGATGGTACATGAGTATGGAATTTGATCAAGATAGTAGTACGATAAATAATTTATCATATCTATGTAATTTGGATTTAATTGAAATTTGGATATATATGTATAACCCAATTGTGCATTTCGGTGAAAATTTTCAGAATTTTTGGATGTTCTTTGAAAGTCATTCTCAATCCAGATATACTTCAACCGACCATGCTGACAGGATGTTGTTCAACAATATATTTTTTATTTTTATTTATTTATTGGTAACTCTAAATGATCTGAAATTTTAACTATAGATCTGAAACTCAATTATACACAAAATTCTAAATTCTCATAATTTTTGGAGAAGGTTTGATCTCTAAAATACATGAATTTATAGAAGCTTTTTATGACAAAAAAATCTACTGAAATAAGAAAAAGTTTAGTGAGGGGTCAATGTGCAATTAACCCAAGCAACTCAATTGCTCTATATGGACAACCTAACACACAAGGAGCTCTCATAATTTGTGATTCAATCTAGAGAAATGAGATCCTAGAGAGATAGTGTTAGGGTTTTAGATGCCATAGAAATACCAGAGTTGAGTATAATTAAGAAAAAGGTTCAACATAGTAAGAGTTTTCTAGGAAATAATGAAATTATAGATTTAAGGGCCCTGACACCGTAGAACCCCTATGTGAGGTATGTGCCTTAGGGGTGAAACGACCTAACCCTGGCAGCGTCCAGTATATAGGGTCGAAACGTGCTATCAGGTGGCACGGGGGACGAAGCCGAGTAGAAAGCTCGTTAAATTATAGTTTGCAGTGTCCAACATCAACCAGAAGTCCTGGTGGCACTAGAGTATAGAAAAGCATATCCAACATCAACCAGAAGTCCTGGTGGCACCAGAGTATAGAAAAAAAAATCCAAGAGGTGGCTTGACTCTCCGCCTGTGTGCTCTGATTAGAAGAGGAGTCTAGTTTAGGCCAGAGAGCCATTAACCTATTGCAGACCAGGAGAGTAGTCAGACTTAGCATTTCCCAGGTGTGTCCACTAAGTCTTGTATGGTGTGATCATAGTGCACTACGAGTTTTCATATGTAGAGTACACTGCATATGATCAGGGCATAATAAAATAAATGAGAGGTCAAACAAGTGTGTACAATTATTCAATTATTCTTTGTATGTTTCTGAATTATTAGTTCTCTTTATGATCAATTAAGCATTTCATATATTGATTCACTCTTATAGATATTTAGAGTATCCTGCCGTATTTATGATTGTCAATTAGTAGACTCTTTAAGCTTACTACTAATTAATTGATATCAATTGCTCAAAAGTATATTTGTAATTATATCAATGCTTTAGACTATTTCTTTGAAGTACTCATTCACTGAGCGAGTAGGCGCACCCCTCTACTCACAATTTTTATGGAAATCACACAGACTTGAAAAAGATATCATTGTATCAGAGTAGATCTACCACAAGAGTTAAGTCTAAGTATAGTTAAGTTCAGTCGGTCCTTGTCACTCTAGGTCCTTGTAAAGAAATAAGAGAGAGTTGTAAATGATGATGTATAACATTATTCCTCTTTTAGCAATATGTGTGAATCAACAAGTCTTATGTGCTTAAAAGTATGAGGAACATAAAGAATGTTCATACATGCATTTTACTGTTGAAATCATATTAGAGAAATCAATGTTTAGATTCCCTTGTAAAGTTGGTTTATGTGGTTCAATGCGAGAAAACAAAGAGTTTTAAAAGAGAAGAAAAATTTAAGGGTGATCTTTGTATTACGTTAAATCCTTAATTTATGCCCTAATCTCATGATTAGTGGAAATTGTGACATTAGGGTGTAACAACTTGGTATCAGAGCTTAGGCTGAGTTGTCAGGGATCATTAAGTCAGTAAGTTAGAGTCCAAAGTGTGGCAGATAGGAGATGTTATGATGTTAGCTCTGGGGATTTGAGTATTTGGATATCCTGGCCCGGTATCTGAGTACTTGGATCAACTAGTATCAAGCTACTCTATCTATTCTTTCATGTATACCCTGGCCAGGTATACAGTGGAAGGATAGGCTAGAGAGTAACCAAAGAAATATTAGGGTTAGAAACAAGATAAGTAACATGAATTAAGAGCAAAAATATAAAATGAGATAGAACTTTCATTTAATATTGTTGTTTTATTGGAGATGAATAGAAATGCTCTTATATGTTTGAATTCAGATATTCAGTATTTTGAAATATATATGGGTCTTTAAGATTTGTTGTATGCTATGCAGTTGTAGCATTTATTGATTACATTCTTTGTATCAAGTGGACTAGAAATCATCTTTGAATGAGATTTCCTAAGTGGATATTGTTTTTCCACATGTTTGAGATTAATAGAAGTTAGTTAATCCTGAGTAGCTCTTGGATTTAGGACTGCAGGTTTGTCCTGGTCCGGCTGGCAGGGTGCGTTACTAGGATCTAATGACTCCTATTGAAAATATAATAAGAGTAGACTCAAGATAAATTAGACCCACATCATAGTGAGAATGTACAAATACTAAGATGTTGAAACATATGGGAAAGATTAGAATAGATAAGAATCAGTTGGAACTGATATCTGAGACCCAACTTTGGGGCCTCATATGAGAAATCCTTAATTGGGAATAAAGGAACATGACGTAAGGTTCAGATTAAGTTTAATGATTAATATTATATGAACTCTAAATATGAAATGACCTAGGGGATGGGTATTCAAAAGGTCGATGTTCTTGGTTATTCTTTTCACATCTTATCTGTAGTCAAGCATGAGTGGAAGAGTAAACATGAGCTTCTTATCTCATACTAGGAGTTTCTGCTGAAGCTGGATGAATATTTTGACAAGATCAAATTCATACAATATATGATAGATAAGAAGACATATTGATGCACTAGAAACTATGGCATCTTGGGTCAACATACAAGACATTGAGAACTTCTTAGTTGAGTTCGAAGTGCTACCTTGCCATACCTACTGAATGTAGATCTAAGAAAATCCTTTGTCAAATGAGGAGTTGTGGTTCCATTACATCATGTGGTTTCTCGAAGGATTGTTAATCCATGTTGATACATCCATGTGTAATAAAAAATCATCAGGCATCTAGTGGTTAATTATGTTTTTGGGTTATATATAGTGTATTGACATTCTTCCATTCAGACACTCTTTAGATGCCTAAACAAGAAGGAAGACAAGGATTTCATGCATGACATCTATGGAGGCATGCTCTAGTAATTCTTTTGGTGTTTCCTTCCCTATGTACATGAAACTCATGCTCTAGGAACAATGGAATTGTTGTATGTCATAGGTTAATAAATGAAAAGGTTTCTATCTTCAATTCATTCATATGCAAGTACCTCCCACCCACCAATGCAAAAGGAGGCATCCAAAATATAAGTAATAGATATGATTAGCTAAATCCACCCAAAGCCCTTTAGTAGAGATTGCTTCATATTGGTCCCATTGAATATTTGACTAAATAAATGGAAGCACTTTTGGTCTTTTTCTCTTTGGCATTGGAGGTCTTGATTTTCTTCTATAACAACAATATCACCTTCTATGGTGTTTCTAGTGAGGTCATATCTAACAATGGATACAACTTCATTTTTAAGATATTAAAAGGGTATATGCATTCTTTCAACATCAAGCATCATAGAACATCTCCTTATTGACATCATATGAATGAAGAATTTATAACAAATAATAAGAACCTCACAAAGATACTTAAAAAGACTATTATGTATACACATGAGAGTGGCATGAGAAGATGAACATGGATATATGGCCATATATAATTTCTAACATCACTTCAATAGAAACTATACCTTCCTTACTCAATATGGGATCAAGTAAATTCTACTACTTGAGGTTGAAGTTCCTTCTCTATGTATACTCCAAAAGGCAAACATCCTTGATGTGGATTGGGTTCAAGGTCATATATACACTCTAAATATGGTTGAAGAACTAAGGCTCTACACCTTAACACCACATTGTGGTTCTATAAGAACTTAATCTATAGGTCCTTCTCCATTAAGGTAATCCATAATATCTCTAAAATGGCAACCTAGATCCGTGTTGATATCTCAATCAAAATATTCTCAATAAGTTCAACACAAAATGAGAAGGATCGTACCTGATAGATTTATACAATATTGGTACCATGTGACTCAAGATATGAATGAAAACATCCATCTACTATCGATTAATGCTAGCCCTATAAAAATGGATTGTTGGTGATGATAGGGAAGTTGCATCAGAGATCGTCCAAAAACTTATATTTTAAATCCCTTCTCAACTAAGAAGGTTACAATGGTGCATCATTGGTGAAAATAATGGTGAACGCATTAGAACATCAAGGTTGAGGTAGAACATTCCATGCCATCATAGAAAAAGAAGATATTGAAAGTCATTTACTTAGTAAATTTTAGCCTAATTGATGTAACTTAACAAGGATACAAAACTTCTTATGCAGACAATGATTCTACCTAATAGATATAAAGATAAATCTTATTTGTTTGCCACCCTTCATTAGGAAATGATGATTTTACTCTACCAAATACACTTCTACAAGGAAGTTCTTTATGGTTATATGTAGCCTTCATCCCAACGAGGTTCACCTACCACCTAATATACCACCCAATGGGCCCAAAGGAACTACGGATCCTACAACCAATTTCCTACATGTTGTTATTTAGAGGGGAATGACTCCATAACCTTGAATTCCTTTAAAAATAGGAAATTCAAATATGGGTCATTACCTATGCATTATGCACATTCATAACAATGCCTGTTATAAGATGTTGTGAACCAATATTTGTGAGATATGCGATCTTGACAACACACCCTAAAAAATTTCAAGAGATAAGAAAACCACTTCAAACCATGTCGAAAGCCAATTAGGAACCAAATTCCATCCTAAAATTAGAACAACCAATGTCTCAGTCCAAGCTGATATAAGACATCATTACAAGTAAATATGACTAGGTACCAACTTAAAGTAGACCTTCCCTAGTATGATCCAAACCTATAGGGAAAATAGCTACCCAGAGTCATCGGGTCATCGACTCTCAATTTAACCTCTAGAAGAGAACATTCCCAATGGAATGTTTATGGGGCAAGGATTAAAGTCCCCTCATTATACCCACATTGTATGTGAAGGATGTTGATGGTATGATAGAAAGTAAAATCTCACAAGATACATCCACCTCTATCCAATGCCTCCACTACCTAGTCACCAAATATCATACCCTGGGGTTCCCTTCTTTAAAAAAAGGTTATTACTTCCTCAATGATGATTTTGATCTCACACATGAAAGAGAAAAAATAAATAAGAAACTCAATAAAACAATTAATACTAATTATATTATCCTTGTATCAGGTTTTAGTTGATCAATATATGTGGCCTTCAGACATGACCACTTTAAATTTTGTATCTTGTACACCTCCATAGTACCATATCCTTACAGATATAACTCTACCAACACTAAAGATGATATAGAGCATCAACCTAAGTGTAGGACATGACCTCTAACTAGTGAGAAATTAGATCATCCAACACTCCACAGAGAACATGATGACATCTTAGTTATCCAAGTAATATAGTCATAACAAAGAGCATTAGCTGGTAGACTGTCAAAGATCCATTGACGTAACAATATCACAAAGAAAGCATGAGCAAAAGATTATCTAACGTCCATGTGCATACTAACATGCCAAAAAAAAGGAGAGAGAAGACTATCAATCATCTATAGTCATGCCAAATGAATAGGCATTTAGTCACCCTACCATTACTAAATAAGACCAAACACTGCCCTATTTCCAAGAAAACAACATTCTCAAGAAAAAATAGAATAGGAAGATGATCCTATCTAAACAAGAATGAGTAGACATTGTGTGCCTTCCATCAGGTGAAGATGATATCGACAAAAGGAGTAGTCATATGTTCATTAAAATTCAAAAATAGAAGAACAATTAGATGTTATATACAAAAATGCTTGTGTATCAAGCACATATATATATGAGTAGATAGATGCATCTTCAATGATTTTGGGATGGTATTAAATAAAAATTATATGTACTCATAACAATAATAATGTGAAATTATTCACAACAAACATTGAAAAGTCCCACATAAATCGATAACAAATAGACATTATGCAAAGCAAAGTTTAACTACCTAATATTCAATCAAATCATTTCAAGATACCATATCACCCACGATACGAAAGAGGTTGAAACCAACCTCAGCATAATAAGCAAATGTTCAACAAACAAACTATAATGCCCTAGCAAACAATAATGAAAAGACATTTCTTAGTCCTACTAGTGAATCAACACATGACAAGGCCATCATAAATGAGAATGAGTAGACATTCCTTATAGAATGTTGGCAAAGTAAAAATGTGATGAGGTTGTATAAATAGGAACCTATAGATGTTCCTTCAGTCCTAATATCGAAAAAAAGTCTGTATAAATAGGAAAGGACAATGTTCCTTTAGGTTGGTTGGCAAAGAAAATACAAGATAGAAATGACAAAAGTTATACACTAAATATCATAATAAAACATTTGTTGGTAAAGGTTATAGAGAGGTTTTAACAATCTCCTAACATCACTTATGACCTTCATAGGACAAAACTATTAAAAATCCATTTCATGAATTCTGCATGGTGATTCTAGTCTTATCTATAGTTAGGGTCACACTCATGAACTCAACTATCCCTCAATTAAAGGAAATTGACATGGGTAAAGGTCCAATTCATGAACTCACCATTTCATATTACATTGCTTGATGTTGTTATTAGTTTCCCAACCTAAGATACTCCCATATATTGATCCCTATATGTCAGAGTGCATACCCAGATTTGCTCATTAGGATGATTGCAACAAAAATCTCTGGCCCAATGATTAGTTATGTCAGGTCTAATCAACCCTTAGAAGGTGGGGCTCCAAACTATCCCATGCCCTCGCTTTCCCACCTACCTTGGGTACACTACAGTGTGGAATATATGTGTTGGCAATAATGAATGAGGTGGTTCATAGATCAAGCGTGCACCTCTCATTCCTCACCTTCCCACTTTGACTAGTCAATTGAATGTCACCCAAACAATGTCCTTAAAGAATCCTGAAGGTGGGACTCAGAAAAGAAATGTGCCTTGCATGTCTCACCCTCCTGCATTGACCAATCATCACTACCTCACCTGAAAAAATCCCCGGTACGACACCTATCAGAAATGTGACTCACATTTATTGCGTTGACTACTTTGACCTCACCATGTCTTGAAAAAATTAGAAATAAACTAACCAATTATCTTGGGTCCAATCTACTTTTAATCTCTTTTTGGACTTTTGAAGCACTCAAAACTAGATAAAAATGTTAGGAACCCCTTGTCCATGATAAACATAGTGTTCTATCCACCATTTACAAGGGCTAGGAAAAACAACTAGCTCTTTGGATAACGGATGCCACTTCATTGCTAACATTTTATAAGTCTAGGACTTTAATAAAGAGAGGATAACAAGTGACTCACCCATAGGCTAGTCTTTTATGGTCTCTACTAAGAGGATACAACTTAGACATATAGGGCCACAACATTAGGCAAGTGGAGTATATCCAACCCTTGCAATAGAATAGCCTCATTTTCCTAAAACAATGGTCAAGCAAGGTAACCATGTAAATCATCCAAAATATGATCCCCTTTCTCGTTGTCTATTTTACCAACCCCTTAGTGGTGTAATGATGATCACCAATCTTATTTTGAATTTCTAACATCATGTTTTTATTTTTTAATGTATGCCCCCCTTCTGCCTTCTTCTCCCCTTTCCAACCCATCACTAATTTATGGAAATTAAAATCAAGTGTTGATGATCAATAATACAATCATGTTATTACTGGCGTTTGATTTGCATGTAGTAGTTTATTATCTTTATTGTATCTTGCATGGACATGACCTTTTTAAAGAAGAAAAAAATCTATCAACTCACTAATTTATGAAACCACTAGGGAAGTGTATGGGTTTCTAGTACTTCCTAAAATATAA
This sequence comes from Alisma plantago-aquatica, assembly GCA_963693085.1. NCBI lineage: Eukaryota > Viridiplantae > Streptophyta > Magnoliopsida > Alismatales > Alismataceae > Alisma > Alisma plantago-aquatica. The sequence goes on along the minus strand of OY856411.1, from coordinate 344,361,477 downwards.
CTTAAAGCCTCACTCATTACTACAATTATCCTTATTTACCTTATCGACTCAATTTTTTGAAGTGCATCTTTCATGGTTTTCATATTTTTTGCATAAACGTTGTGGTAACTCTATTTACTGACCAATCTATTGATGTGCGCCTCATATGATTACCATGAAGATGTACATAAAAATTCAATTTGTAATGAATATGAATTGGATAGTATGTTTTGATTTGATTCATGAGTGTGATGCTAGTCATGAAGTTGGTGTTGGATATATCATTACAACTGAGATCTTGGTCATGGCAAATATATAGATGTCATTATATTCAAATGCAATTATAGAGGTCACTACTTGGTTCCAAATGTACCTCTTTGGCTAATAGAATGTCTCGACAAGTCATGATAATGATTTATCATAAAACAATTACTATTATTGTTGGCGTCATTTTAGATCTGGATGGGACAAATAATACTATTATTAAAGAATCTATAGGATGTTGGGAATGTAGTTGTCACATTGTTCATTCAATTATGGATGGGAATTGAAAGAATGCCTCATTATGTAACTCGGTTAAGAAGCAACTCATGAAGAGATACATTGATAATGATAATGTTTTGATGAAGCTACCCACTTGGGATTTACTGCTACTAAGAAGAAAGTTATAATATACATGGGATAAGAGTTGTCCCACAATGATAGTTTTTCAACTTGACCCACATTCTCACACCCTTTACATATTACACTATACTCTCAATTCAATATTCTTTTTTCCTTGAATGCTAAGAGACTAGATCAAAAGTTATAATAACAACATTATATGCCTTAGTAAAGTTGAGGAAAAATGCATGTACAAACTAGGAATGGAGGATACAGAAGAATCCACTAAATTAAAATGTATATGTGTGTGTTGGTTTCTTTATTGTTCTAATTTTAGGATTTCTTCTCTTTAATATAGTTCTACAACATATTTATCTTCATATTTTATACTATGTGTACTCCATCTAATACTCATTTCTCCATCACATGTTGCAAGAGATCACCTATATATCCAAATTTTAGAGAATGAAAGACAATAATGGGATAATGTTAAAATTGAATTATTCTATCTAGCACTTCTTGATATTGAAAGAAATAATCAATTTCAAGAATAATTGTGATCCAATCTAGTAGTGTACCCAACTATCTAACCAATACATGAAAGGTCCTAGTCATGAATTCCATTAGCCATTTTTTGGAAAGCTAGAATTAGACTAAGAGATGTGCAAGTTGTTATGCTAGTATACATCTAGTAAGACCGGTTAATAAGTGCACTAAGAATAAGAATGGTTCATAAGTGCACTTCTATGAGGCAATAATATGAGAGGAAATAGGGTATTCTAAATATAAAGAGATTGTAGTTAGTATTAGTATTGTGTGGATCCACACTAGATTTTCTAGATAAAGGAGGATAGTTTTTACTAGGGGTGTAAATTGCGTAGGTATGATGCATGTCTAGCCATACCCATACACATACCCATTTAATTTAGTGGGTTCGGGTTGAGTTCTAGACCCGCACCATACATGTGTTGTCTAAATTGACATTAGTATAATCCCTTTGTTTCGATGATGACAAACATTTCATTCTTGTGAATCTAACATGCTACTTGAGTATGCAGGAATAAGGCAAATGACAAATACTTGGAAGATCTATATGCTAAAATTGCTTTAAGTCATGAATGTAATCAAATGTAAAAACTTGTACAAGTATATAATGTACAAGTACTTAGACATCATTAAAATCAAGCGTTAGATCTTCCCTAGCCAATCAAAACACTTAGATAGGTGATCCCCTAAAATAGTGTCACATCTGCACACTCATACACACACTTAGTATGTAGTTTAAAATGTTGAAACAGGGTCATTCTCGGTCGACAAACTTCTAGACCGAGACACTCTCGGTCGACAAACTCTTCGACCGAGAAAGACCCAAGTAGCCGTTAGACACAGAAGACAAGGTAGTTGGGTGTTAAAAGTGAACATTGTAAACTCTTGCTCCAGGAAGTCCCTCGATCGACAAGACCTCGACCGAGAAGGACTCTCGGTTGACAAATCTTTGATCGAGATGTGTTCTGCCTGCACCTTTCAGAATTAATTAACTAGTCATTGCTAAAGCAACTTAAGTGTACCTAACGGCTAGTTAAGCACTTGTAACCACCTAGAAAGTGTCTAGAACTTCCTTAAGCACTTGTAGGTCATTCCTATAAATAGGACATGCCTTAGGACACCTAAACTCACTCATATACACTTGTGCTATACTTGAGATTACACTTGCAATTGGCAATCTATTTTGAGCAATTGAGGAACACTAGCATTGGCTACTCATTCCCTTGCTCTGAATTTGTGTCCTATAGGTTAGCATCTACTATCCACAACACATACATTTCCATATACATTGGTTAGGAGATCAAAACGTTTGATATAGGAAATCAAGCCTTGTGCTACAAGTGGTATTGTAATTTCTGTTTTTCCTTCTTGTTCCTTTATATCTTTTGTACTCTCCTTGCTACTCCTAGGGTTGGAGGCTGCGGATTGGAGAGGGTTTGACTTCTCAGGTGGAGAAGGGTCTTCTCGGTGGAGAAGGTGGACTTTGGACTACTTCTAGAAGGCTGTTGCAACGGGAATCTACTTCAAGAGGAAGGCTACTTCAAGGGGGAGCTTGAAGTTACTTCAAGAAGGCTGCTTCAAGGTTGGTGCAACTACTTCAAGGTGAAGGTTGTCCGAAGGGTTTGGTGAAAGTATTGTAATTTTATGTAATATTCTTGCGAGGTAATAAAATTTAATACTTTCAAAATCCCGATTGCGTAAGCAACCGGGTAGTGGATTGACTGCCAAGTATTTGCTAAGGTTGGAACCACTCTAAATCCTTGTCCCCTTATCCAATATTTTTTTGGTTGCTTGCTTTGGTTGAATTATTATTAAAATAATTATATAACCCTATTCACCCCCCTCTAGTGGTTTTTCAATTGGTAACAGAGCAGGGCTTCAAGGAACTCTAACAAAGTCTTGAAGAATGGGTGACGGGTTGCTCAACAACCTCAACTTGGAAGGAACACTTGTGTCTAGACATCCATCTTTTGATGGCACTAACTACACCTACTGGAAGAGGAGGATGCGATTTAACTTCCAAGGAATTAGCTGGGACTTATGGAGAATGGTATCAACTCCATATGAAATTCCTCAAATGGAGTATGCAAATTGGGATGCTAATACGGTAAAATCTGCCCAAATGAATGCAACAGCTGTAAGTATACTTTATTGTTCAATTTCCATTGGTGAGTTTAATAGAATATCAAATTGTGAAACAGCTTATGAGATATGGCATAGATTGTCTATAACATATGAAGGAACTGTTCAAGTTAAAAATTCTAAAATCGGAATGCTTAAACAGAAATTTGAACAATTTCGTATGGATCAAATTGAATCTATTAGTGAAATGTATGCAAAATTCTCTTCTATTGTAAATGGTTTGAATGCTTTAGGCGAAGTGATTAGTGAGGAAGATCAGCAGTCAAAGATTCTTAGATCTCTTCCTCCCAAGTATAAGCCCAAAGTGACTGCCATTGAAGAAGCAAATGACCTTACCCGACTAAGGACGGAGCAACTCATTGGCAACCTAGAAGCACATGAGGCAACTTTAGAAGAGGAAGAAAGACGATAACGTGAACTTAAACAAGGGAAAAAGAAGGACATTGCATTCAAAGCATCAACCAAGATTAGTCATGACACAAGTGAAGATGATAGTGAAGAAGAAACTCTCATTGTAAATGGTAAGCAGTATAAAAGTTTTAAAACTAACAAAACTCCTAGTGTTTCTTCTTCCAGGTGCTTTGAATGTGGGAAAAAGGGACACGTGAATGGTGATTGTCCAAAACTGAAGAAAGGGAACAAATCATCTCACAATAAGAAAGAAAGAGCATATAAAGCTGCATGGGATGATTCAAGTGATGATAGTGATGATGGAAAAGAAGAAGTAGAGTGCCTCATTTCTACAACAAATGAAGAAGAAGAAGAAGAGGTAAGTCTTTTTGATCTACCAAAAGAAGATCTAATTGCTAGTCTTCAAGATACACATGAGAAATATATTGAGTGCAAGAAGAAATTTAAGAAATCAAATAAAGTAAATGATGATTTAAATGCTAAACTTCTTGCTCTCACATTTGAAATTGAAGATTATGATGTTAAGTTGAAATCTATAGAAGAAAATTGCAATCTTCTATCCCTCAAAAAGTTAAACTTGCAAACTCAAGTAAATGATCTTCAAAAACAACCTGTTTTGTGTACACATATAGATTATGATATTATTGTGAAAGAAAAATACTCTTTGTTATCTAATCTAGATCAAGCAAAATTAGATATCAAGAAGAAAATAGATGAGATTATGAAGTTACAACAAAAAGTGAGTAGCTTGAGTAACAATAATATTCTTGATAATATCTTAAATGATTCTTATCGTCAAATTGGAAGAAGAGTACTAGGTTATAAGACTAAGGGAAAATCTTATCAAAAACCTGGTTGGAGAAGGACACAAGTTCTAAAGAATAAATCCATGTATGTACCCAAGAACAATTCAACTCCTAGAAAGAGAAATGAGATTGACTCTATTAGTTGTCATTATTGCTTGCGTCTTGGACACTACTCTTTTTCATGCCCATACAAGAAAAGGAATGATGATCTAGCTTGGGTTTCTAAAACTTAGAAGTTTGAATTTGACTAGTTGATATTTGATCTAAACTAATTATTGATATACAAATGTCATATCTCAACACAATCGAGCTTTAACTTTCATATTCTTGATTTACTTGGAAACAAATACGGAAAACAATTCTAAAACAGTACATAAACTTTCTCGGTCGGGAAACTATTCGACCGAGAACATTATCGGTAGAGAAATAGTCGATCGAGCAGGTTATTGTTTTCAAGTTTGCAATAAATATGATAAAACATGTACAAATAGCAACATTATCGGTCGAGAAATAGTCGACCGAGATAAATTAGGTCGACAATCAGTTTGACCGAATCAAGTTCTACTGAACCTGTTTTCAATTAATCTAGTTTTGCTATCAAATTTGTTATTTATGATTGATTTCATATGCAAATCAAGAATAAATCTTGGAGATCATATTTGAAACAAGACATATTGATCTCTTTGCATCATGAATTAAGGTATAACATTATGAATATGAAATTCATTCAACATATTGCAAAAGTGTTATATAAAGACTGATTTTGAACAAACCTTATTCATTGATTGAAAAAGTATGTTAAGCATGTTCAGTTACATGGTTTGTCTTAAATTTGAAAACTTATGAACCTGAATGAGATTACTACATGATTTGGCTTAAAACTAAAAATATGAACCATGATTAGTTTAATCAAGGAAATTACTATTTTATCATAATCCACATGGTTTTTCCTAAAGTATTACTAGGTCTATCTATGTAGGAACCATGTGTATTAAAATTGAAATGGTCATAATCATTGTATTTCATGAAGTTATATACTTCCATCTTGATCATTGTATTGTGTATATATTTCTACTATTCTATCATAATTATTGTGTCATAATCATTATGTTTTCATTGGCTTACAATAATCTTTGATACATATATACAAACCATGAATTTTGATCATTGTGATTCATCTCATGTGAAGATGCTATTTTGCATAAACAGTAAAACTTCATGGCACAAATGCATTTTAAATTGAAAATCTGCAGAAATTATACTTTACATATAAATGTTCAAATTGGAAATCTACAGAAATTGCGTCTTGGTTGAAATCAAGTTTAACCAAGGGGCGCTATGGTCGAAGTCAAGGTCGACCTAAAATAAGCTTGACAAAATGCTTATTTGTACATCATTTTACTGCACTTAATCTTAGTATCTTGATTCAAAATGTGTTTATCATGTTAAAAACATAATTTTAGTGCATATTGTGACCTTAGAATCCTTAAATTTTATTGACTATAAGATTAAGGGAGAGCTCACACAAACTATCTTGATTATAAGATTAAGAAGCTTACAATACTTTGTAAACATCATTTGAAGCTTGTTATGACCTTAGTATCCTTAAAGTAGTTTTGGTTATGAAAAACAAAGAAATTTACAATATTCATGAATATGACATATATCTTGCTCTTAATGGAATTCTCTAAATAAATTTGGGCTTGACATTTTGTGTATTTGGTTAGAGATACATACATGTATTCTACTATAATCTTAAAGGATTCTCATGTCATTTTTAGGGCTTAACATCCCTTGAAAAATGGATGAGAAATCAATACACATATGCCATGAACTTAAGAGAATCTCATATCAATTCAAGGCTTAACTTCCTTTGCAAATGATTGAGAAATAAATTGTGGCTAAATTTGACAATAAGTGGTTTGCATCCCTTGCTTTTAAAACTGAATATCTTATTAAGGGGGAGCATCTAATTATCAAATGAAGGGGGAGAAATAAAAATTCATACTAAATGATTATCTTGGATATCTTTTTGAAATGACAAAGGGGGAGAAATAATATAAAATCAAAAACATAAAATGAAATGACTTTCATAATATCTCGGCCAGCACACACTTGCAAAACAAGAATGGCTACAAAAGCTAAACTTTAGGTATGAAACTCATATGTTTTATATTTCCTTATTTTATATTTAGGAAATGTTTGTCATCTTCAAAAAGGGGGAGATTGTTGGCTAAATTGACATTATTATAATCCCAATGTTTCGATGATGACAAACATTTCATTCTTGTGAATCTAACGTGCTACTTGAGTGTGCAGGAATAAGGAGGATGACAAATACTTGGAAGATCTACATGCTAAAATTTCTTTAAGTCATGAATGTAATCAAATGTAAAAACTTGTACAAGTATATAATGTACAAGTACTTAGACATCATGTAAATCAAGCGTTAGATCTTCCCTAGCCAATCACAACACTTAGATAGGTCATCCCCTAAAATAGTGTCATATCTACACACACTTAGTACGTAGTTTAAAATGTTGAAACAGGGTCATTCTCGGTCGACAAACTTCTCGAACGAGACACTCTCAGTTGACAAACTCTTCGACCAAGAAAGACCCAAGTAGCCGTTAGACACAACAGACAAGGTAGTTGGGAGTTAAAAGTGAACGTTGTAAACTCTTGCTCTAGGAAGTCCCTCGGTTGACAAGACCTCGACCGAGAAGGACTCTCGGTCGACAAATCTTCGACCGAGATGTGTTCTATCTGCAACTTTCAGAATTAATTAACTAGTCGTTGCTAAAGCAACTTAAGTGTACCTAACGGCTAGTTAAGCACTTGGAACCCCCTAGAAAGTGTCTAGAACGTCCTTAAGCACTTGTAGGTCATTCCTATAAATAGGACATGCCTTAGGACACCTAAACTCACTCATATATACTTGTCCTATACTTGACATTACACTTGCAATTGGTAATCTATTTTGAGCAATTGAGCAACACTAGCATTGGCTACTCATTCCCTTGCTCTAAATTTGTGTCCTATAGGCTAGCATCTCCTATCCACAACATATACACTTCCATATACATTGGTTAGGAGATTAAAATGCTAGATATAGGAAATCAAGCCTTGTGCTACAAGTTGTATTGCAATTTCCATTTTTCCTTCTCGTTCCTTTATATCTTTTGTACTCTCCTTGCTACTCCTAGGGTTGGAGGCTGCAGATTGGAGAGGGTTTGACTTCTCAGGTGGAGAATGGTCTTCTCGGTGGAGAAGGTGGACTTTCGACTACTTCTAGAAGTTTGTTGCAACGGGAAGCTACTTCAAGAGGAAGGCTGCTTCAAGGGGGAGCTTGAAGTTACTTCAAGAAGGTTGCTTCAAGGTTGGTGAAACTACTTCAAGGTGAAGGCTTTCCGAAGGGTTTGGTGAAAGTATTGTAATTTTATGTAATATCCTTGCGAGGTAATAAAATTTAATACTTTCAAAATCCCGGTTGGGTAAGCAACCGGATAGTGGAGTGACTGCCTTAGTATTTGCTAAGGTTGGAACCACTCTAAATCCTTGTCCCCTTGTCCAATATTTTTGTGGTTTCTTGCTTTTGTTGAATTATTATTAAAATAATTATAAAACCCTATTCACCTCCCCTCTAGTGGTTTTTCAACATGTACCCACAATAATAGTGGGTATGCTGTGCGGGTAAGATGTTCTATAGAAACTTAATATTATTTATGTAAGAATAATTATGATTATGTTATATATATTTTAATACAACATTATATAGGATATTAACATGAAATAATATTTAATAATGTAATACATTGTAGATTGAAAAGTTGTTGAGTTAATTATGTACATATTTGTAGTCATCTCATAATGTTTAGTTATGTAGCATATCATGTAAATATTTTTATTTTAAGTTTACAAATGTAACTCATGATTGTAATTATAATAGTTAATTCTCAATTAGATGACTAGTTATAACATTGTTATAATTAGAGTAATATGTAATCTCAAGTATTAAATTAATTTTACTAGAAAACTATGAAATAATATCATATTATTTAATTAGTTATTCATGTATAGGTACATGAGTTTGTAGGTCTGGGTCCAATCATACCCATTAGTGGACCCTCTTATAAGCGTGTCCATGGGTATGCGGGTCCACAGTTCTGTGGGTCCAAAATTTAGACCCTTGATAGGTTTTTATAGGGTCTAGATTTGCGGGTCTATGGGTGTACCATTACCCATTTACAACCCTAGTTTTTAAAAATTTAATAAGGCAAAAAACATCATGACATTACAAGTCCATGAAGTGGTAGTAGTAAGAGGCTAATTACAATGAACAAGTATGTGATAACTAATGATTTTTTGTGGAATTTGGTGTGAGATCAATAAAAAGGGTGTTGTTTCTAAAACATTGAATTTTCATATTAATTAGGATTACAAGAGTGGATTTAAGATAAAAAACCATACCATCATTATCAGTCAATACATTAATAACTTCATTGATAGAGTCACAAAGGCATGAATATGGGGAACTCAAGATTTCTTGGTTTCTATAATTAGAGACATTTTGTTTACATATATTTTATTTGTAAAATTACACTCAATGATTTTCATCATTTTATTGACATGTGATTGAAATTTTATGGTTTATAACAGTTCAGGTTGCTTATCGTATGAACTTTGATACTCAAACAAATAGTGTGATAGTAATTAGTTGTAATATTAGGTAAATTGTAATCTATGAATTTTAATGACTACTTCATGTTAATTAGACAATGAATACATGTAGTGGAATATTTCTATTAATCTCTACATCATATTATTTTGGTATATATGAGTAAGAAAGGCTTGTTGATAGTGTTGGAGACTGGTTCATTTAGTATGGAAAAACTAGGATTTTCTTTTGTAAAGCTACTAAAATCGGAAAAAAGTAACAAATTTATGGTGGTTGGTTAGGAACAACAAGTTTATATTTATGTCTTCTGACTGACTTCTTCAACCAAATCTAAGAGTAGTGCTGCTCTAGCATGAGGAACATTCAATCATATGGGCTTTGACACATGCATGATTTTTATTATTTCATTATACTAATAAGGTTCTTTCTATTTTTATTTGCTCTTAATTGAATATCTTTTCATACATATTTTACCAAGTTAATACACAATCATTTTTTATTCAATTATTTTCTTTATAAGTATTTTTATTATTTTAAATATTATAATATTACTTGGCCTAATGCAGTGCACATTTTTATTGTAGTAATTATTATTTATTGGAAGAAAGTTGATACCACTTGACTTCAACTCAGTGGCACCCGCATGGCCTAGGAATACAACTTCAATGTTGTTCCAGATTGATATAGAAAAGGAATCTCATAGTAAAAAGTTGATGGCGCCAACTTTCCAAGTCAATAGCACATAGTACATATATTGGTGTAGACGGTTGTGATTGAAGTGATAAAATCTTATAGATGATATTATAACTTGGTGTTTACAATTTGTATATAACTTGAATAAATAAAAAAATCCAAAGGCATCCCGTTGCCCAAACACCCCCATCTTGGCAATGTTAGAGGATAAAAGAAGGTATATAAGTTAGAACAATGTTTTTTCCAATGGATGGTGGAGGAATTTTGATTAGGGTTGTAAATGGGTATGGATAGACCTGCGGACCCACAAATCCGGACCTTTTAAAACTTGTCATGGGTCTAAATTTTAATGACCCAAAAACCTTTGGATCCACATACCCATGAGCCTACATAGAAGCGAGTATACTAATGGTTATGCTTGGATCTGACCCACAAACTCATGTACCAACTATACATGGATAACTACTTAAATAATATGTTATTATAGAATACTTTACTAGTCTAATTATAGTGATACTTGACATTATATATTACTCTAATTATAATAAGGTTAAGACTAGTCATCTAATTGAGATTAACTATTATAGTTACAATCATGAGCAACATATGAAAACATAAAATCAAAATAGTTACATGATATGTTGCATAATTTAAAGACTATGAAAATGACTAAAAATATGTAAATACCTAATTCCAATAATCTTTAATCTACAAATTATTGAATAACTTAATATATCAATAATATAGTTATATCCTATTTAATAGCAATATCTTATTGTATTAGAATACACATAAATATATGGAACATAGTAGTAAAGATTTTTACAGAAACAATATCATGTTTATATAGAACCTCTTACCCACATACCCGCACCACAACCCACTATTATTGTGGGTATGTGTATGGTGCGGGTCTAGATTTTTATTATACATGTGTAGTACTAGAAGCATACATGTTAAATTGATTGGGTATGGGTATTTGTGACAAACCCAATTCCAACATACTTACAATGATGACATTTCATTGATATGCCTACACTCATATCAACCAGATGTCAAGAGGGAAACTATGAGTAATTGTGGTTATTATCTATAATAAACAAAAGTCAGGTCATGTTCACAATATTATATAAATGACATACCAAAACCATCATTCAATAAAATAGAAAAGATAATAGAGTTTACATTTATTTGCATGAAAGAAGAGTCTAACAACTAAAAGAAAGGAAAGCACATAGGCTACACTACATCCTACAAAACAACTAGGAAATGGAAATATAAACTAGCTATTAGAAATATCAAGAAGCATCTATGTACTCTATGTCCTCCAATTAGTTTTATTACATGCTTTCTGGTACTTTGGTTTCCATTAAGAATTTTTTACTTAGAAAATGTGAGGAACGTTAGATAATACTATGTGTTGTGTATGCGGGTAAAAAAAACATACTTTTAAGCTTGCATAACTAAAATAATTTGAGAAGAAATTTTTTAGAGTAAAGAAACCATTTCTTAATGTGAAAATAAGTGAAACCATTTCTATTAGTTGTGCTTTCTGATGTGATTGTAATACTAAGTTTGTCAACACCTATTATACTTTTATGTTGGACCCTCCCCTTGGTCTATGGGGTTCCCCACCTCAAGGGATATGGGGATGTGGTGACCTTAGCTTTAGAAGAGAGAAAAGAATGTCTCACTCAATAGATACAACCCATCTCTTCATTTTTGTTCTCAAAGTTATGTCAAAGATCATAGTATAGATAATTTACATCCAATAATCGTACACAATTAAGGCATACAATGTCATATTTAATTCACACTGGAAAACTAATTATATACTTATATGTACCATGTACCTAATCCTATTAGACCTGGAATTCCAAAGGATCTATTAAAGATGAGAGTAATCACCCTGAAAAGATATTAAGGGCCTAATATAATTATGTGCCCATAATAATTTAGTTTTACGGTGTAGTCTTAGTCAAGGTTGTTATCATAATATTGAAATTGAATTTAAGCTCACCTAATGATATTATATCAGTTGTAGGGTTATATATCAAGACAAACACAAGGTTGGGTACATGTTTGTCTCAATTAATCACCTTTATTTGTGAAGACAAGATAGGATTAGGGTTTAAGAATGATTTTTATCACTGGTGATTAACTAATTAGTGTTACATGATTTGAATGGAGAATATTTATCTTCCAAAGTTCAAGGGTCAAGTATCGTTGACATTAGATCACAATCTTTATTTTTCAACATATTTGAATTTTCGGAAAGCAAATAAAACATCAATTATGATTTATGCAAAATCTTTTAGTAGGGTCCAGATCTAGGTCATAACATTATTTTATTTACATCCCTCATATTTTTGTAATACATTTGATACATAGTTTTGGTATCATATATTATTCCTATTAATTATTATGATTTTCCTAAGTTAAACGGATTTACTATATTAATTAGATAGATTAAAATAAGGGTACCTCAATCAATGGCCCAATCCAACTAGACCGACGACCCATATTGATCCCAACTCCACATGCCTGTTGACTCTTGTGGCTGAGGTGGCAACTCTATGATTGGTCCACCTCCAATCCATCTAGTGCCACATCTGCTCCCTCCTTCCTCAGTGGTTGAGTGCTCGAGCAGCTTCGCTTAACTCCGACGGGCTATCGCTTGGGTTAGTATCTTGATCTCCACATGTTGAGGGTGTAACTACCTTTGTGGAGCAACCCCACACTAGGTCAGTGTTTTCTCGACTTGTGTCTCTCCCTGGAGCTCTATGCCGCCAAGGTTGGTGGAGAGGTCACCAAAGGAGGGGATGTTTGAGAGGTGGAAGGAAGTTTCGAGGTGGTTGAGATGTTGTAGGGGGGCATTGGGGATCGGAGAGGGTGAAGGTGATTCCAGATTGTATGAGGAGGTTCATGTTTTGAGAAGACAAGGTGTCTAGGATTGATGATGATGGTGTGGAGAGGGGTGCTCTGGTGGTCTCACGAGGAATTGAGGTTTGTTGAATACTAAAGGAGGAGTGGCAGACGTTTTGGATGTCTTAAATAGACATGAGGAGCTATGCGAGAGGAAGCCCTAATTGAGGTCTGCCTCTAGTGAGAGACATGACATCATGGTCGGTGGTTCTATCTAATCTGATCATGCCAAAGCACATGAGGGGTATCATGAGAATGAAAGAAATATACCACCAAACTCGTAAGGAGGTGGATGGAATGGTTGCGGGATATCGAAGGATTAGGGGTTGGACTACTGGGATGAGGCTCACATCTTGCTAGAGGTTAAGACAAGGTCTCCCTCACTGGATCTTAATTGGATGGCCAAGATCAAGGGAAATGATCAATGCTTGCACCCCCTCCTAATAAACTCTATGTGAAACATCTATATGTCAGGCCTTAGGTGATTAATTGACTGACTAAGGTCTAGGGTCCTTAATAATGGAAATTATTCTTGTAAATTTAAATACTCATATCTCCCAATTTGTATGTCCAATGGATATGAAATTTTAAGTAAAGCTTAATGATATAGTCATGCAACTATGGTAGAAAATTGAGCTTTGAATTTGATTGTTGACTATATAATTTTGACTAGGTTCTTAATATGCCTAAATGACCTTAGTATGCATTTAGGGTTTGCATTACTTTAAAAATTTGTGTATCCACATGGTCAAAAAATTAGAGGGGGGTGAGGGTATTTTATGCAATTAATTTGAGAACTTAATCATATCATAAATTTTTGTAAGGGAGAGAAAATAATAATAAAAAAAATGACTTTATCATAGTACGGGTATGGCCGGACCCGCATTGTATATGTACCTTTTACACCCCTAGTTTTGATGGTGGAAAGGAAGTAGATTCATGATTATCTTATACAAGAGGTTTCATAATAGTCATCCCTAGGGATTCTTATTAGATTTTTCATGTTTTCTTTTTCTAATAGTTTAGCTTTGCTACTATGTCTATCGAAATTTATATCTTTCGGATTGGGTGTATCCCATATCGTGTTGTATTTTAAATTATCATTAATTTAATATAAATTTTGTTGCGTGAATTTTATAGTTTTCAAAAGTAGTTCCAATGTTTAAAATTGATCACATCAGTTAAAATTGCAAACATTATTCACTTAGAAAGAGGGGCTTCCATCAAGTGAATCCTTGTAAACTCAATAAAGAACATTTTGCCAAAACAGGCTAACCATCATGAGGAAATAGTAGACAGATCGATATTCATAATTCAAATTAGAGTATTTAAATTGATGGAAGTACTATATCGACTAGTTCGAACACAATAATGCACCTTGAAAGAGGTTAATGCTAATCTCAAGTCCCTCGCCATAGAGTAACAATAATTTTTTAGTAAATGCATAACAATTAATTATATCTAGTACCACGGTGGCACAACATAACTTGGAGATTTTCCATCCGTGTAAATTAGGATCCCTCTTTAATTTGTTGCTTGGTTAATTTTAGTTTGATATCCTTTTCATGTTAAAGTCCAAAACTTTACCTTATGTCTAGCTGACTAAGTCTAGTTAGTAGCAATTTGTAGATGTAGTTCCATGATTTAAATACCTAGATTAAATTTTGGTGTTACTTCAACTCATAAACTTATGATTTACATGCACGTCTTGTGTGTGTCACCACTGGATCAATCACCTTGGCCACCAGATCAGAATCACATTAAGTATGTGATCCTCATTATACTTGATTGAAGCGGTCTGGCTCAGGGGATGGCTCGACTATATTGGCGCTAGGTCACCAACCTCCCTACCTCATATCACGACCTACTTTCTCCGCATGGACATTCCCAATGCAACATCATTGGTCCCTCTTCTAGAAAACAAAACATCATTCTCCATGCATCTCATCTATTATTACGGGTGCTAGAAGGCACCTTAGATGTCTCATCCCATCCCCAGAAACACATACAACTCCATTGGATCTTAGGTATTGAGGTGTGTGAGCTTGTGAGCCTCATCTTCTGCCACAAGGAAGGAAAATGGGGAAAGATGGTTCCTGCATACTAAAATGTGAAACCTCTTAAAGTGTCATACAACATGTGGGGATTCCTTCCCCATGCCTAAAAGTGCCCATTGTGAGCCATACCTTCTCAAACCATCCCCTTCTTTTCCTCCCACAGACTAGGCTTGGCGGTGTAAAAGGATGTCACCGTTCTAGGTTGTAGGTTGTTGTGTTGATTTGGATGGACATTGGCAATATCTTTACCAATGTGAGTAGAAAGTCTTGTTATCTCCCCACCTGAATTTTAATCTCCCCACCTTCATTGGATCATGAGGACACCTCATCAACTTTTTGTTCCTCCATTTCATAACGTGAGGGACAACAAGCTCTCCATTCAACATCTTCATATCAACGGCTTGCAAGGGGTCACACAACCCTCCAAGAAAAATGGAGTGTGAGAGTGCCATATAAATCAACTGAGCTCTAACATATCAAAAATCGAAATCCTTCCATCTAAATGTCAAATAATAATATCTCTTAAAAGGCTATTCCAAATGCTAAGAAACATTAATGATTAGTTTGTCAGCATGCAATGTAGCAATTGTACAAGTTTAATACCAAAAATCTAAGATTTGTTCATTGAATTCAATTCCTCAAATAAACACATAAATAAATGTGTGAAACTTGAACACAAATCAATGAATCATCATATATTGATCTGACTAGTCCAAAAGTAGTTGTTATGACCCTAACATACCCCAATGATCATTAATTGACCACTTGAGTCTAGTGCGACTATGAAATGGACCTCTTAGCCTCATAAGAATCCAAACCGATTAATACATGATATTCATCATAATAATCACGTAATATGCAAAATCATAAATATTGCAAAGACATTAGTCATCAAGAAGATCCAATTGGAAACATCAAACCACACATTACATTTGTAAAAAGTAACAAATATAGGTTAGTAACATATCTCAGAGTGAGTCCTTCGTAAGGATTTTGATATAGAATATAACATTATACTATCTAGTTTCGAACTAGTACACCTTGTATTCAATTTCAACTAGTACAATGTGAGATACATAGTGTTACTTCTTGGATACAATTTAAACTAGTCAAGTACATGACTCAAATACACTTTCAACTTCTCAAATGTGAGTCTAGAACTTTGAACGGGTCGAACATGTCTTGAAAATTGTTAGTGAAAAAGATCTATTTACTCTATAGTGTAAAAGGAAACTGACAACCAAAATAACTTTCTCGGAGTCCCACGCATAGCCTATCTACGAATGCTCATGTCGACTACCATGCCCACCTCTAGTCCTTGTGTAGAAGTGCTCACAAACCATCTTAACTGTCAGTCCCATATCTGAGGTGGCAATGTGAGATAAAAGAGGCCCCTCGCCATTAATGAAGCCCCAAACCTGAAGCCCCAAACCAGACAACACGCTAATCACACTAAAATGTACTGCTACTATCAGATCCTAGAGCTTCCCCCAATCGGTATCTGTCATGCTATGTCGTGAACAGCAGACAAGAGTGTTTGATCATAGAGCTTGAATAGGAATTCTAAAACACTCATCCGTACTGCTGCCCTGTTGTGTCATAGATGGCAAGAGTGAAAACCTACAGTCCAAGGCATTATGTAAGGTACGAGCCAAAAACATACACCTGTATATAGTGTTGCCGTTCACCTAAAACCCACCTAACCGGCGCAGTCATTATTTTGAAAGAACCTGAAGGACCCCATAAAGTTCTCATCTTGTTTCGCAACACAGTATGTGGTCTAATTGCTCTACTAATTATAATGATTAAGCATATTGCCGTGGTTATTCAAAAATTTATTTCACCGTGTCAGAAATTGTGAATTGATTGTTAATCGTTATATCTTCATTAGGAATTCGTTGTTATGTGCTTCCAGTAACAGCTCTATAGAAAATGTCTACTTCTTCACAGATATCTGACATCTGCTGGTCGTCTTTTCTCTGCTCCGGGGCAATCTGTCGGGATGGTCCTCTGCGCACCTGCACAGCAGCCATCGGCTTGCATTTTTAGGCTCTTCCTACAACGTGACCTTCGTCTGCTGGCTGCCGGTGTGTTGTGTTCAGAATCAGAATCATACGCATTATTCGATCATGAACAGTCCTACCACGTTGTCGGCTGAAAGCAAAAATGAGTACATTCTGCCATGGCAGATCGACGGTGGGATTTCCTTGCTCGGCCGGCGGCTAAGGACAAAAGGAAGGCGGCGCCAGCTGCCAGCCTACCAACACACTAAAAAATATCAAATATACAAAAACCAAAAAGAACTGTAGTCTGTAAACAGAGTAGTGAACAGAAGTACGTGGTCTGTCATCAATAATGTTGTCAGCTTTCTAACGTGCATATCTACCCAAGATAATGGGGGATTCGCATGCAGAAGCCACAAACGGCTTCTTCTGGCATCTTCCGTTGGCATCGGCAACGTGCCATCTGTTTTATTCATGAAGTTACAGGGTCATAATTGACGTGTGTGCAACGATACACGATCAACTACTAAGCGTGGCATGATTTCTAACATAAACATATCTCTGCCGTTGACGACTGATGAATCATTAATCATATTTAGTTCCCAACAACTGTTCTCTACATTACCGATGCGAGCTTCGATCCATAAAATTAGTTTATATTGTATGTCCAATACAACTACTAAAACATTACATCTTCAATTAATGCATTACTAAAAGCTATCCGTGGTTAATGTGGCAAATACCAGTGCTTAATACGTCTGTCTGACCCACAAGCTAAAAATCTAAGGAGAGGATCATTTTTACTTGTTGCGGTGATCTGTTTGCGCAATTGAAAAAACCGAGTGAAATGATAATCTGTTCTGAAGCCATGTCAAGATATCAAGATTGATGCATCGTCGACCTAAACTATATGGCGGGTCAACATGTAAAACCACATATTCGATACGATTACATTATACATCTTTTATTTGACTTCTACAATTTGGATTGCAACGAAGCTGAAGCCCAATTTATTTAAGAAAATTAAAGAAAACTAAAAACTAAACTTTTTAGTGATATCGAAGAGGAAAACAACATAACAACACACTTGTGTATTAGACATCCATGATTTTCTTCTTGAAGACACAGCTATCATAAACCTCACCAACAATTTAGACAACAAAAGTTTTAGAAATTATGGTGAGAAAGTGGCGATGCTTTGTAAGATTGAAGACATAAGATTTAATATGGAAATTTCTCTCCAAGATCGGACGACAAGAACCACCGGATAACACCAGCCAAGCATTATATAATCAAGATTACAAATCACACTATCTAAATTTAGCCAACCCTAAATCCAGAAACCTCTCCCTTTTCAAGAACAAAGATAAGGAAGAAGAAAATTGCACCCAACATGTACAAAATATACCACTTATCCCTATCTCCTCATACACCATTGTCTTTGTTGAGGATTAGAGACACACATGTGTGTTTGCTTGTTGTTATTGTGACTACTGACCTAGGCGCCTCCACTACTATTGAGGTTGTCTACCTCATTTATGTTTGCGATACTTATTCTAGTTATCTCCTCCAACTAAACTTAGACGTACTTCTTGAACTCTCTCCACTTGAGAGAGGTTGTATGCGTCCTTTACTAATTGGACATACCACTATCATTGGTGCGTCAATAGTAATGTGCTAATGACTGATGTGCGTCCTCTACTGTGCAAATCTACCGTCGTCTCGATGCACCATCTATGTGCAACCACCGATTGAGAAATACACATTTTCGACAAAGTGCCATCTATTTTATTCATCAATGAACATCGTCATGATTGACTCCATTGCATGACATGATTTCTAACATAAACATATCTCTACAATTGACAACTAGTGAATCATTAGATCATATTTAGTACCCAACAATTGTTTTGTACCTTGCATATGTGCTTCAGATCGTAAATCAGTTTTCACTGGTAGGAGAAGTTTGGGAATTGGTTAGATCTGAAATGACAACCATGAGGATTCCATACATGAAGTTCTCTACCAAGGAGCAGAGTCGACATCCATGGGGTAGAATAGAGGGGCAAATGTAGAAGAACCAAGAGAGGGAAGGAACATCACGTGAATGCAGGTGTAGCGAGGTATCAAATTTAAATCGGAGGATACTGTTGTATGTGTAGGTCCCCTCTTAGGGGATCTTCAATGGTGGATGTCATCATTACTTATTAGACTCAGTGGTGGGGCTATATTCAACAACAGAGAGTTCTTCATATGTTTTTGTGGCCTCTTGGGCACAAACTTGGATGTTTAAAGATCATATATTGCAAGAAAGAGAGATACATGTCATGAATTTTTATTTTAATAATGTTTTTATTGATTACATATAATGATCTAATCTAAGTTGTTTTGATAACAAGGACATTGTCCCCTCCAAAAGACCACACACATTGGCGAGTGTCCTTTTAACAAATTGTTAAGGTCATGGAAGGTAAGATAGCCATAACTGTTAGGTTGAAAGCAGATTTTGGGTATTTGCAAACTTAGCATGCTATTGATTTTCTTCTTGCTAGTCTTATTTATGGGCTTGGATGACATATGTCACAAATTATCATCATATTCTCAAGTATCATCTTATGAATCATCTATTTTTAGATGATGATGTATGTCCAATTTATCGCAAATCGTTCTTAGACACTTTTAGAGAGCATGTGGTTCATTACAGGAAGATCTCAGGTCACAACTACAAACATGATCTTATAAGGATGTTCTCTATGGCATCCTCAGACACACAAGAGTTGTTTCTAAGAAAGAGATACATTTGATTTTTTTTATTGAACTATAGTAGGGGAGTTGACACTTAGATCAACAAATGTCTTTTCTTTCGGTTGGCTTGGAGGTAAACATGTTGTCCTATTGGTGGGTTTGAAAGGTGTGGATCTATTTTTTTTCTATTGGTTGGTTTACAAGGTGGAGATAATATTGTAGGACATGTTTTTCAAAAAGTTGCCACAAGTAAAGTGGTCAAGAATGAGAAAGAGTGTATCAACAATCAACATGTTTATATACCTTATAGGTTTGATACTTTTGGGTTCATAGAACTAGAGGTTGTGGAGATTCTCAAAAGTGTGTAAAAAGTTATGCATAGTAATTATACGACTCCCCGATATATGTATGTAATATTTCTAAGGATTGATTTTGAATCCAAAAAGAGATGGAAACACATTCTATTTTAATATAGTTTTCTATAATTTTCTAAAGTAAGAAAACTAATTTCAAATGTGCCAATAGCTTGATTACTACTGGAGGGAGCAGGAAAGGCCCAAATGAGCAATAATTGGTTACAATATATCAGACCATGAGTAGGTTAGTTTGCAATGCGCTTGGAAGAAATGAGAGGGTAGAGGATAGGAATCTAGGGGAATTTCTCTCTATTGTCCTAGACACTTTCTATTTGAGACTAGGGAGGGAAGAGACAACTCACAATGGTGGCAACCCTACATTTTTCTCGTCATCCACACCTTACGACGTGGTCTACTTGGGCAGTAGCAATCAGTGGGATGAACTAGAATGAGGAGAGGGAAGATATTGGAGTTGAGATTATTAGTGTGGGTAGGAGAGGAGGTGTGTTCTAATGAACAATAACGATGAAGGAGGTATAATCTCACTATTTTATGGATAGAATCCTAGTTTGAAATCTAATAGATTGGCAAAATGATGCACTAGAATACTAGTGAAGAAGATGTATCGAGAAGACAAGTCTTGGTTATAGTGATCACAAGACTATTTCTTAGTGTCGAGCATGCTATCAAGAATAAGGGTCTTCTCTACCAGGAGCCATGAATCATGAAGAGGGAAGGAGCTCCAACTTGAACCTTCTCTAGGGATGCATCACAATGGGATCTAGTACAAGGGATTACACATGATCATTATTTTTTATTTGAGCATGTATGGAAGTTTTTTGACGTTAGGTAGGAAATGGCTATTAGAGACCTTCATTTGAGGGCATTGGTAAAAGGGATGTTGTTTAAGGGTAGCATGTTTACATGGATTGACAGGAAGAGTGCTCTACCTATAGTGGTTGATAGATTCGATAGGGGTATGGTGAATGAGAATTGGGGAGAGATGGGTATGGATTGTAGGTTGGTGCACCTCACCCATCACAAGAATCAAATCACTACCCCCTAGAGGTGGTATAGGAAAGTTGGTTAGTGTTGAATACAAAGGAGGAGTTTTGCTTCCACATGATGTGGACATCCGACCCTGATTTCCTATAATGACCCTGGAAGGATGGGAAATGGAAGGATGGGGGAAACCAGGGTATCATTTCTTCATGACGGTGAAGAACATGACACATAAACTCAAGAATTAAAACCATACGTTGTTTAGAAACATGTTCAATAAGATCAAAATAGGAGAGGAGATATCGCATGTGTTGCAGAAGGCCGTAGAGTGACAACTTGATAGGGGCATGGGAGAAAGAGTTGCGAGAGATAGAGAGAGATATAGATGTGGAGTATGCCAAACAAGAGGTTTCTTTGATAGAAAAGGTGGGAATTAGGTTATTGATGGAAGGTTAACATGCACATTATTCTTTCATGCTTACTCCATCACAAGGAGGAAGTGGTCAGGGGTTCATAGTCTCACTCAAGGATCTCAAGAAGAAGTGGCTCAGTAGAGTTTGATGCTTAGGGAAGTATTGACCAGTTCATGTAGCCCTTTGAACTAGGTCACCCACTGAAGAAAGACCATGAAGAGGCACTTTTGTTTGTCATCTCTTCAATGTTGACAAGATGACAATAAACAATTTATAATAGAACCAACAGAGAAATAGCCTCACCTAACTATTTGGGAGTTAAAATAGGATGGCACACTGAGTCTAGATAGCCTTACAATCAATATGTTCTAATTGGCATGGAAAATACTAAAGTTGCACCTAGTTGACTTGGTGTGCTTCTACTATAGGGGTGTAGAACTACACATGTGCATTAAATCTAGATGAATCACCCTAATATCATAAGGAAGGGGTAATAAGGTTGGATTTAGACATTAGGAAGGTTACAATGGAGAACTTATCACTTTCAGTGATCATTAAGGTTGTTCATAGGATGGTGAAACTATTATAAGGTTAGTGAGTCTTGTACATGGGACCTTCATCACTGGATGTGATATTACCAGAAACATCCATTAGGCGAAAGAGGTACATCACAACATGGGTGTTTCAAGGAGCATGAGTAGTATGGTGATGAAGTTGGAAATGTTGAAGGAATAAGCATAGTGGATTAAACCTTGCTCTTTTTAGTTATTAAAGTGTTTGTTTATTTGAGAAGGCACCAGAGCTATGTACCAACATGTTTTGAGGCTTGTGGTTGCTAGTTAGGATGAATAAAGTCACAAAAGGATTCCTTGATGTCTTCCATGGGATCAAATAGGGGAACTTTTCTCTCGAAGCCTCTTCAAGAAAATGATGTGGAGGATTGAATGATTCATTACAAAAGGAGGGGACCATGTATTGACCAATCTTCTATTTGTGGATGATGACATAGTCTTGTAAAATTCAGAAGGAATATTAGAGGATATGGTTTTTAGAGTTTTGGAGAAGTACTCTAGGAATACAAGATAGTTGGTTGACATGGAGAAATCAACAACGGTAGTACAAGGAGACGATGTCATACCAAGGCAACTTATGCAAATAGTTGAGACAGAATTTTGATAGGGTTCCTTAAACTACCTTGGGATCCCTCTATTAATTGATAGTTGTAAACCTCTCCTCATTGAATACCTGGTGGACAAATTGAGAATAAGTTGAGCACTTCGAAGAGGAAGCTCCCCTCCTTCGCAAGAAACATCACACTCCTAATACATGTACTCTCCTTCATCCCTACCCATCCTTTCACATTAGTGGTGGTACTGGTCTCAATCTACAAGAAGATGGAAAATGTGTGTGGCATACTTCAAATGGAGCTCGAGGGATGGCTAATGTAGAATATCATGAGTGATTTTCAAGGTAGTGAAAAAGCCAAATAATTAAGGAGGTTTGTACATAAGTGATCTAAAGAAGACACAAAAAGCATCTGAAATTAGGGAAGAACACAAGGTATACAATCAGTGTACAATGTGGGTGATATTCTTTAATGCCAAGTATAGAAGATTGGGGTATTCTATGGAGTTGTCACACCTGACATAACTGAAGTTAAGCTCCTTACCTTCATCACACTAGAGAAGGATTTGGAAGATCTTCCTAGTGCTCCTAGAGCATTGTAGGTGGATAGTTTGGGAGGGGAAAAGGCTTTTCTAGATAGGACACTGGTGGGTGGGAGCCTCCCTCTTGAGTTTTGATTTTCAGAGTCATGTTACCCCCTAGGAATATAGACTAGAGACATGACAATGGATGGACATGAGTGTGAATGTGTCAGGATAAAGATCGAGATGAACCAGAATGACCTAAGGTGTATAAGGGAGTTTGGTATGGGGATAAGAGTGAGAGAGAACTATTTTTTATGGGAGCCAAAACTACATGATACATTAACATTAGCTTGGTGAAAAAGGTACTAGAAGGATACATTAATAGGATCTAGACACAAGAAAAGTGGTTATGTCATTGAGACTTACATCAGAGTGAATTGATTTTGGGGTGGGAAATCCTCAATAGGTGGTCCCAATGGATGTTCATGTTAGATCTTTTAAGGTTATGTTGGTGTCAATGTGCAAATTTTGTGATGTATGGTAGGAGGAATCAAACAATTACTTATTTTTGGAATAGGACCTTGTTGGTCTATATGACCACAGTGCCAATCATATGATGATTGTATCTTGTAAATGATTTGGTTAAACAATAAAGTCAATTTTCCATTTATTTTGTTTTATTCAGTTATGAGATAATGATGTAACATAATAAAAGTTTAAAGAATGATATTATTCGATGACATATGACTTCAGGTTGAGGATTTGAACAATGAGATCATATGGATGATAAGAGTACATACATTATTGTTATGTCCCTAGTTGGTTGTTATTGAGTAGGTCGTTAGACAACATTAACACATAAGAATAGAGTGTGTGTTGGTTGATGACAAAATCTCATTAGTCATGATATGTGATATCAAACCAAACACATAGACACTTGTTAAAGAAAAGTTTATTAGACAGACTGACTTTGAGAGTGATGCATGGAGACCATGAGTTGATAGTTAGAATCAGCTCACATAATGATGATGGTGAATGTGATTTTTAGACCTGAAATCACTACACTCATCACATGTTGTTAGATGTACTTTGACATCATCCAATGCGACCTTTAATAACGGTTACCATAAACATGTTACTCAGATACACTGTGACACATGGGGAATGATCGTGAGTGATGTAGATGGAATTTGTCCCTCCCATAGGAGTTTGATATCCTAGCCACTTGATAAGTGAGATTGAGGAATCCATGAACATGCTTGTATGAATCAATTTGTGATATTGATCTCTCATATATATCAAAAAATCTACTCTAGTTCAAGGAACATTGATTGAATGTTAAAGAGGATGGAGATTCCATGCTTGAGTTCAATCTAGATATTAGAGAAAAAGGAACTGTACAATCACTCTTACAATAACCACATATTGTAATTTGAAGTTGTGCTCCAAATGTCTGATTACCTGGGTAGAAACGATGTCTTTCCAGATACACTCATTGCTTATGATCTCATAAATTGGTTATGGACATTCACTGCCAACATAATTTGGGACTATAGGGTCACACACATAGGATACACCTAGAATAGGAGTTCACTCATGAATGTAGTTTAAACATGATTGCTAAAGTGTTAGGTATTCAATTTAATCAAGATTGGCAATCAGTAATGGCCGATTCAGTAAGTGAAATGACCAGTTTAGGCTATGAACTGACCATTTGGTTTATCAATGAGATTGAATTAATGATTGATGTTGATGTCATGATATGCATTAATCGAGTATTAAATGCCAATAAAATTTAGAATAGGAAACATAGTGAATTTTTTGTTCAAGTGTTGAAGAAATTGACTCACATGTGAAATGAGTGATTCACTGTTGAATTGACCGTTTCATGGATCATAGATTCCAAAAAATTCATAGAATTCCATCTCTTTAAATCTCTCTTGATATGGAAATCCTAACCCTAACCTTCCTATAAATAGATAGATAGTCCAGGCTTTCTAGAGGCACAATAATAAGCATTATCAATTGTTGTCTTCTCACACTAATGGTAACATGAGAATCTGAGAAAGTCCTAGCCTTCAAAGGGAGGGATAGAAAGGGAGAGACAACAAGGGAGAGCACATCAACACTAACACATTAACTAGAAGGGACAACTCATTCTTATCTATTCCAAAAGATTGTCAGGAGTACCTGGTGGTCCATGTGGACTACTATAGAGTTGAGGAGGCCTTTTCCACCCTGTAGGAGGACATTGTTAATCTCCTTGCACTGTACCTAACCAGGAGGCCTACGCTGAAAATCTTTCAGGTGCAACTTGAAGACATAAGAACACTAAAGAAAGGATAGTCGTTTGACTTGCTCCAGTACTAGGTATATGCATTACAATTTCTTCCCAATTTTGTTGATGTGATATGTTACCTATGTGGAATATGATAGTAAATGCTTTGTTTTTGCTGACATATTTGATGGCATATTTCCCTATAGTGGTATCAGAGCCATGTCAATGTAATATATTTTGAGATTAAACTGATATGATCAGATTTAGTTTTTATCATTTACTTATTACATGCAATGCAAATATCTAATGATTAATGTGCATATCGGATTAAAGTACCACATATGATCCCTATATATACACACACACACACATATATATATATATGTATATATATACATAAAAATATAAATATATATATATATATATATATTTATATATATAATAAAGCACTCTAGGGTTCCGCGCTCTGGCGGACAAAGGTGATTCTGAGATGATTCCAAGGTTGAAGGATGAGGGGGATCTCCCCCTCCAATGGAAGTCGTGTTGCAACCTAAAAAAGCCTGGTCACAAGTCCTAGGAGGCGCTAGCACCTACAAACAACATGACTACAATCCTATTGTGATTGTTGATGGTAAAAGATTTGTTACCATCGATGATGACACCTATGTCAACATGGAGAAGAACTAGGCTCACACCACCATTGTCTATGTCCTGGGGAAAAGACCCTATTACTTCCATCTTTTGGCTTGGATCAAAAGGGTCTAGAAACCAAAATGAGGCCTCAACTTATACTCAAAATCTAACAAGTTATTTCTCCTCTGCTTCAATAATGAGGAAGACAAACTTGTTGCTATCAATATGGGTCCTCGTTGGTTTGACAGACAGCTAATTGTGGGGAAAGAATTCAAGGTTGGTGATGACCTAAAGAAAGATCTCTGCAGTACCATACCTGTCTAGATAAACATGGCTAGACTTGGCAGGAACTGGTCTGAAAGAGCTGTTGACATCATTGGAGCGGAGTCAACAAACTTTTGTGGATCAATATGTGATCCCTATCTCAAGAATCTCTGGGCGAAGCCAGAGCCCTGGTTGAAGTTGAAGTAGAGGGTGACCTACCAAAAGAGATCTGGATCAACATGCACAAATGTGACCCCTTGGCGGTAAAAATCAAATACGAACATGTCCTTGATCATTGTTAGGATTTTAAGGTCATTGGGCACTCCGATGACGATTTCCCACTGAAACCTAAGCCTAAGAACCAGAAGAAAGCCACCAACCCTGTGAAGAAGCAATGGTAGAAAATTGTCAGAGGAAAGGCTAAGCAAATTGATGATGATGAATCTGACTTTTTTGACATGGTGGTAGATAAGACTATTGAAGTGTTGGAAACTGATAAAAACAAAGAGATCAAAGTGCTAGATCCTGAGAAAAATGTATAGGAATCTAGCATTGCAAGCCCTAATGTGAAGGACACTAGCGGATCCTCCAGTGACACTAACCCTAAAGAGAAGGAAGGGAATGGTTCTACCAGTGGAAGTAATAACTCAACCAATATCTAGAAGACAACAAAAGAGATCGAGAAGGTCGATTCCAATGCAAAAGGGCCGTGTCAGACCCATTCATCTGGGAAATCCAATAAATGACCATATACATGGAGAATGTCCACCGTTCAGGGAAGCCGCAGAAAAAGAAGGAGGTTAGGGAAGCTATTAGACACATCAAAGCCTCCATCATGATTCTAGTGGAAACTAAAATCAAGAGTTACAATAAAGAGCCCATTAGGAAACTTTATCATAATGGATGGAAATACAAATCTAATCATCTTTAGGATGATAATGGAAGAGTCTGCATTGGTTGGGATCCAAGATCTTAGGATCTCATAATCACCAATTCTGATGATCAAAAGATCACCGTCCTGGCTATTAATAAAGGAGGCTTATGACTTATGATCTTTGGCATCTCTGCCATGATTCTTATGAGTCAACACACAGATCTCTGTAGTAAACTGGTCACCATTGCATCCAGAATTCAAGATCCCTAGATTGTAGTTGGTGATTTCAAAAACACTAGGTAAAGAAAAGAAAAAGCTAGAGGATGAGATGTTTTGAACCAAGTTCTCAGCTCCTTCAACTCTGCTAGTGACAATGTCAGTCTGGTTGAACTGCCAACTGTTGGGCGCAAAATCTTTAATTCAAGAAACAAGCTTGCCAAGTCAAAGAGGTTTGCCTGTAAGCTTGATAGAGCCTTGGTTAAAGACGATTGGTTAACAAAATTTCCAGGTACAAAGTCTAAACTCCTTACCTCCAAAATTTTTGACCATTCGTCCATTAACATCAACCTCAGAGAGATCCAAAGGAAAACTCGACCTTTTCGGTTCTTAAATTTCTGGCAAGACTGGCCTGGTTTCAAAAAAATCCTCCAAGAAACCTAAAACGAAGCCGTTGATTGGAATCCCCTTTTTAGGTTTATCAAAAAACTTAAAAATGTGAAAATGAAGATCAAGAAGTGGGCAAGAGTCCAAGTCAACCTCAGAAACCTACTTCATAAGGAGCACTTGGAGATGGATGACATATCCAGGGCCCTTCGCAAAAACCCTCTGGATGAACAACTCATTCATGCGAAAAAGGTTACCCACAACTGTATCAAGCTTCTTGATAAAGCTGAAGAGAAGTACTATTGGCAGTGCAGTCGCATGGACTAGATTGAAAATGGCGATAGGAAAACTCACTTATACCAGTCTATTGTCAAAAGGAGAGATGCCATTAACTCTATCACTGAAATCTATGATAGTGATAGAACACTCCTTCAAGTTGAGGAGGCTATTGCAAAGGAGATGACTCTTTTCTTTGAAAATCATTACAACCAAGATAATACTGCTTCTCCGGCCGACAACTATGGTTGGGAGAAAATTATCACTGATGAAGACAATGACAAGTTATGTAGAATCCCTGAGGAAGATGAGATACATAAGGCCATTCTATCTATAGGTGCCTCAAAAAGCCCTAGTCCTGATGGATTCAATGGATACTTCTATCATCAAAACTGGCTTCTCCTCAAAGGCGATCTATTGGATGTAGTTCAATGGCTCTTCAGAGGTGGTTGCATGGTGAAAAAACTGAATCACATCTTTCTGGCTCTTATATCCAAGAAAGACATCATCTCTTCATCGGTTGACTTCAGGCCGATTGCCTGTTGTTCAATGCTCTACGAAATTATCACTAAGTAATCACAATGAGACTTGCTGATTTTATGCCTAAGATAATTTCCCCCAAGAAGGGTGCTTTTGTCAAGGGCAGAAGCATCCATGATTGCTCTCTCTTTGCGGCTGAATTCACATTGAACTACAACCTTATTCACATCTCACCATCTTCTTGCATCAAACTCGATATCACAAAGGCTTTTGACTCTGTGAATTGGTCATACCATTGGAATTGCTTGAAATTACTTGGTTTCATAGATGACTGGATTGATATCATTAAATAGTGTGTCACCACTCCTTCCTTCTCGATCCTTCTAAATGGTTCATCCGAAGGTTTTTTCAGGAACTCAAATGGTCTTCATCAGGGAGACCCACTATCACCCTTGTTGTTTGTAGTCATGATGGAAGGTCTCAACAAAAAACTAAATTGTGCTGTTATGGAGAAGAAGATAAGAACCTACACTATAAAAAATGTGCCAGTCTTGTCCCATCTTCTAGTTGTTGACAACGTCCTCATCTTCTGTGAAGCTCGGTCCAGGAGCCTCTCCAACCTTAAGAACCTCATCACGGTTTTGGATTGGAATTTGGCATGAAACTCAGCACACTGAAATCATTCACCTAGTTCTCTAAGTCAGTGTTTGACTAGCAAA
Source organism: Alisma plantago-aquatica (assembly GCA_963693085.1). Lineage (NCBI taxonomy): Eukaryota > Viridiplantae > Streptophyta > Magnoliopsida > Alismatales > Alismataceae > Alisma > Alisma plantago-aquatica. The sequence goes on along the minus strand of OY856411.1, from coordinate 344,332,342 downwards.
CAAAGGCAGATGAACTAGACGTTCAACTGGGTTCACTCCCCACAACTTACTTGTGTTATCCTCTAGCTGGCGGTAACCTCTGAAGGGTTGACTTTAACTCATGTCTTGACAAGCTCAAAGGCATGATCACTAAATGGCCTGGCAACAAGATATCCTTTTTTGGTCATCTTGTTCTCACCAAATCAAATGACCTTGGCCTCATCCAATACTGGCTGAGCCAAGGTGAATTGACAAAATCCACTCTTTGTAGAATGGAAATTCTACTTGGTGATTTGCTTTGGGGATCATCTATACACCCTGTGAGCTGGAAAAGAATCTCATTTCCATATGAAGAAGGAGGTCTCGACTTGAAGAATCTTGAGGAACTGGCTGACTTTCACACTAGGAAACACATAAAGAACTTGCTTCATGGTAACTCAGTTTGGGCCAGCTGGATGACTCAGCGATACAACACTAATAATTTTTAAAAGCATTCGCATCACTGGGACTTCTCTACTAGCTAGAGAAGATTCACAGATGTTTGGACCAAATTCGAGAACACCAATGATAGTAATCTTTGGGAAATATGTCGTTCTAAATAGGAGGCTGATACTGCTTCCAATACTCTCTGGTTACCTAAACATAACACGAGATGGAGCTTCACTATCTTTAGAGAACTAAAGAACCTCCTTCTGACCCTAGAGAAGATCCAAAAATGGTACCCGGGAATCAACACATTGTGCGACCTCTGTCATTTTGATGAAGAAAGCTCATCACATATAACCTCTTCCTACAAGTGGTGGAGATATCTTTGGGGGTGTTATGCCTTGAAGTTGGGCCTGGACCCCAAGTTGTCGATGGAAGATAGTCTCAAGTTCTTTGGGAGGATCAATAAGGATGACCAAACGGTCATCCTCTAGGCTATTATTCTTTGTGATCATACTATATGGACTGCAAAGAACTCATTGAGACATGGTGGAAGGAATGAAGATGAGCTAGTAACTTTCAAGAAGATCGAGAAAAAACTCCAAATGCACTATCAAACTCATCATCAGAACCTAACTCAGTTGTCTCACAACATAGTTAGGAACTGGGAATTCCATGTAACTGATTGGTCCTTTCTTAGATTAATCTTCTTATTGGTTTACATCTTGCATGTAAGTTTGTGAACTACATGTTTGTATGTGGCTTGTAACTTTGTCCCACTTGTGGGGTTCAGAAATATATTTACCAGTATATTCTTATACATATATATATATATACATACATTTATATATATATAAATATAAATATATATGTATATATATAAATATATGTATATATATAAATATATATATGTATATATATGCAATTTATATGCATTATCCTAAAAAAAATTTTTGTGGTGGATGTTAGCATGGTTATAGACAATAACCCCCTCGACCTTTATGCTTGGTTGGATGGTTGTTATTCATATTTTATATCTCAGTTTTCATATTGAGCCTCTCTCTCCTTTTCTATATGTAAAGTATGAATGTTTTCCTTCCTATACTCGCCTCAAGTGTAACTCCAGGTTTCCATTTTACAAGTCAATAATTTGAACAGGAATAGGGTAATATTTATTTCCTACTTTGGTAAAGAAGACGTTCTACACTAGACAAGCCAACTATCTTAGAGGATGCACTGATGGACTGGAGGATCGAGGAGGCCAAATGATAGGAGGAGCCAATTGATCAATTGATGGCCCAACTGATCGACTGGAGGAGTCCAAGCATTGCTTGAATCGGAGCCAGTCAAGCAATCACAGAGACCAATCAACCAACCAAGAGGCCAAATGATCAATCAAAGAGTTAAATCGATTGACCCAGACTGGTTCCAGCACATATCATCACCAACAACAAGTTTCTACATATGGTGTGGACTTTAGGTGGCAGTAATTACTTGTGGCTATAAGGAATTACAATAGTATGAGTATAACCATCGTCTATGTTTTAAAATTGCATGTTTCATTTATGGATATAGTATGCATACAATACATATAAGTATGTGGTTTTGGATATGTATATGTATTTATAAAATATAAAATCCTTCATTATAATATTAATTCGTAGATACTTTCCATAAGAAACACGCATGAAAAGCTTGATCAACTAAGTGTGGACATGCCAAGAGTGGTGTGTTGTCCATCTCGTGGAAGTGCGATGGTAGTTATGTGAACTGCCAAGCAGGGTGCATTGCTATCGTGTTGGATTTTGGGTCAAACTTAACTAGGTGACCTTAATGAGATTAAGTCCCTAGAAGCATGCATATGACTATGACAAAAATTTGTGCATACCATCTTTCCAATAATTGCATGAGATGCAATTGGAAAATATTTCCTACATCAATAATTAGTCATGGAAGCTAGCATTAGCCAGGTAATAACTCAATTATTTTGGGTCTTGGCTCACCAAAGACTTTTATATTGCAATCTTTCAAATTGATAAGTGAGGCCTATCCATTTGAACAAAATTGTGGGAGTGATAATTAATTAAAGTCCTAATTAAGCATCATAATATTTTATTCAACTAAAATCAAAAATATTTTGACAAATTGCAAACTTTTCTTGTAGAAACAAATGGCAAACAAATCATCATCGTGATTAGTCCCTAAGAAGAAAAATCATAGCATAACAATTTTCCATGATCGATTCTGAACCTTGAGAAGGGTTATCAATGATGACCATAAGTTATATGTCCTGGATACACCAATGTGAAAAGAACCTTCTTCTAAAGTGCCTAGGGTTGAGATTGATGCTTATTGGATGCATGCCAATGATGACTCAGAGATAAAAAAACCTTATGCTATGCAGTATGAACTATGAGTTGCATGAGCAACATGAAGACATGGGGATTCTTGAGATGGTAACACATCTTAAGAACATGAACCAAAATCATGCAAACCAAGAAAGGTATAATGTCTCAAAGGCTCTCTTTAAGTGCAAGATGACAGAAGGAGATCTAGTACAGACTCATGTGCTCAAAATGATTTTGTATGTGGAAAATAT